>OW203743.1:6877158-6962158 GCA_934045075.1 Yponomeuta sedellus
GTCACTAGAACTTGGCCAAATTATGAGGCTGTCCTCATAATTTGGCCAACTTTGAGGTACCTTTTTTAACAAAAATAATCAATGAAATCGGACAATCAGGTAAGGAACTGTCACTAAACATACCTACAATGAAAAAATATATACAGACGAACTGAGAACCTCCGTGTTTTGAAGTCCGTCAAAAATGGTTTTCATGTTTTCTGTTATTTTGTGTGTATGTATACTATATTGCAAGCAATGGAACGTACTCGTACACACGTTGCATACAATCCATTGCCCTGCATATGCCTTCTCTTAGTCAGCCAACCTATGAATTGTTTGTGATTGTAAGCGCAGTCACATAATTACTTCAGGCACTCAATGCTTTATTTTCATCGAACTACAATTCATAGTTTACTATAACAATTCTTTGTCCATTCCAAAGTCGATTAACCCAAAGATTAACAAGTAGCACGACTTCGCTACGCAATTTATATCGTATTTTCATAATAATCTCTCAGTGAATACGCGGGTTGGCGATTTCAAGCGTGGAGTTATGTGAACACCTGGGACGCTGAGTGTGAAAGCCTTATTTGATCAGAGAATTAATTAATTAATTGTATTTAGCGGGAATGGAATGGCAGACAAAACCGTAAGTGGCAATGTTCACCGTTCCAACTAAACCGGGAAGCTCGGTTCAAGTATCCTTATGGAGCGTACTCCCCAGGAAAAAGTTAGAAACAAAATTAATGCTAAACGGATTCCCACTGCTGGACAAAAGCCACTCCTCCTCGGAAGAGATCTTTATGTCCTAGGTCACCTCAGACCACTATGACATGTGTCGGTCGAGATCGTTTCACAGGCTTTCTGGTCTACCCGCCTTGTAAATTAACTCTATCATAATATCTATAATATAAAAATGAATCGCTGAATGTGTTGGTAAGCGCAAATCTCGAGAGCAGCTGAACCGATTTAACAAATTTTTTTGTAGAATATTCCTTAATGTCGAAGGATGGTTCTTACGGAGAGAGAAAAAAATTAAAGAATCGACTGTTAGGCGGTACGAAGTTCGCTGGGTCAGCTAGTTATCTAATATATAAAAACCTCGTGTCACCGTTTGTTATCGAACTCCTCCGAAACGTTTCCGCCGATCATTTGTGATTTCTTTTTAGTATATATTTGGTAGGTCGTAGGCTAATTAATATGGCAAAACAACTTTTGCCGAGTCAGTTCCTATTTAATAAATAGATGGTAGACCTATTCAGGTACAAGTTACCAGTAGAAATCGTCTAACATAGATTTAGTTTATTTGTCCTAAAACCGCGTTTAGTCTGTTCCTTGAAATTAATGCTAACTATAAAACAGTGACAGTGTCAATCACATCCAGCTGTTTGCCTGTTAGTATTTAGTAAGTAACTGCAAACACAGTGCCGGTTTTAGCACTACCAGCGCCCTGGGCGAGATTCATACGGCGCCCCCCTCCTCCTTATTTTACTCGCGCCTTCGAACTCATTTCTCTTTCTCTCTCTCAAATTTGATAGAATGCGCTTTCGATACAATTTTTTTTTACATAAACTTAGCAGTTTGATTTTTTACAACTCTATGGGACTATAGACTTGAGTATTTGCCCAACTCAAAAACTTTCGGGGATCAGGGCAGCTTTCGCGTTGTTCGAAGATACGAGTTTTCTTCAACTCCAACGTAAAATAGGTTCTCTTGTACGGTTCCGAGTCCTGGTTCGTGCGTTCAGACATCTCACACAGGCTCCAGGTATTTATTAACAAATGTCTCAGGCAGATACTGGGGATATTCAAGAACACGGAACCAGAACCTCTGGAAGTGTTCCAATCAGATACCAGTCCACCTAGAAATCCTGGATAGGAAATGGCGCACTACGGCGCAACAAGAGATGCCTGACCAGACAAGCACTTACGTATACCCCATTGGGCAGCCGAAAGAGAGGGCGGCCAAGGACCACCTGGAAAAGATCAATAAACCAAGAGGCCAAGTCGATCAGCACTAGCTGGCCTGAATTTGAAGCTGCCGCGAACCACCGTCAGAAATGGAAATCTGTGGTTGAGGCCCGATGCTCCGCTAGGAGTTAAAGGATCAATGAAGAGAGAGAGAGACTTGAGTATATACAGCAGGGCCTCGATAATCCGAACACCGAAAATTTATACCCTGTTCGGATGTACGAAGCGTTCGGATTATGGTATGTAGGCATTTTTCGAAATAAAACGTTTTTTTTTTCATTATAATTTATGTACATACATATCTATTGGCGAAACAGTGCGCGGCGGACGAACAAGCGAAAGGTGTACTACCTAAAACGCACGGCGTGGCACTGCGAGACAGAATTTGTGGGAGACGGCGATTGCGCGGGGGTGAGGGGGGTCGTTCGGATTATAGAGGCGTTCGGACTAGCTGGGGTACGGATTATCGAGGCCCTGCTGTAGTTCAAATGTCAGCTTGATACCTCGAGAGGCATCCTCGAAATACAGACAGTTTAATACGCTCAGCTTTTTTCCGGAATCTGTTTAATATTACACAAAAAAGGTCATGATTCAGAGTACTTATTTAACTGTTCAAATCTTTCATTGATGGAAATTAGCGTAGAATCTAAAAGACAGTTGAAAAATTCAACCTCGATTTTTTTTCTGGAGAAGCTCAAGGCTCATCGAATGTCATATATTTTGTGTAGGTATTGCACATTTCTATGAAAACACTGTTCTTTACGTGATTTTGGGATTGGTGCCGTAGTAAAAGTTGTTCGTATATTAACGAGTAGTATCACCACTGGAATAATTTGTACCAATATAGCTGTACAAACAAATAATTTTTAAAAAAACCTATTTAGAGGCAAAAAATTCCACCCATGCCGGGACAATTTAGGGAAATTTAGGGAATTTAAGTATAGATATGTACAAATATATAAACGGCGCCGCAGGCGCCCCTTTGAGCCCGGCGCCCTGGGCGGTCGCCCTACCGCGCCATACCCTAACGCCGCTACTGTGCAAACACGCAACAGTTGGCAGGCCTACCCACGGGCGAGAAACTGATCAGCCAGATTGAATCTATACGCTACATAAATAAGCAGTACAGTTATCTCTTGCAGTGAAAATACATTTTTTATTTTGATAAGGATTTACATACTTTTGTGACCATTTACCTATTTTGGGAAGCCTCTATGTATATCTTAGAGCGGGGCTACCTGTAACATACGAGGGGCGGCTGAAAAGTTTTGAGCCTAAGGTATTAAAAATGCTGATAGAAATGTATAAAAAAATTATTTTTCAATGTAATCTCCCTCTATTTCAATACACTTCTTACATTTGTTTAAAAGAGCTTTTAACCCGGTAAAAAAATATTCGCCGTCTTTGCCTTCAAAATGCTCGTTTACGGCCGCCTTCATTTCTTCGTCACTGGAAAATCTTCGTCTTCGGAGGTCCTTTTTCAAATTTGAAAAAAGGAAATAATCACTAGGAGCCAGGTCTGGACTGTAGGGTGGGTGGTTGATTTCTTCAAATCCTGTTTCGGCGAGGGCACGTCTCGCAACTCGGGCAGTGTGCACGGGCGCATTGTCCTGCAAAAACAGGACTCCTTTCGCCAGTTTGCCTCTCCTTTTCTCGACAACCACTTGAGGGACTTTTGTCAACAATACGGCGTAATAGTCTCCGTTCACTGTAGTATTTTTGGGAAGGTAGTCGATGAACAAAATTCCTTCGCAATCCCAAAAAACAGTGGCCATGAGCTTGGAAGCCGATCTTTCCACTTTGAATTTCCGTGGCGGTTTTTCTCCCTTTGCTATCCATTGCATTGACTCTTGTTTTGACTCCGGGTCGTACTGCCGGATCCATGTTTCATCGACAGTGACGAGGCGAGAAAAAACATCGTCAGGATTATCGCCACAGATGTCCAAAAACTCCTTCGAAGTTGTGACTCGACGCTGCCTGTCCAGTGGCGTGAGCATTTTTGGCACCCATCGCGCGCACACCTTTTTCATGTGCAAATGATTGTGCAAAATGTCACCAATTCACTCCTTGCTGACGCCTATGGATTCAGCTATCTGCCACATCTTGATTCGCCGATCTTCGAGAGCAAGGTTATTCACTTTTTCAATATTTTCTTCGGTAACGGCGGTGATTGGACGTCCTGACCTGGGATCATCTTCGAGCGACTCCCTGCCGTGTTTGAATTCACGTGTCCAACGTTTTACGGTGGCAAATGAAGGTGCAGAATCCCTATAAACTGCAGACATTTCTTCAAATATTTTTGTCGGCGTTTTGTTCTTCTTGGTGAGGAATTTTATGACAGCTCTGTACTCCAATTTCGTGCAAAGCGCGGATGACTCAGACATGGTGTTGTTTAATGTTCAATTACTAGAAGCGTAATGATGATAATGACATGAAACTTGGTATTTATACTACTTAGAATACGCGCAATTAGTGATGCACATTGCGAGTCATTAGTGATTCTTAGAAGTACTTAGGCTCAAAATTTTTCAGCCGCCCCTCGTAGGCCTCGGTTAGTACAGGGCTCCAACGACATTTTGCAATTTGAAATAGTTTCATTAAGAAACTAATTTTATTATTAATTATCTCTTGCAGTGATGCTTCTAATATATATAAGTGTCGTTGTGTTTTTATCGATGTCCTCCAAAACGGCTTCACCGATTCCTGTGTAAATTTTTGTGTATATTTCTTATGTAGAAGGTCTGAAAGAGGATGTAGTTACTAGAATTGAGAAAGGAATGTTGCGTTGGTTTGGACATATGGAGAGGATGAAGGAAGAAAGATTGACGAAACAGATATATATTGCGAATGTGAGTGGAAGGGCTGGTAAGGGTCGTCCCAGGCGGACATACATCGACCAGATAGGGGATGTATTAGTAAAGGGAAAGATAAAAAGCACCCGGAACCGGCGTGCGTGCATGTAACGAGTTATGAACGTTGATGAAGCGAAGGTGATCTGTCAGGATCGTGGCAAGTGGCAGTCCCTGGTCTCTGCCCACCCTTCTGGGATACAGGCGTGACGTTATGTATGTATGTAGGTCTGAGAATAGGTAGTAGGCTAGTAATATGACAAAACAACGTTTGCTGCATCCGCTAGTGGTATACAATTACTATATTTATTTTTAATGCTCTAACCCGTGCAATACTCTCGGTACGTAAAACAGAGAATATTGTAAAGAGGTTCGAAATTTCACTGATGCCAGTGGATAGCCAGAGGTCGCGGGTTCGATTCCCGGCATGGGAGGAATTTTTAGCCTCTAAATAGGTTTTTTTAAATACAATTACTATTTAATTTATTTAGATATTTCATTTATTTATTAAGACACAATTTATTTTATTTGGCCGGCGTGCGTGCGGTGATCTGTCAGGGTCGTGGCAAGTGGCAGTCCCTGGTTACCTACCCCTCTGGGATTCTAGTGTGTGGTTATGTTTTTTTATGTACATGTTATTTGGCTTACAGCCGGGTCGACTACGTATTGTATTGTGTTGCGGTGTATTAGTAACCGTTTAAATTATACCCGTAAAAGTCTATGTGCTGTCGTATCAACCTACGTAAAGGTTATCCTAGTTTGGAGCCAGGACAAATGGTATTGTTGCGTAGGTTTTTTTTATGGTTTGAATACCTAATGTGCAGTGTAATTTCAGTATATCATGGTAGCGATGTTGACTTCCTTATAATTAGTTACATTGTCAACTATTCCAGCAGGAAAGGGCTCACAAGGTCACCAATAACTTTGTGTACAGAGAAGGAAAAACCAGACGGTTACATATAGTTAAACGTGCAATTTTTGTATTTCGGGTCGGATTATAAAAGCTGTTTGTGGCGCACTCAGAGCACTCTGCAATAAATAATACAAGTTAAAAAGTGATATAAGAATAAATTTGGTTGAATTAAAATGTATAAATAGTCAAAATGCATGCTAGGTACACATGTTTAGGGTCATAGGCTAGATCTGATCTATAATGTATGTAAAAACTTGGAAATGTGTCTAACCTGTTTTGTATTCTAAATAAATAAATAAATTGTATTATTATTGTATTTTTACGCTTATACAGACATAGTATAGATATATAGATAAAACATTTATTCACATAAGACACACACACGTATACAAAGCAAAGCAGTACATAACCAAATACAAGTCACAACACGAACAAAGCATATAACAAAAAAGTAGCATACATAAAAAGCAAAAACACACAGAAGATATTCACAGTATTCACGGTACTGTAGTGTACCTAGGCTATACTGGACTGAGAGTGATCGACGTAAGTGTGGCAAATGTGAATGGGCTCCGACTCAGCATGTGCTGAAAGTTCAGGAAGAACTTCAGCGCTGGTATTCTGCCGGTACCCGGTGTGAGCGGCATGCAGCGCCAAGAGAGCTGAGGTATAGTAGTCACAACTGCAGTCGTACCGGATTAAATAGTCTAAAGACTGGCTGGAAATATCAGTATAAATTGTATTTTATATAAGTATATTATTAGAAATAAATTGTAAATTGTAAATGACCATATAAGGTAATGTAAGAAAAAATAAATAAATATATTGAATCTAGATAAACTTTGAGTAAAAATATGAATTGTTAAACAATAAATATCAAAATAATAAATGTCATCGAAATTTAAATTTAAAAAATTTAATTGTATTATAATATAAAATTGTATTAAATTAAATAATTAAATTGATAATAAAATAATAAATGTCAAAAAAAGTAAATTGTAAGTAAAAATAAATGATAAGTAAAAAAAAGTAAGTAAAAAAAAATATATTATATGCTTGAACGGAGGAAAATACCAGACAGATAAGATATATGTACCAATAACTCAAGACGCAAATTATTCCTGAAAACTTACTAGGACAACGATTTCTGCTGGTTCAGCAAAAACCCTTTAAGGTGGCCCCTGAATGTGGCCCTAGACTGGAGTTGGCGGAGAGGTGGCGGTATATCGTTCCAGCACTTTGTGGCCTGAAACCGAAAGCTGCCGCGAAAGGCGGCAGTTCGGTGATGCGGGACACAAAGCGGGTTTGAAGTCATCCGGATACCACCTCCCATTGCTCGCCTCCAAACCAGTTTTTGAAATAAATACTCGGGTTTCTGCGTTTTTATAACACCAAATAATAAAATTGCCGTAAAAAGTTTTAACCTATTTTCCATTTTAAGGAGATTGGCACTGTGTATATAAGGTGTTACGTAAGCTCGAGCAGGGACGTCGAAACAAAAACGAGCGCATGCATTTTGGACACGCTGAAGCATTTCTGAGTCTTACCATAAATGCAGGGACCATAAGCAGTTAGGGCATATGTTATTTTGGATAGTACCAGAGAGTCGCAGAGGAGTACTCTAACGTTAACGCTGAGATATCTTCTTAATTGGTATAGGACTTTTAGACGGTAGAAACACCCGCGCACTCTACGACATGCTTTTCAAAGCGTAAGTGACTGTCCATCACTACACCCAAGTTTCTCGCCTCATTAACAAAATCCAGTCGCGCGCCATTTATGCAAATTACGGGATCCAACGCCATAATAGCCTCAGTAGTATAGTATTGGGAACTCTAGGACACTTTTCCGTCGTGAGGGGCTCACTGCGTTCGCCGTCACTCCTTCAAAGTGTCCTAGAGTTCCCAATACTATTGTGGGAAATATGCAATCTAACCATTTCATTACTTTTTATCTAAGACCTGATTAAACTTTAAGGAATTTTAGACTAAAAAACAACTTACTGAAACTGGATACTGGGTTTTCTCGCAACACTAATAACATACTCGGTTGGCACTTTACACAAAGCATTATGGTAAATTATTAACTCTCGAGTATACATTATAAGCGTTCAATATATTGTGTTTAGAAGGTACTTAATTTACGAATGGAAATTTATAGTTTCGTTGTCACCGTAGGTATCCACTAAAATTTCCTCAAAAACTTAGTTTAAGACATAATATCTGGAGTAATTTTGATTTAGTTATCACCGCTAAGGTTTCCACCAAAATTAATCCGAGCTCCTCACAGAATCGACCGCTTATACTGGGCTCAAATGAAGAGTGAATCTAAGTTGAAAGTCTGCATTTCCGCACAAAGAGAGTTCATACAACGATTACGACAACTACCAAAGCAAACGTCACTCACCACACAGACCTTACATACGTCAACATTCAAACATTGGTAATGTGTAGTAGTGATGAGAATTTGCAAGCGCAGCACGAGCACAGGTGAGGATTGTTTGTTAGCCGGCTATCGCATTGCACGGTTTCGCGATAAAATGCAAACTAATCAAAACACATTAATCTTCTTGTGCGACTGAGAACAACACAAATACCGTTGACTGCCTGGATGGTCTAGCGGTATCAAGTTAGACTACCAAACCAGAGGTCGTAGGTTAGATTCCTATCGGAGGCCGTCATACTTTCATTTGTACAAATGATCTCAGTCTGGGTGTTTTTCCATGTTTATCCTTGTCTGGTTACCATAGCACAGGGTATCCTAGTTTGGGACCAGATCAAGTGATTGTGATGTGTGAAAGTTATTATTATTATTCCTTAACATTTGAAGCATTAGGGTGTATGACGCAATAGTTCATTATTACTTGTTAGTGATTGTAGTGCTCTATGGTACTGTGGTGTGGTGATGTGACTTTTCGCTGACTCGCACATATGGGCAGTTCTCGATAAATACGGTATAAATCGTCTCGTATATCATGTTAGGACCTGTAGATGTGCGAAGCGCTGATTAATTGCTGATGAAAATGTCTAGTCCGGAGGGCCAGGTGGTCCAGAATTAAAGTATACCTAGGGCTGTCACAGTTACATAATAACTTTCAGTATAAGCAAAGTTTATTTTCTATCATCACGTTATTTATTATTAAAGATACCTACCAGTTTTAATAAGCTATTTATTAGTATGACTACGTATATTGTCTATCTATTCTACTACAGGCTAATATTATACGTTTACTCAAATATGTAATTATAGGATAGAAATGGGTTGGAATGAAAATATTAAAATCGATTTCCACAACCAGACGTGACAAAGGGTCAAGAACGAACTTGTCATAACCTGATTCCGATTTCATGTTTTTAGTACTTCATGGCTATCTTACAGGGCCGCGTTTCATACATAATACTAGAATTTATAGTTTATGTACCTACAATTCGATGTAGGTACATTGCGTAGTCGAATCTTCATACTGGTTAATCTGTGAGATAATCGCTATGCAATGTATTTTCGAATCGAATTTTCATAGTAAACCATGATTATTATAGTTCTATAAAACAGGCGTTAGTCGTTTAGTTATACTACTAAAATACTATAGTCATACTACTAAAAGACTAATAAGTGTGCTTAACTTCCACATATATGTTAGGCAGATGTCCACCGGTCTGTTTATAAGTGTTCTCTGGTGGTCTTCAGATTCTGATAAGGGCCTGCTGAATCAGAATTTTTGCGGAGTTCTTGTGTGTGGGTAGAATCTGTGACAGTTGTCTAGGGCTGTCACATTTGTGTACATATTTATTTTCCAATTCCCGTTGTGTACAAAGTCTCTTTTCACTCAGTCATATCAATGCTTCAAATGCTTCTTCTTTTAAACAGGGTTAGACATGATTTAGTGAAACGTTGTTTTTTCTAAAACTTAGCTTAACAGCAACTTAGTACTGAGATTGCTTTATGTTAAGTATAGATTACGATTCATACTTTGTTCCGATTTCCCAATTTAAAGAACAGCAACGTAAGGATAATATTTAAAATTGTAACTATCACCTACAAATATTTATGATGCTTGAGTAAGCATTGTATTTTTTAAGGCAACTGTAAAAGTCTATTGAACACATTTGTGCGCTTGGTTTTATTAAAAAATATTTTTTACCATGTGAGTTTGACAGCCCTGACTGATATCATGTTCCGACTTGTTTCCATGTGTAAAGTTGAATATGTGTAGGTAAAATATTGAAACGAAAGCATTTTCTCGCCTATAAAACGTGGTGCATTTGTTTGATCAATTATATTCAGCTTCAGTAACATCAAGAGATCAACACTCCAGAAGTAATCCAGATCTACATACAAAAATGTGAGTAAGTAACCTTCTTTTTTTTATATTTTGTTTCCAAATTGGGACCTCGCTACGGACCTGGCCTTTGGCCCGCCGGCTGGTGACAATGAGGACTTCATTATCTTGGCTTCTAATGACTTGGAACACCAAGTCCTCGTCCGACGTGATGTTCCACTGTGGGGTGGTCCGGTGGTGACTTGGTGTATCTCGTGTCAATCTTACAATTTTGCCCCTTGTATTGTAGCTATTATACACTGTTAATTATGTACTTGTCATTTCTCAGAGTTAATCCAGTAATTAAAGTTTCCTCTCCCATTTCATTACACTTCACCGACTATGCGTATTCAAGCTTTGTTTTCTTATTGCGGTTTTTCCTCAGGTCGGACTCGGAGGTTGAATCGATATACACTGAGCAGCCGCGTGAAAAGAAGCAACGTACTGCACCTGCACCTGTGCCTAAGCGCCGAACAACCGCTGCAGCGGAAAATTCAAAGTACGTGAGTCGTTTTTTTTTATGGGTCATTTTTATATAGGTCTCACTGCAGGGCAAAAGCCTTCTCTCTGAGAGAGACTGCGTGGCTTTCTTGGCAAGCGTGCTCACTTCCGTGTTGTTTTTATGGTAGTTTATTTTTTCAACGTGTTTTCCTACCAATCTAAAACCCGATTTACACTTCAATAAGTACAGTGGTGAGTTAACTTGCATCGTCGTCGAGTTAAGTTGCTTTTGTCGTTCAAACGCCGTTCAAACTGCAAACGCGACTTAACTCGCCGACGATGCAAGTTAACTCACTACTGTACTTATTTAAGTGTGAATCGGGATCAAGGTAGACATGGCAGCAACTGAATAATGATTCAATTATTCATCCAGTCGACCTATTAGTCAGACTGCTTCTTCTAGCCCTACTTTCATTGTCAATATTGAATAATTGCGTTACAATTGAATGAGTTCATATTTTCTCCAATTGTACCAATTATAAAGGTATGGTTTAAGGTATGGTATTTAGTATTGTAAGTAGTGGTATATTATTCAGCGAGAGCGTGACACGATAACCAACACACTGTCTTATTTAATGTTGACATTAAAACTAAGGGCTATAATATGTTACATCTAACTACAGTTCATGTAGCATTGAAGTCATTTTTTGTTTTTTTCTTGCATGCAGGTCTAAAAAGAAGGTGGTGAAGGGGCGTAAGACCAGCGAGTTCGACCTATTCGGGGTGCTCTCGGATGACGACGATGACGTGTTGGCAACTGCATCTCATCACTCCGTCACATCCTCGCTCACCACAAAGGTCGCTGACGGCTCTCTGCGACGGACTGCACCTCTAGAGGGGGAGTACTTTGTGGAAGTAAAGGTGTATCTCACGCGGGACGCTAAGCAGCAGGACCACTGGAAGAAGGCCCAGTTCCTGCTGAAAGCGCAGCTCGACCGTGGGACACCTGCGTGGGACCAGCTCCAGGGCTTCATCCGACGCGTGAAACCGCTGTTTAAAGACTCCGAACCCACATTTTATGGTGACGCAGTTAAATATAAGTAAATCGTCGCTGTAAAATGCCTGTTAGGTGTTTTACTATTGTATTATTATGGGTCATAGGTTAGATTAGGTTTTAATTAAAGGCGGGTGGTGTCCGTCTTGTGAAGGAGCGTAAGACCAGCGAGGGTGCTCTCGGACGACGACGACGACGTGTTGGCAACTGCATCTCATCACTCCGTCACATCCTCGCTCACCACAAAGATCGCTGACGGCTCTCTGCGACGGACTGCACCTCTGGAGGGGGAGTACTTTGTGGAAGTAAAGGTGTATCTCACGCGGGACGCCAAGCAGCAGGACCACTGGAAGAAGGCGCAGTTCCTGCTGAAAGCGCAGCTCGACAGTGGGACACCTGCGTGGGACCAGCTCTAGGGCTTCATCGGACGCGTGAAACCGCTGTTTAAAGACTCCGAACCCACACTTTACGGTGACGTAGTTAAATATAAGTAAATCGTCGCTGTAAAACGCCTGTTAGGTGTTTTACGTTTGAGTGCTGCGTTTGAGTGTACGTTTCAAATTTGCGTGATAATGCCGTACTGTACTGCATGTGTAGTCCAAGTAGAGAAAAAAAACTGGGTGGGTCATGTACGCAGTACTGCTCACAAAGAGAAAAGCAGCGTACCTCTAAGCGATGGTGTAGTTCTGATTGCGTCTGCTTTTCGAGGTCGTATAGCTACTTATAAGATTCTTGCGACTGATTTAGAGAACTGTTTGCCAGAGACGTTTATCACGGAAATCTCCCCCAAAATTGAGAAACTTTTACGGGATTCGCTTGCAAAACATGTAAACGTAAAGGTAAACTTCGAGTTTTTCAGTAACTTCGTTCTCTTTAAAAACGAAGGTCAAGAGGTAAAATCCTTCTCGACAAAGAATGTTGCATTGCATCGTAACTTTGACTTTGCAAAGCTAATAGGTAAAACGGTAGCCTGTTTAAAAAAGAAAATAGAAGAGTTTGAAGAGCGTGACAGTGGGTGGACATTTCTCAATAATCTTTTCTTGGAAATAAACATCAACAAGTACGAACCTATTTATGGAGCTGCTCGTATCGACTTGCCACCGGTTATTAAAAACAAGAAAGCGTGTCTCAACATGCAAAATAAAGATGACGCTTGTTTCTTGTGGAGTATTGTCGCTGCACTTCATACTCCTAAAGGTAGGGCCGATCGTACGTCTTCGTACCCCCATTTTACCAAAGTGCTGAATACTGCTGATTTGAGCCTTCCAGTTACTCTAGCGGACGTTAAATCGTTCGAGACCAACAATCCAAACATAAGCGTTAACATATATGCGTTGAAAAATACCAAGGGTATTGTTGGACCCATTTACAGATCGGAACACAAGTATAGGACGACACGCGTTAATTTGCTGTTATTAGAGAAAGGAAACCGCACTCATTACGTTTTAATTAAAAATCTACCTCGGCTTGTTCGCAGTCAGATGACTAAACATCATGGTAAATTGTATTTCTGTGAAGACTGTCTCCAATTTCTATCATCCGAGCAAACCCTACAAAACCATTTATGTAGTGGTGTTGCTACAGTGCTTCCTGGGAAAGGAACTTTTCTTGAATTCAAACACTTTGCTCATAAGCAAGATATGCCTTTTGCTATTTATGCAGACTTTGAAACGCTTCTCGTTCCTTATCAAGGATGTCAGCAAAATCCTGATTTGAGTTACACATATAACGCAAAGAAACACGTACCAATTGCATTCGCATACCATGTTGTTTGCTCATTTGATACTAATTTAAATCGATTTGTTCAGTACCGTGGCTCTGACTGTGCTCAAAAATTTGTTAAACTACTCGTTCGAGAAGTGAAAAGAATATACAGTATTGTTAATAAAAACATCCCTATGACATTTACAAGCGAAAATGTAAAAGATTATGCGGAAGCAGATTGTTGTCACATCTGTGATCGTCTAATATTTACAGACAAAGTTAGAGATCACTGTCATCTGACAGGTCGTTATCGCGGTGCGGCACATGCATATTGTAACTTGAAATTTCGAGTTCCCAAACTAGTTCCGATATTTTTTCATAACCTCGCAGGATATGACTGTCATTTGTTCATTAAAGAACTGAGTGACATTTGCGGACCGATAAAAATTATTCCAAAAAACAAAGAGAACTACATTTCGTTCACGAAGTTTTTTCAAATTTCTGAAGACGAATTTGCTCAAATACGATTCGTTGACTCGTATAAATTTTTGGGCACGAGTTTACAAAAGTTGGCAAAAGGCTTGCACAAAAATGACTTTACTTATCTTTCGCGTTATTTCCCAGATGAAAATCAGTTTGAGTTACTTACACGCAAAGGGGTGTACCCCTACGATTATATGACTTGTTGGAAAATGTTTACAGATAAACAACTACCTGATAAGTCGTTGTTCTACAATTCTATGGCTGACGAACACATATCGGACGAAGAGTATGCGCACGCTCAAAATGTGTGGCAAACTTTCGAAATTGAAAACATGGGCAAATATACAGACCTTTATGTGAAGACTGATGTGCTGTTATTAACAGACGTCTTCGAAAACTTCAGGAAGACATGTAAGACGCATTACAACTTAGATCCAGCCTTCTACCTAACTTCTCCAAGTTTGTCATTTGATGCAATGCTTCTAAAAACGGGGATCCAATTAGAACTTATAGATAACTTGGAAATTATTCGCATGATTCAAAAGGGTATCAGAGGTGGCATTTGCATGTGTTCCAAAAGACACTCGCAAGCAAACAATTCATATATGGAGACGTACGATCCAACTAAACGAGACTCATTTTTGGTATACATTGACTGTAACAATTTATACGGATACAGCATGTGCCAGTCCTTGCCAATTTCGGATTTTAGATTTTTAAGTGAATCTGAAATCGAAAACTTGAATGTTGAAGACATTCCCAATGATGCTCCACAAGGTTACATATTAGAAGTAGACTTATTGTACCCTGATGAGTTACACGATGCGCATAGCGATTACCCATTTTGTGCTGAGAAATTCATTCCTCCTGGAGGTAAGACACCTAAATTGACTCCGAACTTGTACGATAAATTTTACTACGTGATACATTACGTTCACCTCAAAACATGTCTGGCAAACGGATTGATCCTCGCTAAAGTTCATAGAGTTATAACATTTCGCCAGAGAGCTTTTTTGAAAGAATACATCGATTTAAACACGGAACTAAGAAAAAAAGCGGTCACTCAGTTCCAGCAAGACCTGTTCAAGTTAAATAATAACTCTATTTTCGGAAAAACGCTAGAGGATAGTGAAAAACGCGTTAATGTTAAACTTGTTACACAATGGCATGATAAAATAAACAAAACAAAAAAACATGATACCGCTGACAAATTGATTGCTCGGTTAAACTTCCATAGCGCAAGCGTATTTTCCGAAAACTTAGTCGCTATTCAAATGAAACCGGAAAGAGTAATTTTGAACAAACCAATTTATGTGGGTTTTGCAGTGCTGGAGCTGTCTAAGAGTCACATGTATGACTTTCACTATTCGGTAATTAAGCCTAAGTATGGAAATCAAGTACAGCTTTGTTACACCGACACTGACAGCTTTGTTTATGAAATTCAAACCGAAGATTTTTATAGAGATATGAAAGAATCCTTGATGGATTTTTTTGATACAAGCAATTACAAACCTCGAAACCAGTTCGGCCTACCATTGGTAAACAAAAAAGTGCCTGGTTTATTTAAAGATGAATTGGGGGGGAAAATTTTGACCGAATTCATTGGTTTGCGCTCAAAATTATATTGCATAAAAACCACTGAGCTGGTAATAAAGAAAGCCAAAGGGGTGAAAAAGTGCGTAGTCCGAGATTTAGCTGCAAGCGATTATCGTGAAGTGTTGCTGAACAATAAACTAGTCAGACGAAAGCAAAATCTTTTCAAGTCTATAAAACACGAAATATTTACCCAGTCTGTAAATAAAATTGCTTTGTCTAATACAGACGATAAAAGATGTATAATGCCGGACAAAGTGTCCACTGTAGCCTGGGGGCATAACTCATTATTTTAAATATAACACTTATTGAAATGGTTTAAAGATGACTCTTGTATTAAGTTATACCTATGTAAGTAATTTTAGTATAAGCACATTAAGAAAAAAAACATTAAATCTAGTTTTTCTGAATTTTGAATTTGTGTACATTTTAAGATAATATTGTAGATAGACATTTAAATACATACCTACACTAAAATAAACGTTTTTATCTGAAACAAATACCTGTGTTCATACTTATTCCATATCCTTGATAGGTTTGATCAAGACCTGACCTGCTCTGGCTGTGTCATCAAATTCTTCATTTCACTTCCACCTCAAGCAAGACCGAACCTGTCGCAATTGTGTCATCAAGACGTCCTTTGTTTAAACTAACTTTGCGAGCTCGCGCGCATGAAGCGCGCGGGGAGGGGGACCACCCGCGACGATGTTATGCATCGTCGTATAACATTGCATACAGCGGGGAGAGGTAGCTCTGGTTATATTGGTCGGACAACTCTTTCGAATAATGATGACTATTGATGACGCAGCTTGACTGAGTCCGTAATTCATTCGCAAGTTAACATCGATAGCATCGAGACGAGTTACTGTGCTGATAAAATATTTTTATTTTGGTAAGTTGAAACCTGTCTTCTTTGAATAAATATCTAACTTCTTTTTAATTTTGTCGATACTAAAATCTATTATTTATTTTCAGATCACCAAGATGACCTACAGCCCGACGATAACGGACCCTTTCTTCTACGGCCAGCATTTACTGACCGGATTCGAGAGCGAGGATGTGGAAGAAGTTGGGGCTCCAGAACCTCCCCCGCGAAATCCGAACAAGCGAGTGCGGCCTTCCAAGAAAAAGACGCAAAATACAACTTCCTACATTGTGAAGAAATCGCGGCGTAAAGGTTTGCGAATGATAAAAATCAAAGTGATTGACTTATCCAGTGACAGTGAAGTGGAAACGTCGAATGCGCAGTATATGGTGATGGAACATACCGACGAGATAATGGACATGACCGAAAATTTACTTGACAGAATGAGTAGGAAGTTAACTAATAATAGTAATGATTACTAAAAATGTGAAGAATTATTTTTTCTTTGTATTTCGCTAGGTAACTAGCATTATGCAATAATTATGTAATACTATAAATAAATTTAACTGTGTCAAATATTATTAATCTTAGTTATAAGTAGAATAAGTGTTACCGATGTTAAAATGCGAATCATTTAAATATAATATCTTAAACTAAACTGACTTTTGTTTTCTTTTTCTCAGTCAATAAAACAAGAAAATATAAAATTACGTAGTAACACATTTATTTTTCATAAAATAATAATTAAATACAAATTCAATGGTAAGAAGTTAATTAAAAATTATATTGACACTGTATTGTCAACACACCATCTTCTTATACATATAACATTTTTTAATGCACAGTAATCGTTATGAATCAGACAGTTATATTTACTACATTTATTCGTACAATAATAAGAAATTAAGGTCTTAAGATTAGGTATATCCATTTCGCCAACATCCTTTACAATGCTATTCGGACATAGATCCTGAACCCATTTACATTTTTCAACCCCCTTTGCAACTAAAGTTTTACCAGATAGGGATGACTTAATCATACTCTTAAATTCTTTATAGCTTATTAATCCTTCACTCCAGTAGATTCCTCGATTTTTCCCGAGCCAAACAACTTGTTTCTTTTCTTCGTCAGTCAAATGTTTGAAAGGAAATGGAGGTTTTATTAAAAAAACTTCTGTACTTTCACTTGCTGCCGTAGCAAATTCTTTGACAATAAAATTATTTTTGTAGTCTTTAAAGCCTTGTAAATCTACAAAAATGTATTCCGGATTCATGATATTTTCTTCACTACACTGGTAAGAGGTTTATATTCTATAACACAATCGTTCAATATTAAACAGTACGCAGTTGTTTTGTCTGGTATTGCTATCTCGCTCTCAATTTCAACACGAACGTCGACAGGTCCAGTCTTCAGCGTATCGTTCTGACGACAGCAATCAATTACAAATAATGGAGTTTTTTCTTTGAAGTCGATGTAATTTAACAGGGGTTCCGGAAGACGGCTGTAGTAAGACTGTTGAAATTTAGCATACAACTCGTATAATAAAGCATAATTGTCATTGCTAAATTTAACGTTTAGGTTTTCATACGGGAAGTAGGTTGAGTTTAAAAACACTTTTATGTCACGCAAGTTACAATGATCGAATCGGGACATATCCTGAAATCCATTATTTTTGCGGTCTTTCTGTAATCCAATGATAACGTACCTTGGCTTTTCTATCTGTGATGAAGTTTTGATTGCCCATGTATGCTTCGTTGTTTGAGGTAAAAGTGGATATTCATAAAGATCCCAGTTTCTAAACGCTACGTTAATAGCTCTGTCTCTTTCTAAATACCTAAGCAAGTTGATTCTCTCTCGGTCAGACACCTTAACGTGGGGCACCCGCCACATAATTTTATCGATTACGATATCTTCTACAACCTCATTATTATTTAATTTAATTGCATTCATGTTGGTATTGCTTCGCAAAAGTATAAGTTCGTGCTTGCAATTTATTATAATTTTTTTGTAATCCTCCGCAAACCCAAGGATTCTATTGAGTGGGAGACAGCCTGAAAAACTTCCTCCCATTGTGTTTTTAATACCGTCAATGCTCCAACCCCATGCATAAGACATTTTTGATTCGCTTTCATTCATTGATAATAAACATTTCATTGTGGTTGTTATGCCTGCATTCTTAATCTTATCGATTTCAACCCCATTTAATTCGTACCGAATATCTTGAAATAAAAATAGTATTGGGTTATTTATTAATTGAAACTCGGTCACTTTGGCTTTAGTTTCACTGTTGATTACGCTGATCCTTCCTTCTACGTATAAAGTACTCTCCGACGGTAGAATGTAAAGGTCTTGCTGGTTAATTGGAATCCGTATCTCATCGTTCCTATTGTAGCTGCTTACATAAGGCTTGTAGGAATGAATCTGAATACTTTCAATGCTGTTGTCTTGTACAAAAGGTTCTGCTACATTAAGCATTTTAGTTACTTCGACAAATTTATTAATTTGAGAAATTGTTTATTGGCTTTGGTTAACTTATTTCTTTTTGGTGGTACCTTCGTAATATTTGAAAGCAAACTGCGCTTTCTGCTGGTAGTACACAGGTTTTTATTGAAATCAATCATTTTTTCTTCAGATGTAAGCAAAGCTGTACTTCTTCCCTTCTTAAATTTAGTGGGTTATTATTTAAATCCAAAATTCTAATATTAATTGCACTCACACTGTTTTGGATAACTGGGAAATAGATAACGTTTTTAGGAATTTCAATTATTCGATAACCCGGCGGCACATTCGGAGAAAACTCATAAATTATATGGCTAGGTTTTCCATTAACAAATGATCCACTTACAATATCACATTCGATTCGGACTATGGCTGATGGTAAAATGTTGATCGGATAGGAAGATGTGTGTAATATATTAGCTTTTAATAATACTTTTCCAAATCCTAATGTAACTCCTATTGAGTTCTCCTTATCAAAATGAATGTCTTTGCTACTAAAAATACTGGTGCTTAAAGTATTATTATTGCAAGTTAATTCCAAAACACAATCATGAACATGTTTCGTTAGGAAGTCAATAATATCTTCAAGTTCATATGAACCCTCTGGTATTATCACAACCCCATCTTTACCGTAATAGAATTTATTATTTCTGTGATCAACATTAGGAATTGAATTAAAAGTAGTGAAGTACAACAGGCCACACTCATAATCACCATCAGTTTCCAAAGCCGGTGAATAATTTGTTACAAGAGCAGAGTCTGTGCCCGTTATAGACATTGTGAAAGACATAGTTAACTGACTCGTTTCCAGAAACCTTTCAAAAATTTAAGACATAAATGTCCACAGTTAAACGTGTTGTATGCTTGATATTTAGTATAATTGTAATACAAATCTGCGCCACTTAGGTATTTAACCAATTCTGTAGGAGGTTTTAAATCTCCGAAACTGTTAAAATATTCACAATAATTATAAATTTTTACGAAGGCTACCCAATGCGTTCCAGGGTTGTCAGAACTATCTAAATTAATAATCGCACACTCAATTTGTTTAGGTTTTTGAGGCAAATTATCCCTCATGTATACACCTCTGAAATATGGTATATTACTGTTATTAACATATTTCATTATATCTTCATTTGTGAGTGCGCGTCGGGGTAGCCTATTTAGCAGTTTTTTGTATGTAAACAGAGCCCACCACCTTTTTTGTACGGTTTGATGTACAGCCCTTTTCCAATAGCAATTGTCTCCATCATCTTATTATGACGTATTGATTCTTTTAGATTTTCTTGAGCAGATTTGGAGTCGTTCACTGCTTTTGCTATTCCAGCTGCACCTCCAGCTAATGCACCTACTGCCGAAAGGCAAGCAAATATAGGAAGAAGTGGTAGTATCCCCCCAATTTTTGGGATTGGTATTATTCGAGGTAGCTGAACTTTCATATTTTTAGGAAACAATTTTTTTGCAGCTAAATGTGCATATTTAATTGCAGATTGTTTGTTTTTTAGTTTAGCTTTCTTTAATTGTGTACTTATTTTTCTAATACCTGATTTAAAACCAGCACCTGTCTTAACCTTAACTTTCATGATTTTGTTTACTAACCACGAAGCAAGTCTTTCCCCTCTACTCACGTCTTTTGCTTTTGATCTAAGTTTTGCCATTTCCATCAATTCTTTATCAGCTTGGTGTCGATTGCGCGTATCGGTGTATTTAGTATAGGCAATGTCGTGACGCATACAAGCATCGTCTAACTGATTAATACCTCGATCACCTCTTAGTAAGCGTTTTTCTAGTTTTGTGCCAGGGCCGCAATAATTATATCCTGGTAAATGTAACTCGAGTGGTAAATTATTTATTAATTTATTAATAAGTCCTCTTCCAGTCATCACTTACGAACGAATGAATAAAATTTTGCATTCATGAGTGTAATATAATAACATTATTTCACGACATCATTTTTACCGATCCAACTGTTTTCAGCGTCTTTTAATCCAAGCCATTTGACAAATAACATATTTCCTCTCTTTTTCAATACCTTTTCAATTAAATAAACACCGGGATTACGTGTTTTATTTAATTCCTGCTCGTAGAAACTACCTTTTATTAATTGATTATGCTGGTCTTTAATACGATATGTAATGGGAGTAGTTTTGTTAACTTTGCTAATGGTAAATAACTCGGTCGACCAATTGGGAGTATACCCTTTGTAAAAACACCCTTTGTACTTGCTAATACGAACGCAATCCCCTACTTTACACTTTGGTTTCACTGAGGATGACTCTGCGTGAGATACAATATTTTCTAAAACTTTGGGTTCATTGACTTTGTTTACCTCCACTGGTCGATACTTTGTTGTACGGTGTTTCGTACTATTATATGAAATCACAATATCAACTAATGGTTTTCCAATCCATTTGTAATTGCCAACTAAACTAAAATATTTATATAGCTTATTCTTCAATGTCCTTATAACTCTTTCAACAATAGATGCTTTCTTTGTAGAAAAAGTTGAATAAT
This sequence comes from Yponomeuta sedellus, assembly GCA_934045075.1. Taxonomy (NCBI): domain Eukaryota; kingdom Metazoa; phylum Arthropoda; class Insecta; order Lepidoptera; family Yponomeutidae; genus Yponomeuta; species Yponomeuta sedellus. The sequence continues at coordinate 6,898,344 of OW203743.1, forward strand.
GGTTAATGTGGTATGATTGCATAAGCCTTTGAAAAGATTTGTTATAAAATTCTGTTCCTAAATCGGTCTGTACGTTAGTTGGAACACGATTACTTTTTAAAATTTTTTCAAATGCATTACACACTTCATTCATTGATTTAGTTTTTAATGGAACAGTCCAAACATATTTTGAAAAACAATCTATAATGACTAAAATAAAATTAAATCCTCTATTGTGTTTTCGAATATGTTGGATATCAATTAAATCCGCTTGCCATAAATCATCGATTCCTTTAAGAATAACTTGCCGTCGATTGAAATTTCTTCTAGCAGCTCTATGAATCTCGTTCACCACTTTTTCTTTACTCATAATTTCTACTGGCAATGTCTCTGATTGCTACCAACTGATCTTTGATAATAGAACTAACTTCTACCCTTGTACACTTTTCATCTAACTGTTTCTGAATCAGTTGTATCTGACTCTTTATACTTTTTAGCTCGACAAGAATATCATGCTCTTTGCAAAATAACTTTAAGTTTTGATCAACATACTCTTTGTTGACAGCCTCATCTGGTAGTACAGGAAGTCTCAATCCTACCAGTTTTTCTGATTTCAAGTCATATTCTCCGTTAAGGTTTTGAGTAAGATTTTTATTATTGGTGCTATAAAATATTTCTGATGGACGAAGTCTTTTATGCACATGGTGGCCAAATTTATCAATATTCATCATTTTTTTAAGAAGGTTGAACAAGAACTGATGGAAAATACATTTGAGTTTGTAATTATATTACTTTATTAGACCACATTCACGCAGTTCTTCAATGATAGAAATAATTTCGTTATTAAGCCCTGTATTACCAGCTTCGCGAGACGCAATAAGTAATTTTAAACGTTCCACCAATTCATTTGGATCATCCCAGTACACATAATCCACATTTTTATTCATTTTTTTCAAGACTGGTAACCCTTCTCCTTGCGGCAGACTTTCAATACTGCTAGAAGTATTTTTGGTTAGTTTAAAGAGAGGTTTTATTATTTGCAAATACTTCATACCTCTATTACTTTTTATTGGCTGTTTAGGACTGAAATCACGACGGTGAGCATTTGTTTCTAACAGTAATTGTTTATAGTTTTTTAAATCATCAGGCTTAACTAAACTTAAATTTGGTTTTGGTTTCAACAATAATTCAGCTAATCCAGGTGTATTTAAATAACTTTTCCCGCCAACTGAAATCTTATTTTCTGTAACTGACACTCGCAGTGATCCCAACATAGTTTTTCCTCGCTCCAGCCTTACTCCATAAGGTACATTACTAAATATTTCCGATGACAATGACCAAGAAGAAGAATCTTGGCGAGGACTCTGAACAGATTCAAGAGTTTTAAACGATGTGTCACTTGAATCACCCATGTTTAAATCGCCTTCATCAGTTTCACTAAATGCTTTCTGTTCAGGTTTTTGGGAGTCACGATCACTATTTTGCATAAAGTTGTAGCTGGTAGATGCACCATCATCGATTTCATTAAGGTCTTTGTTAGTATCAATGTTTGTTTTAGTGTCCCAGTGTCTATCATCCCAATACTCTTTATTAATCTTTTCATTTTTTGCGGCGATGCTTTTTAGTGGACCTGTTAATGGTTTGAAAACCTTTTCCAATACTAGATCATTATCGTGGTCAATATCTTTCAATTGTTTAAACTTTCTTTTTACAGCTTCAGCAGATTCTACAATCTGTGTTTTTAGTATCTTTTCCATAGCGAGATAAAATATGTACTTTCTCTCGCAACGCAAACCGATTAGTAACGACACTTCGATCCGTAACTCATTATAAATAGCACAAATATGCTTAGTCAAAGACAACGAATTTGTCAAAGTTCATTCTGTAACATCCTTTACCTTTTTCACAATCTTTATTAATTACCAAATAATTATAAGGCACACTCCATATTTTTTTGCACATCTCTCGAAACTGTGTCCAGCTCATATCTGCGTTAACATGTTCGTTATAAATATGTCGTAGATTGATGTCATCCTGTTTAAAAATTATAATCAAATTAGCATTATCCCTGATCAATTGCTTTGGTATCTTACTGTATGTTTGATTCAAATAGAAAGAATCAATCTTTTTATGTCTACCCATCGCAAAATAATCACGTATGTTATTTTGTTTTTCACAAGCAACGTCATCAAATATCATTACGGAGTAAGGTTTGGCATTTTGATGACTTATCACTTCTTCGTTGTCACGAAATTTACTGAAATTTATCTCAGGAACCATGCTTAACACTTTATCTAAAAAAACGTATTTTGGCTGGAAGAGCGTTTTAGAATAAAGGTAAACGTTTCGGTAGCGCAATCCATTTTTGTGCAATAGAAGACCTATCATTACGTTTGTTTTACCGCAGTTCGAAGGACCACAAATTATGCATCGAATTGTATTTGGTAAAAGATTTCCATGTAGTTTTATTTTGTTGTTAGATTCGCTACAAATGTTTTCCAAACGTAATGTTTGCGCTTGTTGTATAAATTTCATTCTTGAGTAAATAAAATAAAAACGATACTAACACCTAGAACTGCAGGCGTGCAATGAAGTGATTGTTGTATTTGACGCTTATATAAATAATTCCTATGAATGAACTGAAGTAAAAAAGAGTTTCCGTTTTAGTAAGTTAATCAAGTAATGAAATGTCTAGATTGCATATTTCCCACAATAGTATTGGGAACTCTAGGACACTTTGAAGGAGTGACGGCGAACGCAGTGAGCCCCTCACGACGGAAAAGTGTCCTAGAGTTCCCAATACTATACTACTAGCCTCCTTCTGCTTTTTAGAACCCACGATCATTATTTTGGATTTAGAATGGTTTAGTAAGAGGCAATTATTCACACACCATTTGTAAACACAATCTAGGTCTTCGTTTATTTTAGTAACAGTTGCAGTGATGTCACTCATGTCGCAGGGGATTTGGAGCTGTACATCATCTGCATACATTTGATAGTTACAATGGTTTATGCACTTTACGATATCCGCCGAAAATATGGTGAAGAGAAGAGGGCCAAGGATTGATCGCTGAGGAATTCCCCGGCCTACTCTACACAACCTAGATGTTAGGGTTGATCCATTAGCTGTTCGTGTATAATTGATTGACCTCACAGATTGTATTCTTATGATATTGACATGTAATACTTTTTCCTTTTTTTTTGTTTCTTTTTGACATTTGTAAATTTGATTGTTATTTCATTGGATTGGATTGCTATTATGTACGGGTTTAATCTTGACTTGTAATAATATTACCAATAAATGATGTCTATGTCTAATTTAAAAAAAAACTTTTTTTGAATCAATAAGTATTATCTGCTGAGCTTCGACCCTTTGTCTTAATATGTCAATAAACGCTTTCTGTTTCTACTTTAGATGCTACTGGTAGCAAATTTTACTCAAATTGATCACGGGGCTGATTATGAGCACCAAATTCTGTCGGAATTTCTGTGGATTTCTGACTTCTGCGATACCCATTAGTATGGAATTGGGCAGACGATTGGAACCATTTAGAATTTGGTGCTCTGTGGCGCAACGGTAGCGTAGCTGCCTACCATGCAAGAGGTCCCGGGTTCGAACCCCGCATCTAGCTATCTATCTATCCAGCCCATGAATGAACCCCGCATGGGGACATAAAAATCCCCAGGTCTCGGATGTTTGAGATGTCTTTGTTTCTGGTTCCCACGACACAGGTTATCCTAGTGTGGGGCCAGAAACAATGTATGTGCCTGTATAGGTGGATATTATAAGTAATATGCAAAACTTAATTAAAGTGTTGTTGAATGTACGCTTGCCACATCCGGGAATCGAACCAGCTGAAATACAAGAACTTAACACTCTGTTCTTTTATGGCAACAATCAGTAGCTCCAATTATAATTATCCACCATTATTGTAGCCTCAGCAGATGGGTACCGCTTCGTTGAGATTTTTATAACTTTTTGTGACAGATAGAGAACACTTTATTACACACCGACTATAACTTTCACGTAACACGGCCACTTCCGCCTTCTTCTTGTTCGTCCTGGTCCCAAACTATCCTAGTTTGCAAACTATCAGTTTGCAAACCAGGCAAGGACATGGCATAACACTAGTAGAAATTTACCCAACCTGAGTCTCGACTTTGTGATTGCATTATAGTACCATGACAGATACATGGTCGAGTCACGTGACGTGTTTTTTCATACCATAGACACCTAGAAGGTTCGCCGAAGTGAGCGCGTAGAATTGAAACAACAACGAAATTAAAGCGCCATGTTCATGCACTTGTACTACAACTACAATGCATTAGCAGAATCTAGGCCCAGTGCCCCAGCAGTGGGAACATACAAAGGGTTGATATCAAGACCCGTGTAATATATAAGTACATATGTATGAGCGTCGCGAATCATTCATAAATCATATATTCTGTTTTCACAGACGACTCTACCCCGGAGTTCAGGCGGCACTCACCCGCGACAGCAACCGTACACCATGGCAGGACCAAAAGGGAAATACCACACACTAAAGACTCAGTGAGTATGCACCTTTGCAGCGGCCCTTAGAACAAACGATCGAAAACATGGTCGTAGGAAAAAAAAACATAAAATCTATAATATAAAATGAATCGTTGAATGTGTTGGTAAGCGCAAATCTCGAGAGCAGCTGAACCGATTTCGCTAATTATTTTTTTAGAATATTCCTTGAAGTACGAGGATGGTTTTTACGGAGCGAAAAAATAAAACAAAATTAAGAATCGACTGTTAGGCGGTACGAAGTTCGCTGGGTCAGCTAGTTAATAATAAAAATAACATTTATCGCAAAATGCACCTGTAGGCGTGGATTTATAGATTATTTGTACTCCTCAAACGCTCAGGTTTCATCACGATGTTTTCCTTCACAGTTAGCGAGTGGTATTGCTACTATAAATTTACAAATGAATTTGAGAAATATTCATACTAAAGTATTTCTTACATCGGAAACTCGTACCCGTGTTCGTCCCTTTTTCCCGTAAGTATTCTTTCAATTTGGAGAACATAAAAATTTCTAGGCGCCAGATCCGGTGAATAAGGGGGTGGTCAATCAATTCGAAGCCAGCTTGCTGAATGGCAACCATCGCAACTACCGATCTGTGCGCTGCTGCGTTTTCGTGATGAAACAGCACGCCCCTTCGAAGTTTCCCTCTCTTATTCTCTTTGATGGCATTCCTCAACTTGGGAATTAAAGCTGCATAATATTGGCCTGTTATAGTGGTTCCACGCTCCAGGTAATCAATCAACAATATTCCTTCTGGGTTCCAAAATATTTAGGCCATAACCTTGCCAGCCGATGCCACGGCAAGAAACTTCTTCGGGGTCGGTGATGATGGCCGTTTCCATTGCGAAGATTGCTGTTTTGTTTCTGGATCAAAATCCCATGTTTCTTCCATTGTTACGAAACGAGACAAAATGTTTTGTTAATCTTATTGAAACTTGTCCAACAATATCTTCGTAATGTCAAGTCCATTTTGTTGAACATCACTCATCTTGCGGAGACTTTTCTCATATTCAAAGATTGGTTCAATATGGATTGAACACTTCCATATGAAATGTCCGTTTCTTGAATTAAGTATCGGATGGTAACTCTTCTATCGCTTAATACAATTATCTCGACTTTCGCAACATTTTCTTGGGTGACTGACGTCGATGGACGGCCGCAACGATGTTCGTCATCCGTGCTCCTCGAAATTGAGAAGCCCACCTTGCGACAGTGGAATACGGCGGAGCAGACTCTCCTAATGTTGCCTCCAAATCGCAATGAATCTCTTGCGTCGTTTTTTTTAAAAAGAGGTATTTAATAACGGCTTGCACTACGTTTTTCTCCATTTTCGAGAACACGTTCCGACACAAAGCAAACAGATGACTACATTCAGAAGAGAAAACAAAAGAGAATCGAAGATTTTTTTCTTCATTAATATGTATTACAAATATGTATCGGAGCTATGCCTGCCAGTATTTATTTTTTTCTTACCAAGGAGTAAGTCGTCCTCACTACTATTTGATCCCCCCTCGTAGAAAACCTTCTCTATTTTCTTCCTTTAACATCCCAAATTTGTTTTTTTTTTCAGGACGGTCTCCACCATCCAGATATAATAGCCAAAATAGAAGCGGACGGCCAGCCTTACGTCTTGGAGCTGACGCTGACCAGGCATTTGATACCAGTGGGGCACACTATACACTACCAGGAAGACGGGGAGCGCAGGACTCACACGCCCAGCAAAGAGGTAACACTACGTCACTGGCCTTAACGCGCACAGGGCCGCTAACTAGCGCCACCAATGAAATAAATCATAACTTGTTTTATAATACGTTTTTATCTAAAAGTGAACATGAGAAATCTTATTAACTGTCATAACTAATATAGCTATTCTTACGTCAAGAATTCTATCTCACCGTCACAATTTATAATTTTTGGGGATCACAATAAAATTTGTATACTTTTGATAAATTTGTAAATGTACAAATATATATTGCGAATGTGAGTGGAAGGGCTGGTAAGGGACGTTCCAGGCGGACATACATTGACTAAATAGGGGATGTATTAGCTAAGGGGAAGATAAAAGTACCCGGAACCGGCGTACGTGCATGCAACGACTATTTGCAACGGTGATCTGTCAGGATCGTCGCAAGTGGCAGTCCCTGGTCTCTGCCTACCCCTCTGGGATACAGGCGTGAGGTTATCTATGTATGTAAGTATGTAAATGTACAAGTATGGTAAATGTAATAGTAATTATTATGAATTATAGGTTCGAATCCCGGCTGGGAACAAAAAAAAAACCCCAGGTCTTGGATGTTTACATGTTTGTGATGTCGTTGTTTCTGGTTCCCACGACACAGGGTATCCTAGTGTGGGGCCAGAAGCAATGTATGTGCCTGTATGTAAATAAAAAAAAAAATTGTAACTAGTGCAAGTACTCATTTAATTAGTGCAATAAAGAATTAAAATAAATAAGTAGTAGTAGATAGTAAAATTGTAGACATTTAAGACATATTTTTCTTATCCTACTTTTGCGGGTATATATTCCTACGTAGTATTCCGTAGCTAGCGCTTAGGCTGGTGTTTTAGTACGCCATTTTACCTACTTGGCATTTATTGGGTTAAAAACTACGCATCGGAAAACCAAAATATACTAGAAATGTGCGTAATTTAACTATGCATCAAATCCTCAGATATATGTATTATCAAAATCAAAAATATTTAATGATACAACCATAATATTACTATTTCTGAAATACGCCATTGCTGGGAATCCCTCTATGTATGAAATACTTGTGTCAGGAAAACCCGTTCTTCCATTACTTATAAACAACTAAGGTTTACTAATTTAATTTCAATAATTAAAAATGTTAAATTGTGCGAGCTAGGCAGCATGCTCCACATAAGAACACTGTTCATCACTATGGTGGAAGCGCTCTCGTGTCCTAGTCGAACCGAGTGATTGGAATCAATCACTTGAGTTAAGCAACAACAGGCGCGGTCAGCTAAAGGATGGGTGGCCGTCGCTGACACGTGACTACCGCTAGTGGCATTTTCCGAGCGCTTCCGTGCTTCGAAAGGCACGTTAAGCCGTTGGTGCCGGCTGTCATGTAATGATAGTCGTTATGCCGTGTCAGAGGTCTTAAGGGCGGCTTGATAACTTCTGACAGTAAGGCCCGCCACTGTCTTACAATCCTTCACCAACCCGGACTTGGCCCCCGTGGTGAATGGCCTAACCTTCCTCCGATGCAGGAAGAGGCCCGTACAACAGCAGTGGGGACATACAAGGTTTGATATCGTAACATCACTACATTACAACCGTTATCCATAATACACCTTTTCCAATTCTTAATTAACCTTCAACACTTTACATCGAGTTTCGATTTCTGATTTACGACCGGGCTGATCGCGTGTTTTTTTTCGTAGGAGATGAACTTCTGCCAGTATTCAGGCGTAGTGCGGGACAGGCCGGGGTCCTGGGCAGCGGTCTCCACGTGTCACGGCCTGCGCGGAGTCTTCTATGACGGACAGATGCTGCGGTATATCGAGCCGTCGGGTGAGAATCTGTTTAAGTTAACTGTACTGGATAAAAAGAATCTAAATTTACAGATCGTTTTTGCAAATGCCTTTATGTTATTTCAATCATTTTTAAAAACCTATTTAGAGGCTAAAAATTTGACCCATGCCGGGATTCGAACCCGCAACCTCTGGCTATCCGTACCTTATTTCAATCATGTAAACAGTTTTTGGGACCCAACAACGAAAAGCTCTTCATGCCGCAAACATTTAATAATAATAATAATATTGGCCTTTTTGCATCTACTTAATGAGATGATTTATACAGCGTCCAGTGGTATCTTCACTCACACTAGATGGGTGAAGGGACCACTCCGACGCTGTAGTGCCTGGGTCATGGTTTTATAGATGGTGTAGGCTTGCCCAGCACCTATACCATCCTGACAGCTTAGTCGGCCTTGCCCACAGGAAAGACTAGTCAATACGTGCGGAGCCAACCAAGCCGCGGGTTTCCTCACGATGTTTTCCTTCACCGTTAGCGTGTGGTATTGCGACTGCAAATTCGCAAATGTACGTAACTTTGAAATTAAACAGTCATTGGTACATGCCCGCACTCGGGATCGAACCTGGGGCTCTCGCTTGCCAGTCTATGGTTCTACCCACTGAGCTACCACCGCAAACATTTATGGCGCTGCTTTTTAGGTAAATCTATTTAGTCCTAGGTTTTTATCCTTCGATTATGTGTCCTAAGAGCTATACTGACAGCACTAACTAAAAAGCAGCGTAACCCAAAAATTTTAAAATTAATAACAGAACTTTGTCTTCTATTGAAAAATATCTCGTCAACCGGAAGTTATACCAGTAACTTCCATCAAGCTAAATATTCTGGTATAGCCGCTTAGTAAGTCACATAAAGCGGTGGCCTAACTCCTAACACACTATTTTGTATCTCCTAATAATGCTGGAAACGTGGTCCGTAGATCAAAATAAAGGGTAGTTATGTGAGGATTAGTAATACGAGAGGGGATCAAAAAGTAGTGAGAACGACATACTCTTTGGTAAGAAAGAAATAAATACTGGCAAACATAGCTCAGATACATATTTTGTAATATTAATAAAGAAAAAAAAATTCGATACTCTTTTGTCTTCTGAATGAAGTCTTTTGCTTTGTGTCGAAACGGGTTCTCGAAAATTAAGAAAATTGAAATGCGAGCAGTTAATAAACACCAGTGTTTAAAAAAAATAACAAACCAAGAGATTCATTTCGATTTGGAGGCAACATTAGGATAGTCTGCTCCGCCGTATTCCACTGTCACAAGCTGGGCTTCTCAATTTCGAATAGGGAGAACGAGCACGGAAGACGAACATCGTTGCGGCCGTCCATCGACGTCAGTCACCCAATAAAATGTTGCGAAAGTCGAGAAAATTGTATTGAGCGATAGAAGAGTTACCATCCGATACTTAATTCAAGAAACGGACATTTCATATGGAAGTGTTCAATCCATATTGAACCAATCTTTGAATATTAGAAAAGTCTCCGCAAGATGAGTGCCGAGAATGTTAATCGACAGTCAGAAACAAAATCGACTTGACATTACACGAAGATATTGTTTATCATTACGAAGTTTCAAGAAGATTAACAAAACATTTTGTCTCGTTTCGTAACAATGGACGAAACACGGGTCAATCATTTTGACCCAGAGACAAAACAGCAATCTTCGCAATGGAAACGGCTATCATCACCGACCCCGAAAAAGTTCCTTGCCGTGGCATCGGCTGGCAAGGTTACGGCCTCAATATTTTGGGACCCAGAAGGAATATTGTTGATTGATTACCTTGTGCGTGGAACCACTATTACAGGCCAATATTGTGCAGCTTTAATTCCCAAGTTGAAGAGTGCCATCAAAGAGAAAAGAAGAGGGAAACTTCGAAAGGGCGCGAGTTCCCTAAATTGCAAGAATACTTAAGGGGAAACAGGTACGAAGACGATAATGAGGTGATGGATGTCGTGGAGAGCCTTTTGCAGGACCAAGACAAAACTTTTTTTTGAAAGGGAATGAAGCCTTGGAAAAGCGCTGGACTCGGTGTGTAGAGAAACTCGGAGACTATGTAGAAAAATAAATTATTCAGTTATCAATAGTCATTATATTCTATCTCATTCTTACTACTTTTTGATCTCCCTTCGTATGTTTAAATAAATAGTAAAAAGTGCCAAATGAAGCTTATTTACATTTTAGTTAGTGGACGGCAGAATATTATTATTAGGATCTACATTATTATCAAAACCACTCTCCCCAGGCCATCACCTCTCGTCCCCCCACCGCGTCTACTCGCACGCGGACCTCCAAGTGGAGAAACGCTGTGGGTATCTCGGCGGGGTCACCAAGAATGCCAGCTACGATGAGGAGCTCTTCCATCGCTACCACAACCAGAGGGCTATAGAGAAGGTCAAAAACAGGGTAAGTGGAAAAAATAAGCCCGACAATGGGCGCATAGGACGGCCTCTGTGGCGCAGCGGTAGTGCTAAATGCCTACCATGCAAGTGGGCCGGGGTTCAAATCCCGGCTGGGAAAAAAATGCCCAGGTCTTGGATGTTTGTGATGTCGTTGTTTCTGGTTCCAACGGCACAGGGTATCCTAGTGTGGGCCCAGAAGCAATATATGTGCTTGTATGTAAATGTTATTTTATGTTGATGTAAATCACAAGAAGACATTTTATTAATGCTTTGGTATTTAAAGTTATTGATGGCAATCATGAAATCTTATTATACCTGATATATTTGTTTTAAGATGACTTCAGAAAAGATGGTCAGAGTGGAGTTTTTTTTTCTCCACTACAATACGGCCCGAAGGCAGCGGCTTACATTTTACGTTTTACATTGACTTTCAGCAAACTGAATTTAAAATCTTTACGTTAAAATAAATTGATATGGTTGATTGATTGCGAAAAACTGCCGGCAGATGCTGGATGCCGCAAGCTGAAGACAGGGCGCTATGGCGCTCATTAGGGGAGGGCTATCTCCAGCAGTGGACTAATATAGTCTGAAGAAGAAGGCCCTACTGAATGTAGGACTTATAAACACTAATATCGACACAGGAATAATAGGATTTTTTAATTGAATAGTAATAATATAGTATTTTCTAAGGTTAACACGAGTACTAGACATAATTAAAACTGTTTTTATACGGATTTCACTCGTTTATTTCTCATTTTTACAATTTAAAATGTAAAAATGAGAAATAAAGAGTGAAATTCAATTGGCTCAATTGGTACAGTGCTGGCACGGATAGCCAGAGGTTGCGGGTTCGAATCCCGGCATGGGTGAAATTTTTTGCCTCTAAATAGGTTTTTAAATTTGTTCCTTAGCACGGGTTAGTGCATTAAAATAAAAATAGAAATAAACGAGTGAAATCCGTATAAAAATAGCTTTAATAATAATACAGCCTGAAGAAGAAGAAGAAGATTGATTGAATTATTCTTTTCTCTGTAGTACAAACGCGCAACAGACGAGGCTCACCAGGTACGTGGACCTGCCGGCGCCAATAAGCAGTCCCGCTACGTGGAGCTGGTGCTGGTGGCAGATCACGCCGAGTTCCTCGCCGCGGGCAGCCTAGCCGCCGTGCACCATCAGCTGAAGGACGTCGCCAACATCATCAATGCGGTTAGTCACCTTTTCGCTCTCCACGACACAGATACCGTGTAGAGACCACAATAAATTACATTCGTAGTAAACTCTGCCATAAAAAAATGTGTAGTCTGTTAGCTTTTAGAATATACCTCGGGTTCTAGAGTAGGCTGCGGTTTTCGCCATTTTTCGCCGGTTTTCGTACTGATGATCGAGTTCTGATTTCGAAATTAAGTGTCATATTAGTTCCGACATTTCTATTACACGAATATATCCGATTCCATCCGATAGTAGCCGAGGTATATTGTAAAAGCTTTTGGTTACCAATATGAATTAATCCTTTATATTCGCAAACAAAATTCGTGGCCCTTGGAGTGTTCATTCGTTCGCTCCATTATCTTCAATGCAACCAGCTAGCAACACATTTCTATTGGAGTTGTTCCCGTACCTTAACGTATAGAGTGCTCTAATTGGCCTGGCCATGACCCTAATAATATTATACAGTCAACTTTTGAATTAAATTTCGAGGACTTAAAAAGACTAAGTTTTGAGGTTACTTGTCCATTTGTTTCAAAATGATCTAGATTTTGAAATGGACACCTAGTTTGAATTGTAACTAACGTTCACTAAGCCGCAGTTTCTGGGCTACTTTGAATAAAACCATTTTATTTCAAATATGAAAATGTGTTATGCCTTTACCGCGTAAAGTGAGTTACTCTCAAAGTAGGATAACGCTCACGTGTGCCCAAAGTAGTCACCGGGGTCTTGTGTTTACAGCTTCCTCTTATAACATACCAGATAACGTGACCTCTCCTCTCACCCACAGTTGTACGCGCCGCTGAATGTGTTCATAGCTCTGGTCGGCGTTGTAGTCTGGACAGACCGCGACGAGATTCAGCTGCTCGAGGATGGAGACCAGACGCTGAATAATTTCCTTCAATACCGGCAGCATAGCATTATACCACGGATTAGCAATGACAATGCGCAGCTCATCACGTGAGTTTGATCGTAATCTGAGATCTTAACCTTAAATTATTTTATAAATAGTTTGTGGTTTAGCCACCCACCCACTTAGTGCCCGGTTCAAAAGAAAAAACTACAAAATATAGGCTTGTGTGTGTGTTTGTGTATGGGAAAGGGGGGGTGTTTGATGGCGTCTGTGTACTTGTGTGTTTCAAAAAACCACCCCACACTTGAGGATGTGAGGTAGATCACCAAACGGCATTCACCATCACAAGCCAATTCAACACTACGAATTAACTTTGTCCTTCTCCTTTATAGCCGCAAGGTGTTCAAATGCGGCGTGGTGGGCAAAGCCCTCAAGGGTCCCATATGTACATACAAGCAGTCGGGCGGCGTCAACCGCAACCACTCGACCGTCATCGGCCTGGTCGCCGCGACGATCGCCCACGAGATGGGCCACAACTTCGGACTGGAACACGACGATCCAGACGTCTGCACCTGTCCCGAGGATAAGTGCGTCATGTACCCGTCCAGTACCACCTTCGTGCCGGTTCACTGGTCTTCCTGTAGCCTGCGCTCGCTCGCGCTGGCCTTCGACCGAGGGATGGACTATTGCTTGAGGTTTGTTGACGTGTTTACTTGCATGATCAATTGATCTCCTTCAGACTATGTTAGTCCACTGCTGGACATAGCCCTCCCCTAATGAGCGCCATAGCGCAAGGTTGTGCCATCATTGGGCGGAAATGCCCATAATCCCCACGCTGGACATGCGGGTTGGGGATCGTAGTTCGGTGGAATTATACTGCTGGGGGCGCTGTTGCCCACCCACCGGTTTGTGTCACTTAGTCACCTTTTACGACACCCGCGGGAAGAATTTGGGTTGGTTCTATTCTAGGCCGACACCATACAGCACTATTGATCAATTGATCATACAATGTTAACTATTGTCAGATCACATTGTGTTTAGGTTCAGATACATTAATTATGTAATCTTAATCTGTTGCTTACAATATCTTTCACACTACATAATCTCGTCCTGGTGTCATAGGGTACCCTGGGCTTTGGTAACCGAGCAAGGACATCACAAACTGGAAATACACCTAGACTGAAGCCACTGGGGCCATCATCGTCAGGCTACACTAGTCCACTGCTGGACATAGCCCTCCCCTAAAGAGCGCCAAGTTGTGCTTTCATGGGGGGGTAATGCCTATAATCCCCACGCTGGGCATGCGGGTTGGGGATCGCAGTTCTTTGGGCATCGTATATTCATAAATGTACGGCGGCCCCCAGTGAGAATCGAACCGACAACTCTCGGCTTGGTAATCAGACTTGATACCGCGAAATAACGTGAAACGAGCCAAAGCGGCAGTCGAGGCAGTTGGTTTTGTGTCGTGTTGTCATGTATTTCAGACCGAGGTTCACAGTGTCATAAAATATAATAATATGCATGTAGGAACGGACCGTTGGATGGCTGAGTAGAATGGAACGTAGATGAACGAATGAATGTACGAATGAATGAAGAGTGAGAAGAAATGAATGAAAGAGATAGACAATAAGATTTACGGCATAATTAAGATGGAGTCTCGCTAAACTGGTGGCAACGATGTGATGATCATACAGGTGATATAAATAAGCAAGTGGACTATAGAATTGTAAATAAGTGAAGTATATACATATAATCTGAGATTAAAAGATTTTCGTTGGTAAATTAATGTGAAGTGCCGCGGCCGACCCGCTTGCAAGTAGTACGGTGGGTTTTGGTGCGGGTCTCCGCTCAGTGATGTAGGGATCGAATAGATGTATTTTCGTTACTGCTAATCTCTACTCGTGATGCCGCAGGAACAAGCCCAAAAGCCTGTTCGACTCGCCGACGTGCGGCAACGGGTTCGTGGAGCCGGGCGAGCAGTGCGACTGCGGCGCCGCGCTCGCCGCGCACCGCTCGGCCTGCACGGCCTGCTGCCGCCCCGACTGCACCCTGCGGGCCAACGCCACCTGCGCCACGGGCGCCTGCTGCGATATGACCGTAAGTCTGTTTTACCGTCGCTTGTTTGGCCGCCCTGTCTACACCCCGAGTAGCCACGGTACAGTTCAATAAATGTCGCTAGTATTGTCTCCTTTATGGCTTGCTGCCGTCCCGACTGCACCCTGCAAGCCACGCCATCTGCGCCACGGGCGCCTGCTGCGATGTGACTGTAAGTTTGTTTACGCCACATCTGGCCATAAAGTGGCTTTTTCGGAAAAAAGCCACTTTATGGCCGGAAAGCGGTCTTTTGCGGAAAAAGCCGCTTTCTGGCCAAGTGTAGACCTAAAAAGATATACACAACACGGGAGGTAATAAAGAAAGCTCTTGATCGCATATTTACGTCCCTCGCTTGCAGCTCGGGCCGCAAACTTCTGCGATCTGGGCCTTTCTTTGTATTACCACCCTAGTTGTGTAATGTACTATTACCGTCGCTTGTTTTGCCGCCCCGTCTACACCCCGAGTAGCCACGGTACAGTTTAATAAATGTCGCTAGTATTGTCTCCTTTATGGCTTGCTGCCGTCCGGACTGCACCCTGCAGGCCACGCCATTTGCGCCACGGGCGCCCTGCTGCGATGTGACTGTAAGTTTGTTTACCGTCGCTTGTTTGGTCGCCGTAGCCACACCCCGAGTAGCAACGGTAGTTATTAGTAGACGTAGCTTGTATTGTCGCCGCGAATAGCATCGCAATTTGCGCCACGGCCGATTTCCGCGATATCACAGTAAGTTTGGCATAGACGTCGCTTTTATTGTCGCACTGTCTTCACCCCGAGTAGCCACGTTACAGTTTAATATTAATGTCGCTAGTATTGTCTCCTTTATGGCTTGCTGCCATCCGGACTGCACCCTGCAGGCCACGCCTTCTGCGCCGGGCGCCTGCTGCGATGTGACTGTAAGTTTGTTAATAGACGTCGCTTGTATTGCTACACCCCCAGTAGCATAGGAACTTGCGCCACGGGCGTCTGCAGCGATATGACAGTAAGTTTGTTTTTAGACGTCGCTAGTGTTGTCGCCCTGACTATATCTCGAGTAGCAATGGTACCTATTAGTAGATGTAGCTAGTATTATCGTTTGCTGCCGCCCGGACTGCACCCTGCAGGCTAACGCCACCTGCGCCACGGGCGCCTGCTACGATATGGCCGTAAATTTGCTGTTTAGTATTACTAAATTATATTTCCTTAATTCGGAACGCAGTTATAGAGATCGTCCGTCTCCTTTACGCAGACTATGTCTCTCTCGCTCTCTTCCCTTTCAACATGGCTTCGTACAAGTGTGCTCTCGTTCTTTAAATTAATATAAAATTAAGTCTAAACTTTGTAAGCTCGAATCAGTAATAAATAGTTGTTGGAGTTTGTAGTCCGCGCGCAGACTTGACATGTGCTCGCCACAGGCGATTTTTGCCAAGAAAAGTTGAATTCAAAGCGAACAGATAGTAATATTTTGCGTCGGTACACAGACGTGCCGACCGCGCGCGGCTGGCGCGGTGTGTCGCTCCGCCGGTCAAGAGTGCGACCTGCCGGAGTACTGCTCGGGCCACTCGGAGTACTGCCCCGCGGACGTGTTCAAGATGGACGCCACGCCGTGCGGGCCTAAGCTGGAGGTAAGTACGTGCACCAGTGCCAGTTGACTAGTCGTCGTCGTCAGACTATACTAGTCCACTGCTGGACATAGCCCTCCCCTAAAGAGCGCCACGTTGTGCTATCATAGGGCACGTTGTCCTGGGCATGCGGGTTGGGGATCGCAGTTCGGTGGAATTGTACTGCAGGGGGCGCCGCTGCCGTCCCTTAGTCGCCTTTTACGACACCCGCGGGAAGAATTGGGTTGGTGCTATTCTCTAGGCCGACACCACACAGCAGTTGACTAGTGGAAAATTGAAATAGCGTTAAGTCCACCTTTGTACGTTGTCTTTGGTGCATGACTGGGATTCGGTAACAAAACAAGAAACCCCGGCGGCTTGCCCTAACCCTGACTTGAATACGACAAATAACAAAAATTTTATATAATTTGTAGTACAACCCATTCTCACCATAGCACTATTTGATAAAAATACAGATGTTCCACTGTAGGGCACATGCCTTTTCTTAGAAAAGAGAGACGGGCTTGGTTACCACGCGTGCCCACAGCGGTTTGACGATTACCATATCACTTATTTTTGCCATTGATGTCACTAAACAAGTATTTATTACATAAGTTTTTTGGCTCTTATAAGCTATTCGTAAACGTGCTTGTCCTTTTTTTGGGACGGGTAATAGAAGTTTGGTTCAAACGTGCGTCAACTATATAAAATTGCTAATAATTTTAATCGAAGTTCCTAATTTCACCTCGATAATTTCGTGCTATCTGGGTGCGGCAAACCCAGTTTTCCACTGATGTGTGTAATTTGTGTAATAATGAATTTGCAGAAACTATCTTAGACGGTTTTGATATTTTCTGCGGGTGTATGAAATGTCCGTAAGCTTCAACTACGAGTATAGTGCCAACATCTTATCTGTTCAGTTGATAGCGGCGCTAGTGGAGAATTTGGGGGTGTCATTTAAGAAATTTACTTAGATGAAATGGAAAATTTAAAGTCAAAGGCCCGGCCATTAAGTGTAAATAAAACATCTATAAATCAACAGACAGCGCAATGTTTCTTTTTTATATGGCGGATGACATGGCCGTAGATACAATTTTGCCCACCTGAACAGATAACTTGGTGGCGCTGTAGAAAGAACTTCAAAGCTCAATTTATAAAACAATGACAGAGTACGATCAGGTCACGTGACAGCTTTCTACATACCATTTACACCTAGACGTTTCGGTACGTGTGCCTGTGTAAACTGGAAGCGGCAATTAACTGTTATCGGCACGTTCATGCAGAGTTGTCATTGTTATACAATGAATTTGCAGAATTTAGGTCCTATCCCTCTTCCCTTGAGGCTATTGTGTTCAAATTGCGTCACAATTTAGTTGCATGGAATGGCATACACTTATTGAAACTGCACAGCGCATCAAAAAAATGAAAGCGTATTTTGGCAAAATTCTAAATAAA
This sequence comes from Yponomeuta sedellus, assembly GCA_934045075.1. NCBI lineage: Eukaryota > Metazoa > Arthropoda > Insecta > Lepidoptera > Yponomeutidae > Yponomeuta > Yponomeuta sedellus. The sequence continues at coordinate 6,916,011 of OW203743.1, forward strand.
TGCACTCAGATGTAACGCAAGTTGGCAAAATTAGCGTCATTAGTAAAGAGGCTGGTCAATAGAATCCGTGCTTCGCAAGGCACATTAAGCCGTTGGTGCCGGCTGTCATGTAATTGCAGTCATTAAGACATGTAAGTACCTTATGGACGGCTTGATAACTTCTGACAGTAAGGCCCGCCACTGTCTTACAACCCTCCACCAACCCGGGCTTGGTCCCTGTGGTGGATTATGGCCTGATCTTCATGCAATGCAGAAAGAGACCCGTGCCCCAGCAGTGGGGACACACAAGGGTTGGTATCGAATTGAATCACAAAAAATAAGAGAATCCGAAAAGAGTGTAAGATATTTAAATAACCTATTTAGAGGCTAAAAATTCGACCCATGCCGGGATTCGAACCCGCGACTTCTGGCTCTCCGTGCCAGCACTCTTTCCAACTGAGCTAATGGGCGACACACCGGCATCAGTGAAATTTCGAACCTCTGATGCCGGTGAGTCGCCCACTGCTTGGGCACGGGTCTCTTCCTGTCAGTGTAAGATAACTAAACTCTTTGCCCCACAGACATACTGCGTGCGAGGCTCCTGCCGATCCCACGATGACCAGTGCCGTCTCCTGTGGGGCGCCACGGGAGAGATGTCCATGTCCAAGTGCTACAATTTCAACACCAAAGGCAACTTGTGAGTGGTAGAGTACTCATAAAGTGTGTCCCGTGTTGGTGTTTTAATAGTGTTACGGACTATGGTTCTACAACTACTTAGGATTTATTCACGCAAGAGTCTGGTCTGCAGGTCTTCATGACACGAAGTCCACACATAGATTCCAATCGCAGGTCCAATTGAAGTCCAATAATAGTATCGCTGAGGTCGTAGGTAATCGCTCGTATCGCAGGTATGTTCGCTCGAAGTTCACTAGGTATTGAGAAAAGTATTGAGTCACTGTCGATGGAACTACTTTGAATGCTGTCACACGTCGCGTCACATTTCTTTTAATATGAATGACCCTCAAAACCCTTCAGGGACAGAAATCTCAAACCTTACATTTTTTCGATTTTTTGACGAATCTATAGACATACGATCAAACCTTCGTTGTTCGCCGTTACTAATTCTTATCATTTTTTTATCGACCTAACAACGGTAGGTAGGTATAGATCCTTACGGCCCGAGATACATCCGGTTTCACGTACGTTTTATCTTGCCCTTTGCTAATCCATGCTTTCCTTTATTTATTTGAAGTATGTCTCCCTGGGACGTCTATTAACGGGGGTATTGGCGGCCATAGAGAGATCCCGGTTCCATTCTTCTTTTCTACGTTAAGAACAATTCTGAAGTTATAGTAGCAATACCACTCGCTAACGATGAAGGAAAACATCGTGAGGAATGATACCTTTTAAAAACCTATTTAGAGGCTAAAAAATCCACCCATGCCGGGATTCGAACGCGCGACCTCTGGCTATCCGTGCCAGCGCTCTTTCTCTGAGCCAATGGGCGACTCACCGGCATCAATGAAATTTCGAACCTCTACAATATTCTAGTATTACGTACAGGCAGCGACATCTGGCTGAAGTAATTTATTTGAAGTAATAATAGGTTTTTAAATTGTATACGGCACGGGTTCGTGCATTAAAAAAAAGAGTAGAATTATACCTTGTTAACCGTTTTAACTATTTTTATGCTCGCAGAAACGGTAACTGCGGCTTGGACCGTCTACGGCAGACGTATAAGAGCTGTCAGCAAGAGGACATACTGTGTGGGATGCTGCACTGCCGCCATCTCAACGAGCAACTCGAGTTCGGCTTGGAGGGTGCCTCTTTGCCTTCGCAGAGCTTCCTCACTAATAATGGTGCGTCGACAACTGTTGTAGTATATACTCACTTTACTAGGAAGCCTTTCACTTGACACGTGGTTCGGCCGCTTTTAGATAGATAGAGAACACTTTATTGTACATAAAAATTGAAATTAATCATCATAAAAAAATTACTCGTATCCCATCGATTAGGTGAGCCCTTGCAGCTTTCATGTTTAATTGTAAAAGTACTAGCAAAAGGACCCGCTCTCCACTGAAATTTTTGGCAATCTGCTCCAAAAACCCGTAAAATTCAGCAGTTCAAGGTACATTATCAGTGCCTACCGTTTTTTTGTTCTGCTGTTGCTGAAAGGCAACAACGACCTCCTCGCTCAGATACAATGGATCGTTCAGTTAATTGATGATCGGATATGTTGTCATTCACCTGATGTGGGACATTATCTGCATCTCGGACAACCTTGCAAGCAGCAAGTTTTTGAAGTGATCTGCCTAACGATTTATTAAGTCTTGTTTCGATATCTACCTTCTCGAACTGTGCGAGTGAGATAGATATATTTGTTGGATAGAGATGGATCATATGTGTTTGGTATAGATAGGGGGGCGCGCGGCCCCGCAGCCATTTGTGAATATTTTCAACGTTGAAAGTAAGCGACTGTCGAACCTTATTTTCTAATTAAATAAATAAATAAATAAATAAATATAAATATTCATGGACATATTACACAGATCTCGTTGAAAACTAAATTTGAAATTGAAAACTGAAGAAGTTTCTCAAAAATTTTCTAGGGCCAAATTGGTGGCCTAATTTTTAATTTGTTTTATTTACTTGCATACGTACGTAAATAAAACGTAATTAAAAATATTTGAACTACCTATTGTATAAGTCTATTCACAAAATTTTCTGGGGCCGAATTATATTAGTTTTTTTAAACTTTTTTTAAAACGCTCTCTATTCTATTCTACTTACACATGGGTATGTACATAAAGCTTCTAATTACTTATATCCTATAAACGTGAAATCTTATTTCAGGCACAATAGTTGTTTGCCGAACCAGCCTCGTGGATTTGGGCTTGGACCAAGTGGACCCGGGTTTGGTGCCCGACGGTGCCACTTGTGGCGTTAACAAGGTAATCATTGTAAATTCACTGAGGACATCATCATAGCCAGTTCTTCGGCTTACATTCCCCACCACTCTTTATGTATTACAGAAGTATTTCAAATATGGATATCAACCCTCTGTATGTCCCCACTGCTGGGCACGGATCTCTTACTGACGTGAAACATTCCCTGCATGTGACGAATGAATGAGGATATCTGAGTCTATTATTTTTCTATACATTAGAGCAGAGGAAAAAATATTGGTTCTATAATTCAAGCGTTTGTGGCCTAGCTGAACCGAGTGATTGGAATCAATCACTTGAGTTAGGCTACAAAAGGCACGGTCAGGTGCAGGATAGGTAAGTGGTATTTTATTGAGCGCTTCCGTGCTTCGCAAGGCACGTTAAGCTTTTGGTGCCGGTTGTCATGTAATGGCAGTCGTTAAGCCATGTCAGAACCCTTATGGGCGGCTTGATAACTTCTGAGAGTAAGGCTTGCCACTGTCATACAATCCTCCACCAACCCGGATTTAGCCGCCGTGGCCGTATCTTCCTGCGATGCAGGAAGAGACTCGTGCCCCAGTAGTTGGGACATACAAGGGTTGATATCGAATTTAATAACTTTTCCAAAGGTGTTAAGAGTCTCCCTGTAGGAGCAATTTCCTTACAAATGTAGTTTGGCTTTTATGTACCAACGACATGACGGATCGCATTGAAAGCCAATACCTTGAACTAATGTACACCAATATGCAACTAGTTGCCGATTTTCAGGCAAGGCCTTTTCTTAAACTAAATTATACCTATCTCTCTATCTATCCAGCCCATGAATGAAGCTCACTGCTGGGTATAGGCCTCTTCCATTTAATTATACCTATCTGGGTATAATTATACTAATGTTATAAAGAACACACTATTCTTTTATAAAGCTATAATTTAATTTTGATGAGTATTTCCAATTCTAAGCACGATAAAATATGATGTGATTTGTGTTTTCTAAATGTATAGGCAGTTTCATTGCGATCCTGCATCACGATTGTAAATAAAGACTGAACTACGTTTGTATGGGTATTGCTCTTTTAGAGGTCGCCTTAAGAAATGTAAAATTCTTTTTTGTGTAGGGTCCAGTTATGAATTCTCAGATCTAATTGCCCCTTCTCTAAAGCGATCTCCCATTTTCAGATGTGCATGAGCCAAAAGTGCGTAACAGTAGAGTCAGTCCTACGGGTCATAGCGGCCAAGGAGACGTCCGTCTGTCCCTCAAACTGTTCCGGGCATGGTGTCTGCAATTCTGAAGGTGAGACCGCCTTCAGCAGTAGTGCTTAAACTTTGAAGGCTATGGTACTATGAGGCTAAGTGCGGAAACCACTTTTTATTTTAAGGAAGGCCGTATCAAATGTTCAATGACAACCCCTGAAGCTTCTGAAGGTGATTGAAAAAGACGCCAATAACGATGGAAATAATTTGCTCAGTCTACCATCTTAAAAATGTCACCCAAAATCTTAAAAACCTATTTAAAGGCTAAAATTTCCACCCATGCCGGGATTCGAACCCGCGTCTTCTGGATATATCCGTGCCAACGCTCTTTCCAACTGAGCTAATGGTGAATCGCCCATTAGCTCAGTTGGAAAGAGCGTTTAAAATTATCCTTAGCACTGGTTAGTGCATTAAAAAGAATATACTTAACCCAAATCTGTTTTAAACATATCTTTCGAGAGGCGTAAAGTATATTGGGAGCGCAGGGCAGCTTTTATAAGGGAGCTGGGCCGCCGTTTGAGGGACCGTGGCGCGGCAACGTGGCCAGTGTAATGGGGACTTTTGGGTCGGATGTGGCTCGGAGCGATTTATTTGGTTAGGTTTTATTACTATCACTTCACTTTCACTTTTCACTTTTATTATTGTTATTGGTCTTTGACCGAATATCAGAAGTCGAGCCTTATAATTTGCAAGCGGGCAATGGAGCGCAGTATTCTACGTGTAAAAAGAGACCAAAATTGTCAATGTTGGAGCTGCGACCGCTAAACTGAAGTGGAATTGGGCGGGAAACCTAAGCCGTATGGGCCCAGAGAGGTGGGCAAAAATCGTCACTGACTGGGTTCCTCCCGGACTTGGCCCCCGTGGTGGAGTTTGGCCTAACCTTCCTGCTTCCTGCAGACTGCGGGTGAGCTTGAGGGGATCCTCAATGCCGCGCTGGAAGCCGTGTCTGAGTGGGGAGAGGCGGCTAAGATGAGGTTCGCCGCTCGAAAGACCCAAGCTATGGTGGTCACCAAGAAGCGCGATGTAATCCCGCCCAAACTGAGTCTTGGGGGGGAGGACATCGCGTTCTCGGATGAGATCACCGTACTGGGTCTGACGATCGACAAGAACCTCAACTTTCTTAGCCACCTCAATAGGGTCTGCGGCAAAGCTATGGCTAGGTTCCAGATGGTGTCCGAGCGGCCAGGGCGACTTGGGGCTTAAATGCCGATATCGTCCGGCTGCTCTACACTACCGTCATCGAGCCTACCATCCTCTATGCGGCCAACGTCTGGGCGCCTGTCGCGCAACGTGCGGGCCCCAGGGCCGTGCTCGACAGGGTGACCAGGGCCTTCGCGATCCGCATTGCGAAGGCCCATCGCACCACCTCCCTCACTGCTGCCGTCCTCCTGGCGAGGATCCTCCCCCTCGACCTAAGGGCCGAGGAGGCCTTTCAACTCTACGAGCTGAAGAGGGGGAGGCCCTTCGCCCCGCTCCCGGGCCGGGAAGTCGAGCACCGATGCAGCCCGTTCACGCTGGCACACCCCGCTCTTAGAACTCCGGTGGAGTTTGAGGAGGTGGCCAGCGTGGAGGAGCTCAGTAAGGTGCCCGACGACTGGCCCAGGGCCTACACGGACGGCAGTAAGATCGAGGGCAAGGTGGGGGGAGCGGTCACACTGTGGAAGGGCGGCGCTGAGGTCCGCACCAGGGGGTTCAGGCTGGAGGGATTCGCCTCCGTCTTCCAAGCGGAGATGGTGGCGATCTCTAAGGCTCTCGACCTCGTTGCCGGGGGTCCCGCTCCCATCAGGGCGAGTGTTCTGAGCGACTCCAGATCCGCTCTGGAGTTGCTCAGGAGTACCTCGCCCACCTACCCGCTGGCCGTGAAGATTCACGGCCAGCTGGCGCACATCCAACAAAACGGGGGCCTGATCCAGTTCTACTGGATCAAGGCCCACGTCGGGATCCCCGGCAACGAACGCGCGGACGAGTTGGCCAAGAGGGCGGCGTTGTCTCGCAAGGACGCGGCAGCCTACGACCTGTATCCCGTCTCACACGCAAAACTGCAGGTGAGACGGGAGACAGTGGCAAAGTGGCAGGCTCGCTACAGCGAGTCTGCCACAGGCCGCGTCACCTCGCTGTTCTTCCCGGACGTCGCATCGGCCCACAAAGTCCTTGGCAAATTCACAATGTGCAATGCCAAGGCGCAGCTCCTTACGGGGCACGGCGGCTTTCGAGCGTACCTCCACAGGTTTAAGCTCGCGGGGAGTCCGTCATGCATTTGCGATGACGTGACTCCCGAAACGCTGGAGCACCTGCTGGAGGAGTGTCCCCGTTTCGGAGCTGCTAGGGCCGACTGCGAGATACGCCTGGGAAGAGCGGTGAGGTGCGAGGCGTTCGCCGCCTTTATGGCTGACTCCGATAGTCGAGAAGCCTTCCTTGCCTTCGCCTTGGGGGTCGTGCGCGCGGCCTCAAGGGCGAATGGGGGCCGGTTTTAGCCCGGGCGATCCGGATACCCATCTTTAAGCCGAGGAAGAGGGCATGAATATAATAAGTTGACAATCATTACAGGACCCCGGCGCCTTGCTTGTGACTACTCGATAGAGTAGACAGAGATAAGGCGCCGGGGAACACACCTCATGTAACAATAGGATAATAAGACATTTTTACCGTATTTTATATTGATATAATGTTACTCGAATTTTAATTTTAAGAAATTGAATGTACTTATATTATATTATAATGTTAATGACATTTATTTTAATTTATTGTAATTCTTATTTTAATGTAATCTCAATTCACTGAATCTTATTTTAATTAAATAGAATTTTATTAATACTTATTTTAAACATCTGACAATTCAATCATGTAATGCCCCGGCGCCTTGCTTGTGACTACTCTACGGAGTAAACAGAGATAAGGCGCCGGGGAATGCAGGTATCTTCAAATACGAATAATTAATTTAACATAATTTGAATACAATACAATTTTAAAATTAATATAAACAAAAAGGTTACCTTAGGTCTTATTATGTGAATGGGTTTGCAAAAAAAAAAAAACATTCAAGATGATACATTCATTAAAGAAACAAAAAGGACGATAAAAAAAAAAAAGAAAAAAAAAAAGACACCCTGTCAGACACACCACGACAAAGAACCCATTAGAATAAGCATAGTTAAATTATATAACATTATTAAACTTAGTATATACAAATAAAAGACTCAAGGATGCCACACAATAAATAGTGGCAGTAAACCTTTTATATAAAAAAAAAACCTTCCTGCGATGCAGGAGGAGACCCGTGCCCCAGCAGTGGGGACATACAAGGGTTGATATCGTATCGTATCGATATCGACTGGGTTCCTCGGATAATGTCGGAAACGTGGCCTACCCAACCGGAGATGGCGGGACGACCTCACGACAATTCTGCCGGGCTGGCAGGAGGTGGCCATGAACAGGGAGGAGTGGAAGGCAAAAGGGGGGGCCTTTGGCTAACAGTGGGACACAATCGAAGCTACATAAAAAAAATTTAAAACAATATTAAAATTATTCAGAAATTTAGAATATACCTTTTGTAGGGATATTATTTCATTATTTTATCTATAACGTTAATGTTCCTCAAGTGTAAGTTAAACTAGTTGTGCTTGTTGTGCATATTATATTCCCTAAGTAAAATGTTTGTTTTTATAGAAAAAATATATATATATATATTATAATTTTCATTTTTTTGATTTTTAATAATAATTGGGTTATTAGATGTAACCAATATCTGTCTACAATATTTATAATATTTAGGTACAAATTAATATCTCCCAGAAGTGATGTTGCGTTTAGGTTTTGTAACGACTAAGTTAAACGAAAATTGTGCACACTAATAAAGTCCCCAAGATACAGGCCTAGCCTAGTTTGGGGATTGCCGGTAAACATAAAACAATTTTTTGTCATACCCTCCACTGTCTATTTATAAGGTATTTCAATGTGTATTGTCTTCTTGGAAATAAACTATTTACTTACTTACTATTAAACAAATAATAGTCACGATGTGATGACATGTCAAAACATCATATTCTTGTATTGTAATAATTTTGACTATTACGAGAGTATTTTTGTATAACTAACTGTTTATATCGTATTTTGTTTTGACATCGAGAGGCTAAATATTACTTATCAAAACTGTCCTACACCTTTTGACTTTGCACTTTATTGAAGACTTTGCAAGCAAAAGTAAAAAGTTTATAAGCTATACTCACTTTCACCTTTTTTCTGCAAGAGGGCGTTGTTCACGACATCTGTCGCATAAAATGGCTCTTCGTAAATTGCAATCTGTAGTTGGGTGGATTCCTCTAAGGGATGTGTTAATTTGCTGTTCGCAAAACTTAAGTGGTCCACCAGACAGCGGTATGTGCATAAAGAACGAATCCTGACACCGGCGCATCGGACTACGGCGTTTCGTGGCAGTTTCAGATTTGCGGCGTCCAAGTGTTGGAACGACATTCCTTCCCCAATCCGCGAAGCGTCCAGTAGATACGCTTTTGGGCGCAAGCTCAGAGCGTATTTGCTGGAGCTTCAGAAACCGCTGCTCCACTCCCTTCCAACCTCTCGCCGCAAAAACAGACACGAGTCTGGAATCGCATAGTAGGGTTGTGCAACATTGTATATGTCTATATATCTTGTATTCTTTTTATATTTAAGTATATACATGTGTGCGAATTTATTATATCTAATTACATTTATCTTTATCTCAATATAATTATTAGAGCTAGTTATTTATTTGTGTATAATTTTATTTGTATATTATTGTAGCTTATTCTATCACGTAGTCTTTCAAGTATTTAAGTATCTTTTTCATCCTGTATTTATAATACGTTTTCTATTCATATGGTTATTATTCTATATAACATATAAGTATTCTACTCTATACGGTATTATTAATTCTTTAGTATTGTTATTGCCCATGATGCCCGACAATTATAATTATCGCACAGCAGTCTGTGACGCTCGTGGGGTAGCACATGGCACTGACTGAAAATCAGCGCTGAAGGCTTGTCCATCAGCATATTGCTGAGTCAGCTGCCATTTATAGCAGCAGTGACACGCCGTGACCTTTCGTTTTTCCTCGTTCTTTTTGTTTTTTGTGAATGTTATGTTTAGTTTTATGTTTTAAGTTTGTTACTGTGGCGTGTGAACTGTTTCTATAATAAATGTTTTTCTTCTTCTTCAATTTACCTTAGTGTCTCGTGTTTTTTTATTGTAAGACTAGCTGACCCGGCAAACGGTTGTTTTGCCAGATTACTTAGCCTACGACCTACTCTGAGACCTACCCTACTTACTATACACAAGTCCATAAAAATCTTTGAAACCGTTTCGGAGCAGTTCGATAACAAACACTTTGACACGAGATTTTTATATATCGGAAGATGTTTTAAGTGTAACTTATTAACTCTCAAATTAACTCAAAAGAAACTCATGTTATTTGTTGTTTTCAGGTCATTGCCATTGCGAGCCTGGCTTCGCGCCGCCTCTGTGCGAACTGCCCGGCCCTGGCGGCTCCTACGAGTCCGGCCCTGCCTCTGATCCGAGCCGTAAGCTAATCTGCACCAAGTTTCCTAGTGTTAATAATTTTTCGTTTACGAAAGGCGGGGGTCAGAACGAAGGTGGTTTCTATAGTGAGACGGAGAACTGGGTTTGGATTCTACAAAATTTATAGTTGAATGAATGATTCAACGAATGAGTGAATGAATGAATTGATTTGTTGCCACAAACAATCAGGTTTACATAACAATGATATATTTATTTATTTGTTATCTATGGAAAACCAACAGCTGATAAACAACATATAAAACTTATAAACTAGTTAGTGAGCCATTTACAGGTTTTCACCTATAGCAACAGACTGCTAGATTTCTGCAAGGAAACAATAATAGTAACACAATAGGTACATTAAGCATGCACCGCAATATGTTACATTAAAATAGGTAACCATAATTACCAGTTTTTTTTAACATTGCAATATGGTAGTAATTGTACAACAAATAACTACGTAGTTGAGTCGTTCAATACATACGCCAGTATTGGATGTGATTTGTATCTGTTTACTGAAATTTCCTTAAAATTCGCATTGCAATGTGTTCAAATGGTATAGTCCGTGAGAAAGAAATAGGCACCCCGCGCGAAGGCGATTGCATCGTGTGAGGAGCTGAGTTTATAATGCGAGTCGTTAGATGAGTGATCGGTTTTCACTTCTTTCGTTAGTTATCACCACAAAGCATGAGCCCTTAATTATCAGCGTTCTACTGCAGGGCATGTCGTTCCTCTCAAATTGAGTAACAAATTGAGTGTCTATGGAATTGCCAATATTTTAAATGAATACATACTTACCTAGCCTACTAATATTTTAAATGAATACATACTTACCTAGCCTACTAATCGTTAAGGTTTTGTGGCGAGCCCGTATTTTTCAGCGCGAGCAACATAAACTTCCACATTCCTGCATCGGGCATGCAAAGTTCTTAAACGATATAGCATAAATAAGACGTCCGACGAACAACACATGGACAGCCCATTGCCTAGCGGTCAAATATTTAATGTGAAATAGCTTGATTAGGGGTCTTCCACTCAAGATCCATATTCAATACTCTAACAGTGTTTTCTTCCATTTCAGTGCAAAGGAAGTTTATGGTGGCGATGTACGTCATCTTCCTGGGCATCATACCCTCGATCCTTCTCCTCCTGTTCCTGATCTACTACAGCAGACACAACGTCCTTCTGTGGTGGCAGAAGCCCAAGAAATCGTATGTACACTCCTTGTTCTGTAAAGGCTTCAACCGTGAAGCATCTGTAAAGAGTCCCGGTGGTAGATTCTCCCAAGTGCTTAGAAAGTTTAAGTTTGACAATAAAAACGTTTCTGGTGTAGTGAAATCGAATACAGAACAAAAGGATCCGTTATGTACTAGCGAACCGGAAAGTCCAATTTATGAGACCATACCGGAAGTAATCAATTACACTGCCCCTGTCAAAAACGTCTCCAAAGTAAAAACCCGTCCAGCTGTACAGCCTAAAAAACTGAGTCCTCTAAGCAAAAAGATCACGAAAGACGACATTAAAATACACATGGCCGGGGTCTACCAAAACGGTGTTAATACTTCGGACGTGAAGAAAGTCACGTCTACAACTTCTGCAGTCTCAGATAGCGCAGACAGTGAGAAGAAATCTAAGCCCAAGCTAGAGATAATAAATGCTGGCTTGACTTCGACAACTAACGAGTTGCTAGCCAATCCGTCGAGTAACCTAAAGCCGCGCGTGTATAGTATTCGCGAAAGCGGTTTGTTTATATCCGGACAAGATGTTAAGGTACGCGGTTTTAAAAAGTGATTAATACAGGTAGAAACGTTCATTGTTAGGGTACACGAGTTTGGCATCTCGGCCATAGATAAGTATAAATATATCTAAGTTCACATATAGGTTTAACAAGTGATTAATACATCGTCTTACGTACAAAAGCTAGAAACTTTTATTGTTAGGGTACACAAGTTTGGCACTACGACTTTCGTATTTTTGGGGTACGGAAGGGCTATTTCCGGCGCGCGGCGTCCGTAACAATACTGTTATTTTAGGAAAGAATCCAAAACTGATAGTTCTGGTTGTGACTCTAAGTCAGGGCCGGCTGGCACCATTTTCTTACATGTGGCGGAAGTGGCAGTTAGGACGGTTCCTCATGGAGCTATCCTCATATAAACTTAATTTGCTTATAAGTAATATGTTTAGAGGACACAAATAAAGGTTTGCTTTGCTTACAACTGAGAACAATAGAATAACAAAGAAATTAGAGCCTCGTGAGACTTATTTGAGAAACTATTCTCAAGGCTTTAAAAATATGTATTATATATTTTTAAAGTTTATTTTCAATTCTAAGCACGATCAAACCTCAATTTGTGTTCCCATAACGTATTGGTAAAGCTTCATTGCCTTCCGGTATGTAGTCTGTAAATAAAAATCAAACTGGGTATGGGAATTGAAATCTACTGAAATGAAATTCTCCAAAAAAAAATTCAATTTAGAAAAGTTTAGAAATAATTTAAAAAATAAATAAAAACGTCGTGAAAGCCGACCTAAGACCCATCGGTTCGTGTGAGGACGGTAGATAGACCTGTTGAGACAGTGTGGAGTTATAAACTGTGTGCATTGTACTGTACATTTATTCTAGTCTGCCTAAATTGTTGGTCATCACATCACCCTTACATGACATTTCCAGTAGTATTTTTCTGATCGTTTGTTCTAAAAGACCACATTATCTGGGCCAATTTAAATGTTTAATATGACAATTCGATTTACATTGCGAAGCCGATTATCCCTCAGATAGGAAGAAAGACGGACCGTGTAACGCAGACACGTCCCAACCAACGATAAATAGCTTTGGAGAAAACTCTTTTATGTATAAAATGGTTTTTGTTCGGTTGTTTTATAATCACTATTTCAACTAAATATTTTGGTAGTTACCTACTGTGGTTTAGAATGTCTGTGTAACAAGGTCCAGTTGAACTAATCAGATACGGTCTGGACTGTAGATTGAAATCTTGTAATGAACTATCAATTTAGTTTTATGAATGGGCTTTATTGTGTGACGCGTAGTAAATTCAATTTCGCCTTCAAATCAGACTTTTTTCAAGGCTAAAACGTGCCTGTTTGACATTACAATAAAGCTGACAGTAAACATTTACGAAGACTTGAGATTCCTTTGATTTTTTCTAAAAGAGTACCTACGGTTTGCACACACCGCAGTTTAACTTAGGTCGCTGATAGAAGATTTGCTGTAGTATGTATCTCTGATACATTGTTGACTATTACAGCAAATTTTGAAGGTGAAATTTTGTCTTGTCCCCCGTACTGTTCTGTGTGTTATTTGTAGATGTATTAATAAGTTAGTAATATATGCATGGGCTGGATATATAGATCTGTAGGGAAGAATAATCAGGGTGCATTACGTTCTGTAGGGGCGGCTAGTCAATCAGTGTTTGCCTGAAAACATACGTAGTATGCTCCCATTTTAAACTCGAACAGTAATCAGAGACCATTGTTTGCCATATGCCAGTATCTTGACATTCCTCTTTCTTGTTATCTATGTTAATTAATACGTTATTGCCTGAAAAAAATCACTAACCCATTCCGCTTTCCTTTAATACCTATTAAAGCATTAAGCTATTATTAAGCTATTATTGGCATTAAGTTCGCCGCATTGTACAATTTTATGGTGCAATAAAGTATTAAAAATAAAAAAATAAAAAATAAAGGAAAGCGGAATAGGTTAGTATATAGTAATTTGATTTATTAAAATATACTGCTTTGTCTAAGTACTGGCATATTGCTTGGTCTCGCATGATTGTAAAAAAAATGCTTTTATGTGGTCGTTGACGGCCTTAGAAATTTTATGGCGTTTTAAAAATATTTTCTTTTCTATACTAACAGTCTTATTAAAAAAAACACTATTTCTTATAACACTCCACAAACACTGTGTAAATAGTCTGTGATTTGGTTGCACTATTTATATTCTGTGGTAAAATTACTAGGGAAAGACTTTGCCATAGACTATGTATGCGTGTTTAAAGTAGTTTTAAAGAAATCCTGTTTTTATTAATAACCCGGTTAGTTTTTGGACAGTCTAGTCCCGCCATAGACCATATTTGTAAATATTAGAGTGTACCTACAAGCGATCGCTATGTCAGCTTCAACAACAGTATTCAATCAATAATACGAAGAATGATGACAAAAGTAACTCCAGTTATTTTTTAATATGTTAAGGGCAAAAAAAAAAATTTCAAAGCAGTTTCACTAGTGTACTTTTAGGAAATAATTTTTTTTAGTCGATTTATTAATGGCACAAGTGATATTTAGCTCAATAATAATTAAGTAATTCTAATTTAATTTTAAAATAATTTTAAAAGTGTAGTAGAACCCTAGCAAATGCTTATCAATTTGTAGAAATTATTGTTGTTATGCAGAATCTAGATCATGCAAAGACACTCAAAGCTTTAGCGTTTCTTTGCATATTGTAGATTTTTCTTTTAGTCCCTTTTTTTGTCATAAAGTTCCTGCAATAGGTAAATCACTGGTACTTAGTATGAATAAACGTTATTTTTTATATAAAGACACAAAGAGTGATACCTGTTGCAGAATCTTATGAATGTACAGTGTAATGTTTAACATGTAGTTTAGAGCATCGCATGTGTTTTGTTGCTCACTCTTTTTTTCAATTAATGAATAAAAAATATGTTTATTTCTCTAAAGGTGTCTTTTCTGGTATATTTACTTGCACTGTATTCTATTGGGTACACCTCTAACACTGCATTAGAATGGTGAGTGACGTTTTCATGGGTTTGGTTTCTACTAACCTTGCATGTTACGATTGAATAAAATTAAAAATTCAATCATGATACTAATATTTTTTACCGTTAACCACAAGTAGTATTATATTTAAATTTTTGTCTACGTAGTTAGATTGAAAATGCCACATTTTCGTTGAATACGATTTACAGTTTAATTTATAAAAAAACACTTCTCAAATGCAGTTTAAATAGTTTGTGGTAAAGGGAAAGTTTTTGCCAACGATAAGTTTTAAATTAAAGTTTTTGCCAAAGAAAAGGTCTTTATCACAGACTATTCAAATTGTATTTGAAGAGTATTTTAAAGGAAAGGTGTTCTTAATAAATATACACCGGTAGTGTTTAAACATTGTTTAAAACAGATCCTGTTTTATTGCTTGAATTTTTTTCATTGTAAATAAGAAATGCAATTTCACTACGTATTTGTTATCACCACCATGATATTATTTTAAAAGTAGGTAAGCATCCCGTTTCTTTCTTATATGAAATGTTAAAGGCTACTCAAAGGATAATTTTTTTAGAGGGACTCTTATTTGTGGTTGACTTGTGCATCTCTTCATTAACACATTAACCGATTAGCATGGCTTTGCTTCACTTTATTTACGAATCTAATCAATACCTTCAATACTAATAAGGCGCATTAATTTGCGTAGTTAGTTAATAATGTTCACTATCTCTAGTCATTCGAGCACTACGCTAAACCAAAACAGAAGGCGCCATCTGACTTTAAATTGAAATTCACAGTTTTAATTGGCTAAGTGAACGCCATGTTACCACACTCACCTAATTAGTTATGATTGACTACATTCTTTGAAATGTAGCTTGGTTAAACTAGTTTTGCTTTGATTTCCCAATACTTCAGAATCTAGCCAACTGCTCTAAACGTTCGGCAATAATTACTTATGTAAACCTGAACCAAGTAGGGATTTTGCCCGTTGTTAGTTTAATTATTTGCTGTTACTTTTATATTTATATGAAGAAGATTAATCCAAGACACATTTTTATAACTGTAGGCACACAACTTTCGGTGGCGCCCCGACTTCCTTATGCCTAGCTCAGTGGATCCTCTAACGCATTCTCAAACTTCGCAGAATACAATCGCCGAAGAAGACGAGCCTCCAGCGCCGAATTTCGAGAAGCGCCAGCAAATTCGCGGCGAACTTCCACGGTTCAAACTCCAACGGCACCGTGCCCCCCGTCAACGTCCACACCCTGTCATCGCCTGATGACATGAGCTCCAGCTTACTGAGGAGCGACTCCGACAGAAGCCCCAACGGTAACATCAACCCCTCGGTCAACTTCTTTGGCAACTTCAAAGGGTTCTCTTTAACCCCCGTCGAAAAGAACCAGCCGACGCAGAGAGAAGATGCGGCCATACTAAGCGCGAGCGCCGAGCCTAAAACCGTAGGTAAGGTCGAAGCGATACATGTTAACAAAAGTGCGAAGATCACCCCCGTGCACAGGACCGGTAGCAACGTACAGACCTTGGTCAACCAGGGTGTGCTAAAGCCAGTTTTGAGATCCGCCCCGCCTCTGCCGGTCGTCCCAGCGTCTGTCAAATCTAACAGCCCAAAAACTAGCCCACCAATAAAGAGGGCTAACTCCTCTGTTCAGAACAAAATCAAAGCTCTCATGACCGCCGATAAACAGGAAGATGTACACCCCGCCGTAGTGAACCCGCCCCCGAGACCGGTGATATCGAGCCCGATCCTCGAGGCGTCCACTTGCACAGCTAAGGAGTTGATCTCTCCGCTGCAGGGGTCCAAAACGCTGGGGCCTATCCGGGCAGCACCCACCGTACCAAGAGAGACCCCGGAACTGCCGAAGAGACCCCTCAGCATGCACGGCAACGTACTGCAGAAACCTCTACCAGAAGAGCCCAAGAAAGTGAAAGAGGGCATATCGCTCAACAGAATCGCTTCCTTCCTAAAGCAGGAGAAACCCAAAGAGAAGGAACGGAAGCCGGTCGAGAGAAGTCACTCGCTGCCGAAAAATCCTAATCACTTGGTGAGAGTACCGAAGACTGTAGACAAGGTCGCGCTGCGCAATTTGCAAATATCCGGGCCGATTTTGCAAAAGGAAATCGAGTTAACTATGAATACTGTACCCGTGGTGTCGGATTCCGAAGACGGCGATGACTCTAAGGCTTTTGTTAATAGGACACAGAGCATGCGAGGGCCGGCTGTTACCCCCAAACCTTTAATACAGAGCTTTGGATCCATGAGACAGGCGCCTGGCGCCCCTAGACCGGTCTCTGTGGTAGGCCGCCCCACCGCGCCTCCACCGCCTCTGCCCAACCAAACAAAGGATAAACCTTCCTCCGTCTATCAGAACCCAAAATCTTTAACAGAATTAGGCGCCACGGACTACGTAGATTGTATAGAAGAGAAACAAGTCCCTTTAGCGCACATAGACGAAGAGTCTGGTGACAATATCTACGCGATCATCGAGGAGAGTCCGGAAAAGCACTCAAAGCCTTTGCCCGGCGTCCCACCACCTATAAAGACGACACCGCAAGCTCCACCGGAAGGCTATAACACGCCTAAACCCACTAAGCCCGTGGGAACAACATCGGGAAGTACAGAAAGTGTTGGGTTGCTAGGTGAAATTGTAAATGAAATACAAAATAGAAACTTTGACTCCATATACTCTGCGTCGACGTTAAAGAGGAAAAAGGAAAAAGCTCAAGCTGAGGGCAACAGAGACAGCACGTACATGAATACGGATTACAAGACTCCTGAGAGCGTTTACAGTAATTCGGGGGCGAAATCAACTGTATCGACCACTAGCAGTGGGTATCTACATCCCTCTGCAGTTAATGTACCCACTTTTATGAAAAAAGATAGTACTCAAGATGAACAGTCTGGGGACAGTCAGAAGACCCCGCCTTCTCCAACTATGAAGGTTAATTCGAAAATACCAATGTTTGGTAGACAGGTTACACCGCCTATCTTAAAAAATACGTCGTCCTTCAGAAATGTGCCTTCCTCTCCCAAGAACGTGCCGAAGAATGTTACGACGAAGTCTATGACGGCTAATAGCCCAGACGTAGTTTCGAGTTGTGGCGTGCCAGAAGTGAAAGGTGCAAAACCTCCCGACGTCATAAACAATAATAAATTACAAAACGAGGCGCCTAAAGTGGCGGCCAAGCCTAGTATTACCACAAAAGTTAACGATAACGCTCGGCCGCAGCTAAAACTACCTACAAATGAGAAAAAGGCGCCCGGAGTGAAACCAACGCCCGTGTTAAAACCAGTCAATTCGTCCTCTAACCTAAAAACAGATAGTAAAAATCCCGCCCTAAAAAACGTAAGTTCAAAAGTAGACTCTAACGTTAAAGCGATAGCAGATAATTTAAATAAGAACAAACCGAAAATTGTTCCGAAACCCGCGACAGTGAATGCGCAAAAAACTGAAAGTGTGATCAAGCCCAGCGGGACGAAGTTGACGGCGAAACCGTCCAATGTTGCCAGTTTGCAGCAAAAATTTGAAAACAGAAAGTCGTTTGGACGCGATTCTACAACCGTGAAAAAGTAATAAGTGTACTTTTATGATAAAATTAAAATACATGTAAAACTAAATCATGGCAGCTGAAATCGTATCATAAGAAAGCTTTTTGCAGTTTTGCTAGTATTTTTTTTGCTGTGCAAACGAGAGACATTTTCTAGTCGATCAACGTGTTGTTCCAAGCTGAAGCAATTTTTATAGAGAGTTTTACATACTCTTAATTTTACTAACGTTAAAGATGATGTTAAAAAATAACCACAAATAGAGATTACCTCGGAATAAAAAGGTGTTCAATCTTCGATAATTAGGCAATAATAGCATTGAGGTACAAGTACATACAATGACAGTCGTAAATGTATCTCTTCGTCCGATTCTCCCACCACGCATGTAGGACTGTTATACCGGTTGTGGTTTTGGTAAAATACGTCTCTTTGGGTATTATTGGAATAGCAGGATGTCATGAAACAGGGGGAAAATTTTATTCATAGTTGGGCTCCCTTGACCATTCGGGACAAAATAGATTAAAAGTTTTTGTTGGTGGATAGCAGGTGAACCGTGTATATTGCTTGTTTAATATTATCACTAGTGGCGCCTCCCTAAACTGAAAATAACAGAAAATAAGTTTGTTCATAGATTACTACTTACTTTGACACTAGTAAAGTAATTTGAATTTGCGGGAGCCATAGTAACTCAACGTATCAATACGTTGAGTTACTATGGCTCCCCCCTGAGTCAAAGTAATGCCCTTTGGGCGTCTCTATCCAGACTACAACCTGTATAATGTTCTATTCAACACTTATGCGTGTGGTGTGGCAGCTGAACGAACAGCTTGACTGGCACTGAATGCACGTTCACTAGTACGAAATTAGGATTAACATAAAGTTCAGTAATTTCTATGGCATCATAGTGTAACAATCAATAGAAATCACATGGAAAAATATTTTTTATTTCTGAGATCTCTGAGTAAATATTTTTTTATTAATTTAGATTCAATGTGATTTGTTGTTGAACAAAATAAAGTGTCTTATTGAAATAGTGTTCAAATCATACATATTTTTGTAAAAACTGTAAGTTCTATATCACTATAGTTTTCATATATTGCAGTTTTCATAAATTTGTTGCTGTAAAATAATTTTATCATGCCGAGCAGCTATTACATATTTTTTCAGAACTGGTGCTAGACAAAGAAAATGTTAAATAATTATATTTAAGTCATCTATAATTCTGCAGAATAATTATATCTAAGTCATCCATAATTCATCGTCCATTAAAAATAAATTAGACGTATTTTTCATGTCACTGCCCTACCATGCTTCGGGTTAGTATCAGATGGTCGTAAAAGCATTTGGTCCAGGCATCAACTTGTCCTAAAATCATCATGACGAAATTGCAACTAGACTAAAAAGTAACTCGTCTATGAAGCAACTCGTCAGAAATCCGTTAGACAAATTATGAGGTTGCCCATGAAGTAACTGGTCTCTATAGATAATCGTCTTAAAATCACCTGGACAAATTCGCAATTCAGCTAAAAAGTTATTGGTCTCAAAAGCAACTCGTCAGAAACACAAAATAGTTATTTGGTTGAATTTCGGCACATTAATTTTTAATAGTTATATCGGACATAAAAAAAAATTTGAATTTAGGCCAAATATAATTTATTTGTTTTATTTAATGTTCATTTTCATCAGATCATTTAGGCAGAATGATGTGTTTGTAAGAGAAAATGCGTTAAGTTTTAAAAAGGTGTGTTTTGTTCTTATCTTATCTTTTTCAAACTAGTTATTATACTGATTCGTTATCAACCCTTGTTTTTCCCCACTGCTGGAGCACGGGTCTCTTCCTGCATCGCAGGAGCATTATACTGATTGATTTAATATTACTTTTGTTCTTTTTATTTATTTCTACGAAAAAGTATTAATAAAGTAGAGAAGTTTTCAGAAAGTACGCGCTCCCGTGTAGATAAGTGTAGGTACTTAAAATATTTCTACGTTTCCTCAACAAAACTTCACCGAATAAGTCTGAATTTTGCCTCAGATTTTCCCATTTTTACTCATTTACAGTCATACTTTCTCAGGTACGATTGAAACAGGATTAATGTTACCCGACACCCATTTAAGACGAGTTGCTTCACGGGCGACCAACTATGTAGATCACTTGTTTTTTAAGACGAGTTGCTTAACAGGCGACCAACTATTTAGACCAATCACATTTAAGTCGAATAGATTATAGGGCAGTAGACAAAATAATTTTCTGACGATTTGCTTCATAGACGAGTTACTTTTTAGTCTAGTTGCAATTTCGTCGAAATGATTTTAGGACAAGTTGATGCCGTGACCAGTTGCTTTTACGATCATCTGATACTAACCCCATGCTTCCGTGGTGCTTAGATGTCACAAATATAGAACGAAGGAACGTTTTAGAATAAATACTTATCTATTGAGACAAATACAAAAAGTGAATAAAATTATATAAATTAATCTGTATTACATTACAGCATCGCAACATCACGTAATAATAGGATAAGAAACTGAAGATTTTGCGTACCATCAAATAAATATTTTCAACCAATGAGAATATGGAAAACAAAATGGCGGCTGATTAGCCTGGCCAATAGAAAAACAGTCTCTCGTAGCGCCATCTGTGATGAACTTGTTTACAAATAGGCTTTACTGTCGTGTTTTCAAGGTGTTTAAAATAGGACCTTTACAAAACATCTTGAGAAATTTGACGGTTCATGGGAATGTACAATGGGTATTGCAGTGCATTATTAATCTTTACAATACACAGATGATCTTTACATAGTAAATTCATTATTTAGTAGCGCCGCCGTGTAATAGACTCCTTCGTACCAGTCGACAGCAATTCATGCGTTGGATTGGATAGTTCTTATCCCAAAAGCAATAAAGTAGATTTCATTGGTGTAAAGATCGATGTGCTGTTATAAGTATGTCCAGTCGATCGCACGTCGGCTTAGGCGCATTTTGCTTTAGGACTTTTTGCGTATTGGACGTTTCGCGACTATAATCAATTCCACCAACTTAGTAAATTGACATTTGCGATGTGACCAGTTTATGACAGAAAAATAATAGGGATGTACACAATCGACATAAAATATAGACTTGGCTTAATTTTTTTATTTTATAGATTTATCCCACAACTCTAGAAAGCTATGTAAGACATGATGAATACAAATATTTTAAATTATTCTGGTTACATCCTGTTAAAATTGTCTCATGAATAATACTTCCGTGATTTGTCATCAGCGACAGTACTAAGAAAATAATTGATTATGTTGTTAAATCTATCGACTAAAGCACACCACTATTTTAGCTGGCAACTCTTTTTCACAACACGATAATTCTATCTGTCAATTTACTGACTAAGTTGGTGGGCTGAACTATAGAACGTTTTTCTTCACAGGGACTTTTTGCGTATTGGACATTTCCCGGCTAGAACGTTATGCTTTATAGGGACGTTTTGGGTATTGGACATTCGCGACTAGAACGTTTTACCATACGTGGTAATTTTGCGTCAAGGCGACATTTTCTTTTTGAGCATTATTTCGTGAATATGAAGTTTTGCGTTATTGGGAATTATGCATTTTGCGTTATGGGATATTTTACGAATAGGGTATTTTGCGTCAAGGGGACAACTTGCGAATAGGGCAGCATATCGATATATTCGAGATTTTCATAGGTGCACGTACCTATGAAAAAATCTACTTGTTATGTTAAAACGAAAATGCATATGTCTATCCTCCATTGTACATGCTACCATGAATTTATATTATTGATATAAAATTTTTAGATTTGCTCATTGTGTTGATCGCTTGTGTATGATTTACAAACTAAGTTAAAAAGACTGATTTGAGATTGTGTGTCAAGAGCTGGTGTAGCATGGATTCGTTCCTTTAAAATTAAACAGGGTGGTAGTTTAATTTGGGCGATTGGACAATCCTGTTTTATTCCCCTTATATCAAAAATTGCCACCCTGTGTTTTGGTAATAACTTTGTGTAATAAAAAAAGTTCGTATTTGACTTTAACTTTCGCATAATTTTAAATCACTTGTATTTTGTATCTAATTCAATTGAAAGAATTGATTACCAAGATGGATTTTCGATTAGAAGAGAGGACTCAAATTTATTAGTTTTGCATCTAAGTACCTATTATTAGCTTTTCAATCAACCTACTTATATGAATGTAGAGATTAGAATACGCATTAGTTTGTGATATTCTTACTTGTATAAATAATAATAGTCTATACTGATATAGAGTTGTAAATATGTAACCAAAGACTTACATTTGTCTCGTGTTTGGGTGCTTAGTTTCACATACAGCATGAATTTTGGGTAGTTTGAAAGCCATAGTAGAATGAACGTGCCTTATCGATCGAATACTTATGCTAGTTTGTTTTCTTAACGAAATGATTTTTTTTTACTTACACCGGTTGACACGTAACCCAACTTGACCACTTGACTTGACCCTCAGTCACGCCTGACGGTAAGCGAAGACGGGGTCTACGATGTTACGTGCTTGCCTGTTGACTCTAGTTTTAAAGACACCCAGGTTATATACCTACTATTTTTATTTTAATGCAATAACCCGTGCTAAGGACAATTTTAAAAACCTATTTCAGGCTAAAAATTCCAACCATGCCGGGATTCGAACCCGCGACCTCTGGCTATCCGTTCCAGCGCACTTTCCAACTGAGCTAATGGGCGACTCACCGGCATCAGTGAAATTTCGAACCTCTTTACACTATTCTCTGTATTACGTACAGGCAGCGACATCTGGCTGAAGTAAATTGCATCACTTACAGCCCCGAGTACCTACTTTGCAGTTAGGTTATTACATCGGAATGATATCGCTGTACCCACATGATTATACTATTTTTAATGCACTAACCCGTGCTAAGGACAATTTTAAAAACCTATTTAGAGGCTAAATTTCCACCCATGCCGGGATTCGAACCCGCGACCTCTGGCTATCCGCGCCAGCGCACTTTCCAACTGAGCTAATGGGCGACTCACCGGCATCAGTGAAATTTCGAACCTCTTTACACTATTCTCTGTATTACGTACAGGCAGCGACATCTGGCTGAAGTAAATTGCATCACTTACAGCCCCGAGTACCTACTTTGCAGTTAGGTTTTTACATCGGAATGATATCGCTGTACCCACATGATTATACAATTTTTATTTTTAATGCACTAACCCGTGCTAAGGACAATTTTAAAAACCTATTTAGAGGCTAAATTTCCACCCATGCCGGGATTCGAACCCGCGACCTCTGGCTATCCGTGCCAGCGTACTGTAAAGTGCGCTGGCACGGATAGCCAGAGGTCGCGGAGTTTTAAAACCCAGATTATATGTCTCCGGAAAGAGAGACGACAGCAACGTGTACCACAACTTTCCCGTTATTATTATAAAAGAATTCGCGAATCACTCTGTGCGGATTCGGTGCGGATATCGACACAAACTCGAATGTATTAGACGGCGTTTACACGTTCAGGCTGGCGTTAGAACCTTTAGCAGCCACCCAGAGCGGTGCGTGAGTGCCGCAGGTCCGCCAGTTATTGTCCGGAGAGGCGGTACAAATACTCGTAGTTCATGCATTTTTCCACAATATTCCTCAACTCGAATCTATCTACTATCTACTAAATTTTTTTCTTTGCGTCTATACAATATACTCGTAACATTATATTAGTCCACTATTAGTCCAATTAGATGCCATTTTCTATTACTAATTACATAAGCGCGGCTTTCATACCACCCAGATTTCAGTGAGTGTACAAAATGGTGATAAGAGTCAATATAATATTTTTGTGGTTTTCATTTTTAACAAACTTTGTTGTCTGTGAATAAAACATGTATAAAGTAATATACCTACATAAGTAATGTAAGAGTGTGAATCCAAGACAATTTTAAAAACAAATTCAATGTACAAATGGATCTGACTTTTATATTTTGTATGAATGATGAGAAGAATGCTGATTATACTTATTGCGTTTATTATTGACAGTGGCCTGCAAAATATTACGTATAATAAGTTAATAAATAAAGCAATTGATAAATTACTGAACTGTTTTTAATTATCTACTTATATGTACCTCCAATAAAACGTACAAACGTACCCCCGTACAGAAAGTCCCGCAAGTTACGTAGGACATCAAGAGACCGGACAAAAAGTTCGGTGTTTTCTTATAAAACGCATTTCCTTTTTCAACTTTATGTAAATTACAACACAATGTAATCTCAGAATATTTGCTTCCATAGCGTACGCTTCACTCAACTTCCGGGAAACAAATGCTTATGTCCTGTCTAATTAGTGAACAAATGACCGCTCACCGTAGGCGTTGAGTCCGCGACAAGTACTCGGAGGACACTTTTTACGATTCAAGGACTTTTATCCCTTGGGAACAAAAGTCCCTCGTCTGCGCAGGCCTTTAGCACCATAACAATTTTACCGAAAAATGACTTCTTTTTGTAGTGCAGGTACAAAATAAACAGACATTAATTACTACAAATAAGAAATTTCAGCACAAATTCACAAAGCAATAATTCATAGATGGCGCTTACAGTGACCGTAGAAGAACCGGAAGCAGGCGTCCGTCACTCGCTCAAGGTTACACGTTTTATACCTGCCGCTCGCGGCGTATCGTCCGACGATACAACAACCGACAAAGGGCCGCCAGCCTAGCGCAAGTAGGAACTTTGAAATTTTTGTTCGCATTTAGCCCCGTTTTAATGGCGGACATATTTTTGTCTCACTCTTTAATACTACTTACTCTTTCTTTGCGGTCAATGTCAAACTGAAAACATAACAAATATGGCGGAACGCGGCACATATTAGAACGTTTTCTAGTTAATTTTTTTGTGTTTTAAGTTTGTGCAATATCTAGCTGTATCTTGTTGTACAGTGTTTAGTGATTTTCTTTTAATAATGGCATTGATCGGATGGTGTCGAACTTGTGCCATTTGTAAAATAAGATGCAGCCGGTCAAAGGGTACCAAAAGAATGTTTATGGGTAAATTTCCTAGGGATGAAGACCGGTAAGTATTTCTGGCTACAGTTTTTGTCATCTTGCACAAGAGCAAGATCATAAATTATGTTAAATAACGTAATTAATATACTATAAGAAAAATACTCAGATGTTTCAATGTCATAGTGATGTGCCATACACATATTCAATATCGATAAAAAATATCTGATAAGTACCTTGGTCAGAATTACTACTCAGTGTATGACGGGTGAATTGCTGTAAGCCATAACAATGTTTCAACGATGCACTATTAGTGGCTGCATTGAATGTTGTTTTTTTTTTTAGATGCAATGGGTGAAAATTGTGGAAGATCTTATATCGTATATCCCCATCGAAAAACTCCACCAACATAAATATGTTTGTAGAGATCATTTCCGGCCGAAAGATTTTAACAACTATTTTAAAAGGAAGCCGATTAAAGAAATGGTGAGTTGTGTTATAAACTTATAATGTAACACTTACTACATTTCATGAATAATTATGTAATAAAACACAAAATACGCCTTGCTTTACGTCGAACATTTGAATGTATTTTGCTCCGTCATTTAGAACGCAATATTATTATTACGTCTTAATACGTAAATGACATACTTTGATAAACATTTTTTTACAGGGCTGTATCTTCTCTACTTATAAATGCGCCTCCTCTTCCTGATTACTTACTAGCTGAGTTTCCTTACCACGTAGCCACGTCGCATCACTTGAAACTGGTTAGTGATTGGAATTACTAAAATATTTTTTTTACTAATTTTTAACTTAAAATATTTTTTTATAAAAATGTATTTGATAGTTACATAGTCAATTATGCAGTTATGTGGTAAACAGGAACAAACTATTTTTTTTTCGGACTATTCTTGCAATTGTTTATTTTCAGATTCAGCTATACAAAAACCTATTAGTTGTCGAGCTTCACAAAACAACTCTGGTACGTAGACTTTTCATGTATCGCTGAAGTTTTTTGTAACTAGAGTTTGTTTACTTTGATAAATTACAAAGTGTTATCATTTTCAGCACCTTGTACAGCAGCCAAAATATCAGCTGTTGCTATTGGTCCAGTAGGGTTTGACCACAATTATTGTGGCCTGGAATCTCAGCATATTTATCAGAACTATCCCGGTAAGTAGCATAGTTTACCAACAAATTAATAATCAATAACGACTCAACTTAACTTTTTTTGACGATTTCAGCACCTGAATCCAAACCACCGATTGATGAAGTTCGCTCAGATTTGACACCTCTAAGGAAAAACCAAATAGCTGCTGAAATAAATTCAATAGACCTTGACCACAATTATTGTGATTTGATAATCAATAATAAAATACTAATTTCATTTGTCGTTTTATTGAAAACATTGATTTTTATTAATTTTATGAGGCTAACTGCGGAGCCCCTGGATGTAAATTTATCGATATCGATAAATGTAGTACCAATGTAAGTGGACGTCCCTAATGCACAGACAAGTTGTTATGTTGGTAGCACTTTTGACATTGCATTTTTGCTCTATTGGTTGGTATTGCTAACGGGGCTAAACTCATTACAAAAGCATATAAGGAGGTCCCGTCTCTTAAAACGTAGTGTTTATATGCTCTGTGAGGGCCGCTACGCCCGCCTTCGAGCGCTCGCACCGCACGTTTCCCGCGTTTACTTTACTGTGCGTTTACTACTCGAAATGCCGAAACCACGTAATTATTGTGCAGTGGGTGGGTGTAACAGTAAAAAAAAACAAATGAAGAATTATGATTTTTTCACTGCCGAGAGACGAAGAAAGGTAAGTAGTATTTTAAATCTTATATTTATTTCTTTAAACATTTAGGTGTAGGAAGGTACTATAAAAGTAAAATAAATACATAAAGGTACTGCTTTTTTTCATTGATTAAGTTTGATTCTAAATAACCACATCCGTTCTAACGTTATTTTATTATGCGTAAGTGTCTCTGTCTGTCACGTTTTCTGCCGTCCTAACTTAAACAACCGTAACTCGATTTTTGTCAAAAATGAGTTAAGACTTGATTTGGAATCAGCGTGATGAGAACTATAATGTTCTCTTTGACGTATTTTTGGTAAAACCGACACAAAAGGAGATAGTGTTAATCATAAGCGCCGTAACTGTCTATTTTGATGGCACGTTCCTAGATATGACAACCGTAAAACACCTTACGGTTCTTATTCTTAACGTTATTGTATGAGCTTGATCATGCATCAATAATATATCCTAAATATAAACACCGTAAGTTATTGAACGGTAGTTATCTTTAATTTTAATTCTGTTTGTTGGTCAATGTATATGTTTAAATTTATGAGCTAAAAGTTCCTATTTACATTATTTAAAGCATGTTAAGTCTCAAAGAATGATCTTTTGGTAAATATTTTAAAGACTTAAAAGTGCGACTGATAAATTTAATAAATAGTTATTAAATTTTTTAAGGTACCTAGGTAAACTTTTTGTTTTTTCTAAAGCACTAACCCGTCCTAGGAATGAATTAAATTTATTAAGGAAATTAAAACGCTCGAGACGAGTTCAAGTCCTGTCTCAAGCGGTTTTCGTAATTTCCTCTATTTTAAGTAGGTAAGATTTTTTTGTTACTTTAAATTTTATTCTTCATTTTAAATACTTAGGTATAAAGATCTCATTTAATTTAACATTGTGTAGGTTCGCAAGAGTGAAACTCTGAAAAGTGCCATTTATAATTACTGAAAGCATAGTAAGAAGTTTATGTTATTTCAAATTTACTTTTTTAATAAATACGTACGAGTACATGTTAATTATTTAAATTGTGGTTTTATTTATTAGCCATTAATTACTATATACTAACAAGTATTTTTACGAAGCATTTAATTGAGTGTTTAGTTAGTTACCGCTTTTATGTCTAGTAAAGCTTCATTTCTAGACATAAAAACCGTAACTACGTTATATACGGCGCTCATGCTTAGGCAAAGCACATTATCAAATTAAATTTCACTAGCCATAAAGCTTATTTGCTAAATTTAAAGAAAAGTGTTATTATTACCACTATGTAAAATACACAATCTTAAAGGGAATTATTAATACTACAGATAAAATTAATTAAAAGTAGACATTTTTTAAAACTGCGACACTAATAACAAATTTTCGAAAAAAAACTTTATGGCGCGAAATCTCGGAACAATACTTTTGGTAGTTACGGTTGTTTAAATTAGGACGGCAGTTTTCACGGCTGTACTGTGGCTATACCGAAAATTTTTAAAAATGCACAACAATCATATGCCAAAAATAGTTCGCTCCACGCGACTTTTAGCAGTTGCTAAAAGTCGTTGAGTCGTGAAAAACAAATACACAAAGATGGGTAGTTACCATCGATAAAGTATTACTACTTTAGAAATATTTTATCGATGGTAGTTAACCATCTTTGTCGTGCGTGTCTTTGTTTTTAATGTTAATTTAATTTAGGATCAACTAAATTGGCTTTTTAGTGTTTCGTAGTAAACATTAGAAACAAAACATGTAAAACAAACATGGATGTCAAATATTTACGTATTTCTCGAATTCAAACCAATATAATGTGGTCGACTCTGACCGCCACGCCCAATCCAAAAACTAAAATCAGTTTTGTCTCTCCCCTTCTTTTTAGATATTTTTCTAGGAATGCACAGGGACAAATAGAACCCATTCCAATTTCAGGATTAAACGTGGCGGTCAAAATCGCCCACAATGACGAAAAATTAAGTTTGATACTTTAATGTTTGCTTTTAAAATAGGGAGGCCTAATCTAATGACAACTCAAACAAAGTCAGCTTGTCATTTTATATTACATATTTTTTACAAATAAATAAATATAGTTATTTATTAATTGCACAACATTCGTTTTATTACAGTAATAATCATCATAGGTACAACCCTAGCGCATTCGTGCGATGACGCGCTTGCACGTGAGTCGCACGGTGGGCAACACAATCTCGACTCTTTGAGCGGGTACTTATGGTATATTTCTCCTCGCTGTGAACAGCAGTTATTATTATTAAGATTTTTTAGGCTATTATAGCGTAGGTATTTTCGCTTTAGTATGGAAGTGAGTATCTGTTACGTAGTAACTATCAAAGAGTATATAACCACTACGTGTAACTATTATCTAATCTGTGCCGGAAGACGGCTGTCAAAAATCTGTACGTGCTTCGTGAATTTATGCAGAAAACGGCTCATTATAAACAGAAACCAGAAACAAAGTAGGTAGTATTCATAAAAAATCTTTTGTCGCTGTAAATCTACTTTTCCAAAATTGGGTCTTTGCCTCCGGAATATCGGAGGAGTACCGGTATCTGTAGCAGTTAAGGTAGCAATACGGGAGAAAAAATGTACACTCGGGAGCACGTCAACCTCTAATATCTGTGTAATTTTCTTTTTTATGTACAATAAATT
This sequence comes from Yponomeuta sedellus, assembly GCA_934045075.1. Classification (NCBI taxonomy): domain Eukaryota; kingdom Metazoa; phylum Arthropoda; class Insecta; order Lepidoptera; family Yponomeutidae; genus Yponomeuta; species Yponomeuta sedellus. The sequence goes on from OW203743.1 coordinate 6,945,459, forward strand.
GTTCTCTATCTATCTAAATGGGTGTATTCAAGGTGTATTAAGTTCGCTTACGTTACCGCTGACTTTACAACAAAAATGTTAGACAAAAATGTTAATCAAAAGTGATAAAAGGTTGATCAAAACTGGTACCGGTGCCTTGTGGGTCATTCTATTGTTCTGAGAATCAATCGCTGGCGCAGTTTAGTTTGTCTTTTTAGTCTGTGGGATGTGGGAATCAAAAGGAAACTCAAGCCACTGATCTGCAATTTCTACCACCAGCCACTACCATATGATCCTCCACCAACCCGGACTTGGCCCCCCTGGGTAGAGAATGGCCTAAGCTTCATGCAATACAGGAAGAAACCCGTGCCCCGGGTGCCGTGGGGACGTGGTGGGGACATACAAAGTGTTGATATCATTTGTACCATAGAGGTGTGAAAACTTAAGTCCACAATCTGAATCAGAGTTTCTGCTTACAACATTATAATCGTTAAGGTACCTAAGCTTTAACTATGATGGTCGTAAGCACGTTCGAGATCTATATGTAAAGATTAATGGGGATCTTATGAAGGCTGGACCCCACCCACTCGTCTCTGGAAGTATACGTTTCTAACTCCATAGTTTGACTTTGGTTTGAGTTGAGACAAGATAATTAAGTATGCGTAAGAACGAACACTGAGGAACGTTTCGTCGTATGCATACTATTTTTATACAGGACATAACATTATAGTTAATAGTTTTAATAAATATACCTAAAAAAAACGAAAAATATCTAATTAGTAAACTTGGGCATGTCTATCGCAACTAATTTTATTCACCTAAATTACAAAGTACGTAAATTTACTGCAATATTGTTGATAAGATAGCATCGTTCCGTTCTAGGCGCTTCACAGCGGCGAGTGAGATCATTCATCAACTTCTGTCATGTTCAAATGTCAAAATAAATTCAAGGGTGTTTGCGTTTGGCTAAAAACCGTAAATATTCCGAAACAATGGGTCTATTCGGTAAAACCCCGGAGAGAAATCCGAAGGAATTGGTAATACACTTTGTGGATCGATGAAATCATAATTTTTTATGTATAACACTTGATAACAAGTCCAAACTTTCAGGTGAACGAATGGTCTCACAAACTGAGGAAAGAAGGCTACAATTTGGACAGACAGATCAGAGGTTTGCACTGTCTTTATCAACTACCTCTGACACGCGTGAAAAAGTACACTATCTGATAAAATCATTACCTTTTCAGCCATCCAGAGAGAAGAAGATAAAATCAAACGGTCACTGAAGGAAGCAGCTGGCAAGAATGACAAACAAATATGCAATATCCTGGCTAAAGAGATTATCCGGTCACGGAAGGCTGTGAGCAAAATATACACCAGTAAAGCCCACCTGAATTCAGTGCAAATGCAAATGAAGAATCAACTTGGTTTGTTGCTTTCCTTTGAAAACATTGTTTTGGCTTGCACTTCTTCACTTCTAAATGATTTTCGACATTTGCAGCTACTCTACGCGTCGCTGGATCGTTACAAAAGTCTACTGAGGTGAGTTTGGTTTTGGGTTCATGTAAAGAATTTGCAATTTTAACGTAAAGATAACTACAATTTTTTATTTCTTAATGGCTTGCCTAATGCTCTTATAGTTTTATGTGATATGATATATGTAATTACCATGCTTTAGCAAATAAATTATTCTATTCTGTATATTAAATGGGTGGACGTAATTACCTTAGTTCCTGACATTTAGAACAGAATGTTATTTACCTAATAAATTATTGCAATTTTGCAATTAGACATATTTGATTTCATCGTCAGGCTATACTAGTCCACTGCTGGACATAGCCCTCCGCTAAAGAGTGCCACATTGTGCTATCATAGGGGGTAATGCCCATAACCCCTATGATAATATATTTGATTTATAACTTAGAAAGTATTTACATTCTGTTAACAGTTTTCATTGATTACTTAGATAATAGTTTACACATTTTGAGGCTCCTCCCTAGGTGTTTATGAATCATAGTATTGTAAAAGGGATGTGAGTCACGTGATCCTGCTTGATCCCTAATTTAATCACTTAATGCTTAATTTAAACAGATTGAACACTTAAGGCTGCTGTTACTCCTAGCATCCATCTTGCTCGCTCATTAAACAAATATTGCATTAAAACAGACATTCCGTTTGTTATTATAAAAGAATACATATACTTATACTATTAAAATAATCGCTCGTGGCCTAGGCGAACCGAGTGATTGGAATCAATCACTTGGTTAAGCAACAACAGGCGCGGTCAGGTACGGGATGGGTGAGGGTCCCGTGACTACCGCTAGTGGCATTTTTCCGAGCGCTTCCGTGCTTCGCAAGGCACGTAAAGCCGTTGGTGCCGGCTGTCATATAATGGCAGTCGTTAAGCCATGTCAGAGGCCTTATGGGCGGCTTGATAACATCTGACAGTAAGGCCCGCCACTGTCTTACAATCCTCCACCAACCCGGACTTGGCCCCCGTGGTGGAGTATGGCCTAACCTTCCTGCGATGCAGGAAGAGACCCGTGCCCCAGCAGTGGGGACATACAAGGGTTGATAACGATATGATAACGATTAAAATAATTAAACTATGGACACAATATTTTTATCTTTTTTACCCTTATTTTGTACCCAGTTAAAGTAGAAAAAATTTGCTTGCAATGTAATTTATTTTACATTAAACGTCTTAACATAATGTTGGAACCAATCTGATTAAATGCAATTATAATCAATAATAGTTTATAATTTGTTGGATATATAATTTATTTTAATAGCTAGGTGCACCAGGACCTTTTGCCTCTCAGCCGTTATTGTCAATTATTAGCCTACTTTCATAGCCATTTTCATTCTGCCATCAGTTTAACCTTTTGGGCAATAGAATTTTTCAAACAATAGAAAACTGTGCTAAGTGTGTTGTACTATTAGGTGTTAAATTACGAAGGCCTCACTTAGAAGACATGCATAATATGTGACACCGAATCCGTCTACATTGTCAATAATATTTTGCTGGGACATCAATGAAAATAATTGGGTTAATGAAGTACAATTTTTTTTTTTTTGTTTTGTTCACTCCAATACAGTTTACACCCACCTTTCCTCAGGTGATGCAAGCGATGCAGAACCTGGTCCGGCTGCCAGAGATCGCCCACACAATGCAGGAGCTCTCCAAGGAGATGATGAAGGCCGGCATCATCGAGGAGATGCTGGATGAGACCATGTCTAGTGTCGAGGATGAGGAACAGTTCGAGGAGGAGGCGCAGAGTGAGGTTGACAAGGTATTTATTTTAGTGTTTTAGCAAAACACATAAATTATACAATAGTCTTAGGTACAATGTACACTCTACTGGATGTGAACACAAGCCATACCTAGCCATGCCTGTGGAATATCGAGTAAGCACACCCACTGCTTGCTGAATAGACAATTTCAGTACCTACATGTGACCAATCATCAGCTAAGTTAGGGATGCCTCAAAAAAGAGCAAACCTACCTATATGACCATTCACCCTGAGAGTGTGGAAAAGCTAAGGGCTATCATTAAGAAGGTGAGATAGCTTTGGGCTGTTCTCGCGTGGAGCATGCAATTTTCACAATTTTATATTTACCAAGCAGGCAGGAGCAACATGCTTAAAGTTAGTTAAGTCTGCAGTAGGGTTGTTGCTAATTTTTATTTTACTTTTTTATTGGTTAAGGAGTTATGTATGACGGTATATAGAATCGGATATACACAACACACACACATTCACATTGGCCTCTGCCGCAGTTTGACTCTTAAGCAATACTTAAATCGTCTGTAACGTAAAGGACGCAAAGCATGGTGATTGTAACCCTTCTCCCAGGTGCTTTGGGAGCTGACGCAAGGCAAACTGGGCGAGGCGCCGGCGCCCCCTTCGGCCGTGGGCGCCCCCTCCACAAGCCGGGAGGCCGAGCCCGCGCCGGAGCCCGACGAGAGTGAACTGGACGAGATGCAGTCACGCCTCGAGTCGCTGCGCTCCTAGAGGGCCGGGAGCCGTGAGATTGGTGAGTAAGATGAGATAAGAATATTATCAACTTAATTCCGGAGAATTCCGTCCCAGACGTGGAAGAGATCCATTCTCTCCGAGACGAAAGAGAAGGAAGTAACTTGGCTAGAGCTACCATCTCTAGCTATGAACAGAGATGAATGAAAAGCCCTTGCGTTAGCCCCAGACTTCACGTAAAGGAACAAGAAGAAGAATTGCGAATTCATTTACTCTGCTAATCGGAACGAAACCTGGTCGGACCCTTCCGACAAAAAAAAACTAAGTGAATCCGTAATTAAGTTGAAAATGTGTAGCGCTTACGATAGTTTTAGTTCCAAGATAAGAATATTCTTTTTGGTATACCTATCAGAAAAATAATAAAAAAACAGCAGTTACCCGGCAACCTAATATTGGATGAAATAAAATAAGAGTATTCTTTATTTATTCTTTTACCAGGAAAAAGTTACATAAAATAAACTACATGAGATTACAAGAAGGGTCGCCACTTTGAAATGGAGATGGGCAGGTTTGTAGTACAGTAGCAGTAAATTGTTAGTGTGGCAGTACCACTCGCCAACTGTGAGGAAAACATCACAAAGAATCCTGAGTGCCCAAGTTGTTCCTATATCTCACCGTTTGAAATCGCCGATACGCTGTGCACGTGATGTTCAAGCCCATGCACTCTCCGAGAGAAACTTCACTTCTTGAAAACTTCTGATAGTAAGACCAGCCATTAGTCTTGCAAGCCTCCACCAATCTGGACTTGGCCGCCGTGGTGGAATATGGCCTATACCTTCCTTAGGGAAGAGACCCGTGCCCCTCGGTGGGGACCACAGGAAATAAAAAAGGATAAGAAGTCGTAAGTGGGCGGTGTCCGCGTGCCTCGCATTAGCAATGTATTGCCTATGTGTTCTCTGACAGTTCTTCTTGCCTCAGTTGCCGTTTGTTTCTAGTAAACAAAACAATCGTATAAACTCTACTATAATGCCTTCTTGTGCTGTGTTCGAATGTAAACATAAGAGTTGGGGACTAAAAATTACCAATCATGCCGAAATAGTTCATTAGTGAGTAGTATTTCATTGTATTTTTAAATTAAATTGGTAATGACATAAACAAGGAAACCAATCCGTCTGAGTAGCAACATATCGGAGACTTGTTTTTCAATTTTCGACTTTATGGCCCTTCTCATAAAACTTCTCGAAGATCAGACGCGGTGGTAGTTCCATCTAGTGTAAAGTAGCGGTACTACAAAAGAAAGAGATATTGTCAAACATAATTTCATTGTTGTCCATTGATTTTGATCCTTGTTTACATTACTAAAAGGTTCATATTTAACTGGAACTATTATGATGATAGACCTTTTTGGCGTTGTCTTTATTTACCAAGTTTGGCATTCATAGTGTGCGTTTGGTTTTTAAGTGTGAGTTTGGTCACACTGGTTTTCATACTAATGGTCATGTCACTACTTCTACTCTTGTTTATGTTCTGTGGTGGGAACACAATGGGAGTTAATTGTTCTTTCTTTGTTTCAGGAACAATTATTGGATTGTCAGCGCCGCGCGGCAATTTGATTCAAATGCCTTAAAACAAACAAGTATTTTGTACATAACGTGAATGTTAAATAAGTTTTACACGAATGGTGTAACTTAGTAGTAAAGATATAGCAATTTTTTTACTGTTAAGTCGTTGTTTAGTGCATTCTTAGCTTTTTATTGGTCTAATGCTATGGCGAGAACTGCGTATGATTGTGAAATATATTAATATTTAATAAACCTTTTGTCAAATTTTTCGAAGTTTGGTGTATCATGAATGCTGGATTTGTTCATATACCTCTGCTCTAGACCTCGTCAAACTATAGGTGGAGCCTAAAATATATCTCTGTCTTTAGAGAAGGCAGTTATGTATATTTAATAAAAGGCGTTCCCAATTCTGGCCACAGGATTAACCGGAATAGATTAATTTTAATTTTTTATAAACCAAACGTCGACGGATTTGCTGCTTTTAATACTTATTGTGAATGTATCTTGCTCGAATGTATTAATATCAAGGACTCTAGCTTGCGTAGGATAACAAAGTACGAGTGTAACCACAAAAAGTACATGGAAATTCGATGTTACAAGATTATTTATACTAATAAAATGCACTAATTATGTTATCAATGAGTTTTATTGTTGATGATGTACACCTTTGTGCCTTATTGAAATAGAGCAGATCGAACTTTAAAATGTTGTAGGTAGCAAATTAGCCCGTATCGCAACTGAGTACGCACTGAGTATGCACGCTCGTAAAGATTGATTTACTGTTAACTGTACTGGGTTTATTCACAGTCGTACCATTGCCTTGTTCCATGGTGGAACTACCGCGAATTTATTTTCGCACTAGTTCCATTCATTCGCAGAAGCCCAAATAACGGAACTACTGCTAATATCAAAACGTAGAATTCGCAAATGAAATTTACTGCTCAAAATTCCACTAGAAGTGTACCGCAAAGCGCAATTCCAAAAACTCCACTGGATAAAGTGACTTTTGGAATACCAATGTAGAAGCCAAACACAAAATAAGATAAACGATACAATCTTTATTCAATAGTTTAATTAATCTAGAATAATAAATCATACACATAATATTAATTCATACATCAGTAAACTAGCTAGACATGAACTTATCTCTGGAACTGAAGTGGCGAAATTCTCAAACCTAGCACGTCCTTGCCAATCTCTGCCACACCACATACCGTGCAGAGCTTGCCTTTATGCTCGGGCATATAACTAGCTTGGCATAGAGAGCACTTCTCCTCAGGTTTTCCCCTGTAGATGGGCTTGTAGGTAATACTGCAGATGTTGAACGGATTGTGCTCATCGTATAATAGCTGGTGTTCATCGGTGGGTGTCTTTTCGCACGCTTGTAATATTTTCCTGGCCTGTTGGGCGACCTCAGGCCTCGGACCTAGTTCTAACAGTCTGCGGGCGAAGGAGGCAGCTGTACGGAAGTTCTTCAGCTTGAAGAACATGTTGAGGGCTGTCCGGAGGGTCAGGATCTGATGGACAGGCTGCAGTTTGCAGTGGGTGAAGTAGGCGGCCATCTCGCAGGATCGCTTCTGCTCCTCGAGAGTGTTTTTGGGCATGGCTGCGAAAGAGATGCGGTGTTAGAAACTGCTTGTGACCTGTGAGACCAAATATGTCAGGGTACACAACTTACAAATCACTATTCGGAATAGAATTGGTTCCTAGTTTGTATTGGCAGACTCGAAAAGCAAAAGAGCCGAATTGGTTGCTAACCTCTGATAAGAGGCAGTGGAAAAAAATTAAGTGACGTTTTCAGAAGTTTCATTATTATCATCGCCTTTTGTTTGCTAATGTAATCAATTTCAGAAAAGGGTGGAACATTTTGGTTTGTCGCTGAATATGTATTTTAAATGAATTTCATATTTACCAGATTCATCTGAAATAGATAATAAAATGAATTTACTTTATTTTAATTATAATCAATTATTTTATCATGCGTTTTTTTTTATTTTGTGGACTTGGCAAGACCTAATATACGGAGAGCTGCTTTAACGTGCCACATCGCCATCAATAGCTCGCTCTCTTAGTTCAATCACAATTTTAATAAAAATAATGAGAAGGTATAATTTTAACTAACGCTGTGCTAGAAGGTAAAAACGGCCGTTTTTGGCGGATACCGATTTAAGTCCTAGATTGTGGATCCTAGGTCCTAGACTGTAGGTTCTAAAAATAGTTGTTACAGTTGTTAACATTTCTCGTGTTCACTTTTAGATAAAAACGAATTATAAAACAAGTTATGATTTTTATTCCACTGGTGATTCTAGTTAGCACACCGAGCCATCTTAAGAACAGAGAAAGACATAGTTATATTTTTAACGGGTCTAATAGCGATTATTTATTAGGTAAAACGTAATTGCAAATTTTTACATACGGGAATTCCCATAAACCCGAGAATATAAGTGTGTAGCAGTAATTACATAAGAGTACCATGTGAAATCAATGTTTTAAGAGGTGAGTCTAGAATGTAAACATGATAACTTTATTTTTTTTGTATACCTATACTTGTTACAGAATTGTTAAATATATCTCGAAAGAACTTTAAAAAAAAAAACTAATCAATAATCGCGATTACACCCGATTAATATATAACTAATTAATGCAGTAGAAATGAGGTCCTTGAGAAGTATGTGTAATGTTACTTTGAATGACAGGATACGCAATAGTCTGATTAGAGAACGTTGTGGACTGAAAGAGGATGTAGTGAATAGAATTGAGAAAGGAATGTTGCGTTGGTTTGGACATGTGGAGAGGATGAAGGAAGAAAGATTGACGAAACAAATATACTCGTATATTGCGAATGTGAGTGGAAGGGCTGGTAAGGGGCGTCCCAGACGGACATACATCGACCAAATAGGGAATGTATTAGCAAAGGGAAAGATAAAAAGTACCCGGAACCAGCGTGCGTGCATGCAACGACTTATGAACGTTGATGAAGCAAAGGTGATCTGTCAGAATCATGGTAAGTGGCAGTCCCTGGTCTCTGCCAACCACTCTGGGATACAGGCGTGAGGTTATGTATGCATGTATGTATGTATGTATGTATGTATGTATGTATGTATGTATGTATGTATGTATGTATGTATGTATGTATGTATGTATGTATGTATGTATGTATGTATGTATGTATGTATGTATGTATGTATGTATGTATGTATGTATGTATGTATGTATGTATGTATGTATGTATGTATGTATGTATGTATGTATGTATGTATGTATGTATGTATGTATGTATGTATGTATGTGTGTGTGAGGGTGGGTGTGTGTGTGTGTGTGTGTGTGAGGGTGTGTGTGTGTGTATGTATGTATGTAATATATAACTATGTATGAGTATCGCGAATCATTAAGAAATACCAGAGAAAGACATTCGGCATGCGGCGCTAGAATCACACTAGCAGAACGTCCGGCGGAACGTCACACAGAAAGAACAGAAGCCCACCTTTCCTGGCGGTCTCCATCTTGAGGCCGATGAGGTACTCCCGGCAGATGGCCAGCAGCTGCTGCGCCTCGGCCAGCTCGGCCTTGGCCTCCACCTGCAGCAGGGGGACGGCCTGCGCCACCTTCTCCAGAAGCCCGACGGCCTCCGAGAACTTGCCGCCGGTCGTCAGCTGGTAGCACTGCTGCAGCTGAGCCACCAACTCGTTCAGCTTCACGGCTGCGCGGGGGAACGAGTTGAGAACCATGAGTTTGTTTCAAAGTGGACAGTCTACCGTTGGAGTAAACGTGCTCTTGAGCGGGGACCGCAAAGCGGCAAACGTAGTGTCGGACGCCCCCCGACCAGGTGGGATGACGATCTGCGAGAAACTGCCAGCAGATGGGAGATTTTTTTTTAAATCTGTAATTTATTTAAAGATAAACAAAAATCTTTATTTAAAGATTTAAACAAAAATCTTTATTTAAAGATTTAAACAAAAATCTTTATTTAAAGATTTAAACAAAAATCTTTATTTAAAGATTTAAACAAAAATCTTTATTTAAAGATTTAAACAAAAATCTTTATTTAAAGATTTAAAAAAAAATCTACCATCTGCTGGCAGTTTTTCGGAGATTGTCATCCCACCTGGTCGGAGGGCGTCCTACACTACGTTTGCCGAGTCGCGGTCCCCACTCAAGAGCACGTCTACTTTAGGGACTAAAGTCCCTAATGTCCCTAAAGTAAATACTTTAGGGACTTTTGTACACATAAGAGTGACGATGACAGTCCCATCGTACCCATCTTAATTATACCACCACCACCAAATAAAGTACCCTTAAAGCTAGATGCAGCAAGTTGAAGACAGGACGCTATGGCGCTCATTTGGGGAGAGCTATGTCCAGCAGTGGACTGATATAGCCTGAAGAAGAAAGAGTTTACGCGAATTGCTCGCAGCCTCGGCTGCCTTCGTGATCTTAAACGATCACGAAGGTTAGGCAACATAGGGCGTGTTCAGTGCATGGGTGGGTCACCGTCTATGACTAACGCTAGTGGCATTTTTCCGTGCGGTTCCGTGCTTCTTCGCAAGGCACGTTAAGACGTTAGTGCCGGCTGCCGTCGATAGATAGGTTTTGACGACCTCTGTGGCGTACCGGTAGCGCGTCTGCCTACCATGCATGAGGTCCCGGGTTCGAATCCCGGCTGGGAACAAAAAAAAAAAAAGCCCAGGTCTTGGATGTTCACATTTTTGTGCTGTCGTTGTTTCTGGTTCCCACGACACAGGGTATCCTAGTGTGGGGCCAGAAGCAAAGTATGTGCTTGTATGTAAATGTTATGTTATGTTATAGCAGTCGTTAAGCCGAGTCAAATGCCTTAGGGCGGCTTGAAAACTTTTGACAGTAAGACCAGCCACTAGTCTTGCATGCCTCCGCCAATCCGGACTTGGCCCATGTGGTGGAGTATGGCCTTACTTTTCTGTGATGCAGGAAGAGACCCGTGCCCCAGCAGTGGGAGTACAAGGGTTGATATCGTAAAGTAGCTGTGAAGTTATAGTAGCAATACCACTCTCTAAAAGAAGGAAAACAACATGAGGAAACCTGAGTGTCAGAGTTCATATCCTCAAATACATCAGCGCTTAAAATTGCCAATTCGCGGTGGGCACGCGTGGTAACTAAGCCCATACTCTTATTTTTTTACTCTCTATTTCTCTGAGAGAAGGCACAGGCCTTCAAAAAAATCATTAGTTAACCCAAAATCCGAACAGAATACATAAAAAAATCATGGGTTAGCCCAAAATCCGAACAGAATGCAGGATTAGTAGTATTTAAGAACGCTAAATTAATTAAAAAATAATTTAAAATAAATAACTTAAAATAAATTAAGCGTATTTTACATAGGTACAATAATACACTTCTTGTTAAAGTATCTTTATAGGGTTTTTTACCTAGACATTCATTTTTTTATTACATCCGATGTTGGCGTTATCTGTAATCAGTTGTTGATGATTATGTTCAAATGTCAGAGCTAAAATTATTGTTCCTCAATGTAACTATTTACTTATGACAAGGGGGAAGTTCCTTGCTAGACACTGATGGCGAGAGATAACGGCTCTTTAAAAGAGTACAGCTACTTAACTAGCAGGAGGCGAATGTCAAGTAATTCTTTGACATTCGCCTCTTGCTAGTCGTGTAGGTGGCAAACGAACGCGGAGGTCCTCAATATTACTCACTGACGAAATCACGGAGCTTCTAGCAGATTCACCTGCTAGTTACTGTGCTAACCCTCTGAAAGAGTCCGATATCAACCCTTGTATGTCCCCTCTGCTGGGGCACGGGCCTCTACCTGCATCGCAGGAAGCTTAGGCCATACTCCACCACGGGGGCCAAGCCCGGGTTGGTGGAGGATTGTAAGACAGTGGCGGGCCTTACTGTCAGAAGTTATCAAGCCGCCCATAAGGCATCTAATGTGGCTTAACGAATGCCATTACATGACAGCCGGCACCAACAGCTCAACGTGCCTCGCGAAGCACGGAAGCGCTCGGAAGAAGTGCCACTAGCGGTAGTCACGGGACGGTCACTGCAGCTGACCGGCCCTGTTGTTGCAAAACTCAAGTGATTGATTCCAATAACTCGGTTCGGCTAGGCCACGAGCGCGTCTGAAAGAGTATAGTTACTCAACGTTACTACTCACTGATGGCGGGGAGTAGCTCCTTGCCGCTCGCCTCCTGCCAGTTGCGGTGAAGGCGGCAGGCGAGGGGTGGGGCCGAGGGAAGCGCGCCGAATGTCATGCAGCCGCTCGCATACATGCCCAGGAATGTCTCGATGTAGGGCTCGAAGTTGACGATGCCCACTTGCTCGTTTAGAAGTCTGTTGGGGGGAAGGGTGGTTGGTTAACTGCTAACACACGCTCAAAGCAAATACTCTAATCCTCGTGATATTTACACTAAAACTGTCATAGAGTCTGACAGTTTTATTTCAGTAAAAATGCTTTCTCTACGGAATTTCATAAAATGGTCAACTTTCCATGGTATTCGTCTACGACGATTTTATTGAAGTTGTGATTTACGCACATCGCTCAAGATTGCTTGCAAAATGGGTTCAAAATATCCGTCAATTACAGCGTCCAGTGGTACCTTCATGGATGAAGGAACCACTAGGGCACTACAACGCCTGGGTCACTATTTTTTAGATGGAGTAGGCTTAACCCAGCTCCTACACCATCCTGACTTTTTCTTTTTCGGCCTATCCCACAGGAAAATCAAGTCAATACGTGGCGATACAACCAAGCCTCGGGTTCTACAACATCCTGACAGCTTTTTTGGCCTATCCCACAGGAAAGTCAAGTCAATACGTGTGGATACAACAAAGCCTCGGGTTTCCTCGCGATGCTTTCCTATGCCACGTTAGAAAAACAGACCTGAAAGCGATCTCGAACAGTCCGGCGGCGATGTGGTCGTGCGCCGTCTTTAGTTTGCTCGAGAGCGCCACGCTGGCGCCGCGCGTCGGCGCCACGAAGTATTCGGTGGTCTCCTCCGCATCGATGTCGGCTGGAAGGGAGGACGCTAATTATGCAGGGTGCAAATAGTTTAGAACAGAAGTTTGATTTGGAACGCACAATGACGGGAGTAACTACTTGTCAGCTGTCAGATGAGTTGAAAATATGCCCTCTTGTTTTGTTGCGTGTGAAACGTGTGTTTTCCCAAAATTGTGTGGCAATTAGATTGCCGGGCTTACATCTTCGTCTGAAGTGCAAAATAAGTTCAGGGACGGATCCCAGTATTGACAGTGTTGTTATCAGGCGACGGATCGCCCAAAATAGTAGACATATATTTTGATGCAAACGTGGTGCCGTGAAAGTGCACTGAAGGTAGGTAGCTTGCTGGCTAGGGATCCCCAAACCTATCAGTGCACCCATCCCGAATGGCGCCGGCTGCTAAGTAGAGAGGCGTCGACGCAGACAGACTTTGTAAGTGACTTGTTTTCTCATTAGTTTTTAAGTATTCGTATTTAAGTGGGTCCTATACCCAACACAAATATTTCCCCAGCCGAAAAATATAGAAGTGACTCCTACCAGGACCGAGTTTCATAAAACTGCAATTCTATTTGTAGTTCATTATGACAATTCGAACATTGCATCGCAATGTCTTCCTACTTGCCACTGTGGGTTAATCGCCCTGTGCATCGAGGCGTCGGGTTAATCGCCTTGTGCATTGTAGTAGTAAACTATGAATTATAGATTTATAGAACAGGCCTCAGGCACACACATATTTGCTCTGACTAGATCCAAAGCGGTTTAATGCCTTTTTCAAATTTTTTTATTGCAGACATCAAGAGCGTAACAAAGTCCTCATATAACGTGAACCTCTATCTGTAAACGGCGGTATACTGTAGGGAACAATAAGCACTTTTCCTTCAGCAACTCTCCATCGTAGGTTGTCTGGAAGAAATTGCTCTAAGCAATAAGGCCGCCAATAATACTGTATCTTTGTAATAATTTTTTGTTTGTTTTTTCCTCGTGTACAATAAAGAATATTCTTATCTTATCTTATCATGGTAGGCGGTGCGCTACCGCTGTGCCACAGAGGTCGTCAATGTTGTTAAAAGGATGCCACATACCATTTACTGGCGCCAGTTCCTCGGGTAGATCCAGATCTTCGTCGCCGACGTCCCAACCGCCGTCGTCGCAAGCGTCTTCCATTGGCGGTTCCTCCTCCTGTACAGAATACACTATTAAAAACATGCCGGCTCTAGGTACTCAGCGCCAAGCCCTGTAGTCTCGGGCGAAGAGTAGAACTACGGTATCCCATGCCTGTCATAAGAGGCGACTTATGACAGGTAGGCTAGTTTTAAGTAAGTATCTGCCATTGCAACGTACAATTTGTAAGTAAACCTCTGTGACTTCAATGTGTGACTCCAGTTTTTTGTTCGAAATCCTAACTAAGAATAACATTCAAAAGTCTTTGCACTAAAAAAACAGCAAACAGCAAAATCATCATCATCATCAGCCCGGTAAATCCCACTGCCGGGTATAGGCCTCTTCATTTCCACGCCAACCAGCACGGTCTCGCGCTAGTCTCATCCACAGCAAAATGAATATCATCAATCGTCGATTTACTAAGTTGGTGGATTTGACTATAGTAACAAATAAGTGAAGCGCTCGTGGCCTAGGCGACCCGAGTGATTGGAATCAATCACTTGGTTAAGCAACAACAGGCGCGGTCAGGTACAGGATGGGTATCGTCCCGTGACTACCGCTAGTGGCATTTTTCCGAGCGCTTCCGTGCTTCGCAAGGCACGTTAAGCCGTTGGTGCCGGCTGTCATATAATGGCAGTCGTTAAGCCATGTCAGAGGCCTTATGGGCGGCTTGATAACTTCTGACAGTAAGACCCGCCACTGTCTTACAATCCTCCACCAACCCGGACTTGGCCCCCGTGGTGGAGTATGGCCTAACCTTCCTGCGATGCAGGAAGAGACCCGTGCCCCAGCAGTGGGGACATACAGGGGTTGATAACGAACAAATAAGTCGGCCTGCAAAGGAAAGTACCTTGTCTCCGTCAGGCAGTACGTCGTCGTCATCGCCCCAGGCGCCGGCTGCCTCCAGCGGCTCATCGCCCACGTCGGCCGCCGCCGCCGCAGAGTCGCCCCCGGCGCGGGCGCCGCCCGCCACCTCGAAGAAACTCCTGGGGGGGGAGGCCATGATTTAATAAATAATCAATAAAAAAACTCTAAATAGATTTTTAAATTGTATCCTCTAAATTTTTGTCTCTAAATAGGTTTTTGAAATTGTCCTTAGCACGGGTTAGTGCATTAAAAATAATAAATAAATATATAAATAAATAAATAAACAAATAAATAACTAAATGAATAACTAAATAAATAAATATTCATGAACATATTACACAGATCTCGTTAGCCCTAATACTAAGTACAACTAAATGACTTGTGTTATAGGTGCTAACTGGACGATAGATTTAATACAATAAATACATAGATAATTTCCAAGACCCGAGACAAACAAGAAAAGTTCGTTTCCTAGTCTGACCCGGCCGGGGATCGAACCCGAGACCTTCGGTTTTACAGGTGAGTCAGGAGGACAGGAGGTCGTCGAGGTCGTTAACGGAGAATTTGCACTACCTCGAAAAAACTCCTGTGGGGGGATAAGATATAATAGAGAAATCGCACTACCTCGACAAAAAATCCTGGGGGGAACCAAGATTTAATGGCGAACGTGCACTACCTAGAAGAAATTCCTGGAGGGGACCACAATTCAATATAGAACATGAACTCAGTGTTTGTTATCGAACTCCACCGAAATGGATTAACCGATTTTTATGAAGTTTTCTGTGTATGGTAGGTCTGAGAATAGGTCAAAGACTAATTAATATGGCGAAACAACATTTGCAAGGTCTGCTAGTATTTTAATATAATAGAAGAGACCGTGTTAGAAGATGTTGGTGATAAATAACTATATGAATAAAACATATAGTATAAACCTTTTTTGTACACAGATATTTTTTCTTAGTAATGATGGTTTGAACATATCTTTGCTGTCACGAAAGCCTCTTTTAAATAACACGATAACTTCATAAGGCTCATAAAGGGGTGACGGTTATCCCATTGCTATATTAAGGGTCCCAACGGTAGCGAGGCCAAACTCACTTGGACACGGCCAGCAGAGGCCAGTTGGGCAGCGCACGCTGCACGGGGAGCGGTGGCCTTAGAAGCACGGCCTCGGGGTTGGCCTCAGGGATGGCCGAGCCGCTGGCCTCTAGCACGGCCCGCAGCGCCGCGGCCTCCTCGAAGAGCTTGTGGTTTATGGCCGTCAGGTAGGCCAACGAGGTCTGCGAGGAACATAAGAGAGTTAAGTGCGAGTAATAGGGGTTACGAGTTTAGTTCCCCACTGCTAGGGTACGGGTTTCTTCTTGCATCACAGGAAGTTTAGGCCATACTCCACCACGGGGGCCAAGTCCGGATTGGTGAAGGACTGTAAGACAGTGGCGGGCCTTACGGTCAGAAGTTATCGAGCCGCCCATAAGGCCTCTGACATGGCTTAATGACTGCCATTAAATGACAGCCGGCGCCAACGCCTTAACGTGCCTTGCGAAGCACGGAACTAGGGGTTGACTGGTAGAAAATGCAATTAGCAGTCCACCTTTGTACATTATCGCAGCTACCGGGCCTGCTCAAATAGCTTGTGATTTATGGCCGTCAATTAGGCCTACGAGGTCTGCGCGGAACATGGGAGAGTTAGCTGCGAGTGATCGGGGTTTACTGGCAGAAAATGCGTGACAGTGTGAAACAAAAACCATTAAGGCCTGGCCAAACCAAGGCGTCCAGGTCGCGTCCGCGGTGGCGTGCGCGGTGGCGATAACTACGCGTTATACACATTACTATCAGTTTTGAGTTTTATTACCAATTTAAGGCATTTTAACTAAAAAAAATAGATCATTTGTGCAAAAAACAGGATAAAACTTGATAATTTTGTATCTGTAGGAATTTTTATCGAAAATGGCCATGGTTGGTCGAATCTACAATGACGTCAAAGGTCAGTAAATATAGCGATCCGAGAACCCTATAGTTGACTTGACATTTGTTTATTTACTGACCACTAATCACTTTATGATTAGATACAAAAAAAACTGAATTGTGTTACATACAACGACAGATTGACATTTTCAATTACCGCCGCGTCACGCCATGTTTCCACAATTGATTTCATGTATTCT
>OW203743.1:6967158-7222158 GCA_934045075.1 Yponomeuta sedellus
AATGAGATGATTTATACAGCGTCCACTGGCACCTTCAGTCATACGGCCTCGGTGGCGCAGCGGTTTGGCACGCTGACAGTAAAACCGAAGGGCTCGGGTTCGATCCCCGGCCGGGTCAAACTAGGAAACGAACTTTTCTAGTTTATCTCGGGTCTTGGATGTTATCTATGTATTTAATCTATTGTCGAGTTACCACCTATAACACAAGTCATTTAGTTGTACTTAGTAAAGAGTTACGTGATCTGTGTAGTTTGTCTATGAATATTTATTTACTTATTATTATTTATTATACTAGATGGGTGAACGGACCACTCGGACGAGTGCCTGGGACATTGTTTTCGCTGCAGCGTCGTTTTATTACAATCACTAATAATGTTAAATTGTGCTACCGACAGAGCCGGATTAACCCTATATGGGCCAGTAGGCAATTTCAAGTAAAGTATTTCGAAAGTTTCGGAATGATTATGCTACAAATTATTATCACGCTACGGAAGCTTACAGAACGCACCCAACGAATCGGGGATTCCCCCACGTGAATGAAGTCCAGTTGCGTACCGAAGGATTATATTAGTTCTAATAATAGATACTAGATGGCTCTGTATGTATGAAGTGTTACATGCGTTGAAAAAGGCAAAGAGCGGCAAAGAGATAGGTGGCTCTCAGCTGAGAAGCAGCGGCGGAAACCCGCCGGAGGCTACCAAAGATCCGGAAGACCGGAAGAAGAAAGAGAAGAAAGTAAATTAGCCAGAGTTACCCTCCTTAGACATGAACAGAAATTAATGGAAAGCCCTTGTGTCACCCCCAGACAAAATAAGATACTTTACAATAGTGTTTAAAAATTGTGTTTCTTACTTAATTACATCTTACATATTGTCTTACATGAGATCTATATGCCTAAACTAGACCGGGCCTGTACTAATAGGCGTCCAGAGTCCCTTACAGTTTTACTTGTTGCCGTGCAAGTGGACACTTTTCGTTTATTTAAATTTTAATTAATAAAAGAGAAGAAAAATGCTTAACATAATGTTGTGTTTAGGTGCGCCTGTGTGTGTGTGTGTGTGTGTGTGTGCGTTTGTTTGTTTGTTTGTTTGTTTGTTTGTTTGTGTGCGAGTGTGTGTGTGTGTATCGATATCAACCCATGTATGTCCGCACTATTGGGGCACGGGTCTCTTCCTGCATCGCAGGAAGGTTAGGCCATACTCCACCACGGGGGCCAAGTCCGGGTCGGTGGAGGGTTGTAAGACAGTGGCGGGTCTTACTGTCAGAAGTAATCAAGCCGCCCATGAGGCCTCTGACATGGCTTAACGACTGCCATTACATGACAGCCGGCACCAACGGCTTAACGGTGTGTGTGTGTATGTGTAAGGGGATAAAAGAAAAGAAGACGTTGTTAGACAGGCAACAAATAGTCAGCCGGTGACTCACCTGTATTCGGTGGGATCGATGTTGAGCACTTTAGGGCGACACTCGCGGTCCAGACACACGACCCGAGCGCCCGCCTCGTTCGATAGGACCTTTACGGCATACACGGGGACGTCCAGGGTGCGGATTATGCCGTAGTCGCTGCGGGGAAGGAAAAAAACATTTAAGGCGGAAACACATCACGAAACAACGACGAAACGCGACGCGTGTTGAGTCGAATCAAATTGTACTATATTCTTTTTTTTTTATGCACTAACTGCAAAGTAGGTGCTGGGGTCTGCAAGTGATGTAAATTACTTCAGCCAGATGTCGCTGCCTGTACGTAATACAGAGAATATTGCAAAAAGGTTCGAAATTTCACTGATGCTGATGAGTCGCCCATTAGCTCAGTTGGAAAGAGCGCTGGCACGGATAGCCAGAGGTCGCGGGTTCGAATCCCGGCATGGGTCGAATTGTACTAATTTCTATGACTAGAATCACACTATGAACATCCGACGCAACCCCATGGGCACGATATTTGCACGGTGCACGTCGGGTGTCGACACGTCGCGTCGGGTCGCGTTTTAATAATGAGTTTCCGTCTTTACTTCTTCTTCTTAGCGTGGCGATCGGAAGCCGTCAATGTGAAAGGTCTTGACAATCAGCGAAAAAGGGAAATATTTGACCCATTTGAGGGGAATCACAAATAAAATGTTAGATATTATTTTAAGTTTTACCTACAAAAAGTCAAGAAATGACAGCTGTCAGAATTCTATGGAATAAAAAATCTAAGTATATATATATATATGTGTGGATATACTATACCCTTAAGGCCTTAATGATAAATAAGTTATACACTCTTGAATAACGTATATCAATTTAAATTGGTTTAATCGCATTTAGCGTACAAGTAACCAGTCTGTCAGACCTCGCATATCGGCTGCATACACAGCTCATAACCTTTATGAGTAAGACCGTAAGTGTATATAATTATACACTAACGTCTACATTGGACACTCACCCATCCCTGCAGCAGTACTTGATGTGGTTGGCCGTGGTATACACAAAGACGGGCTGCGGGGTGGAGTCGTCGAAGGCGCCCGACTTGACCCTGGCGCCCTCGGTGACGCTGCAGAGCTGCTCAAGTCGCTTGCTGCACAGCGTCACCGTATGCTTCCCCAGGAGAGCCACCATCGACATGTCCGCGTTCCAGATGGCGTAGCGGCATTTGCTGACCTTCACCTGTTAGGGAGAAGTGGGGCGTCAGTGAAGTCTTTTTTGTATTTTCACTCTTAAGGGGCCATCCATAAATTACGTCACAGGAATTTCGTGATTTTCTTACCCCTCCCCCGTCCTTGTCACAGCTGGTCACATTTGTGAGCATGTGTGACGTTACGTATTTTACATTTAGAAATTATTCAACTCAAACAGCAGTTCCGAAATTAGTTTTATATCAAGAGCTGCAAATGTTTTAAGTATTTTGTTAATAGTGGAAAGTTCCTGTTAACATGTAGTTTTGGGCGAGTTTTGGAAATGTGACGTCACGAAACTTAGGCTCCCTTATACCCCCAGTCACACAACGTCACAATTCGTCGAACCCCTCCCCCCCCTTAACGTGTGACGTAATTTATGGATGGTCCCTAAAATATGACACAAATATGACACGAAAAATATAAACATAACATTTTAAACGACGTCACAAACATGTACACTAATACCTACCACTTCAGGTAATAAATTATAATAATTTCAGTTTAAGACCAACATTGTTATGTCTAGTGTGGAGGAGCGGAGCTTCCTGGTACAGGTATTTCCATACTTAAAAGGAAGTGCTTGCCCGGTCATGTTGATGTAAACTTTTTGAAAAGTAAATAAAATAAAAAAATAAAAAATTTAAAAAAAAAACATCCAAGGCCTGGGGTTTTGTTTTGTCCCCAGCCGGGGTTCGAACCCGGGACCTCTTGCATGGTAGGCAATAATAAAACAAATTAAAGTTAGTTTTTTTCAGTGAATTCCAAAAGGTAAGAATAGTTACCTTAGTTTCTCTTTAACGCGTATTTCGTATGTAGTTTTTCTCAACGTGTAATTGTCTCACAATTCTGATTTGTTATTACAATTTTAAATTCTGATTTGTTACTCTTTACTTCACTAAAAATATGTGAAAGATGGATGAATTCGAGTACACCTGTCAACGTAAGATTTGGTGAATCTATTTTAAATAGCAACTGTCACTGTGTAACACATGTCTTTGCCCACAATAAATACTGCTATTCTTATTCACATACCGAGGCGACAGTCCTCTTCTGCTGCACGTCCAATAGTTGCACGCAGTCGGGCTCCCTCAGAAGCAGCATCCCGGTACCGGCGTACATTATGTCCTCGCACAGCGGGGTCGAGATCTTCTTCGACACTTCATTCTTCAGGTTCTTGATCACCAACTGTAGGAACAAACGAATGAGGTTGAAAACTGAAAGCTGATTATAGGTGGCAGCACTGTTGAGTGTTCCTAAGAACCGCCATATTGCATAAATTTTGTTGTTTGGTTTCGCTTTGGAAAATTAAAATATAGCGGGCACAGCTGTTTTATTCAATATTTTGCGGAGAGATTCATCACCTGTACATGAATTGCGTCCATAGTAGTCTTCAGGTTGAAAATGGGCAGCACATAGTCTTGATGAAATACGAGCCCTTGCAATTTTATACGAAAAGCGTTCTCCCACAGTTTTTTTCTTTTAGGTTCCTTGGGAAATAAATGGATTTCCGTATTTTTGCAAACCAACGGCTTCGCAAAGAGTCGTTGTGTGATATTATTCACAAAACAACACGTTACCCATACATAAGCTACTACAGCTTGTAGTAGCTTATGTATGGGTAACGTACCCGGTTATTTCTTTCGAGTGCAGCGACCCATTTACTGGCGACTTATATAGCGGGCGAAGCGCTCCCCAGCAGAGGTAAGACCTTTCCTATTCATCTTTTCGTCCCCTTATGGTCTTTACATGGTTGATATTTTTTTACAAAGCGCAGTTCGTCGCTCTGTATAACCTGGTTATTCTTCTCGAGTGCGTCGAACCGGTTCCGCGCGATCCAGATGACGGGCGTAGCGCCCCAAGGAATAAATAAATATATAGATACCATCCACGACCCGACACAAACTAGAAAATTTCGTTTCCTAGTTTGACCCGGCCGGGGATCGAGCCCAAGACCTTCGGTTTTACAGTCAGCGTGCCAGACCCCGAGGCCGTCATTACGGCATCCAACCCCGGTTCTTCTTTTCTAAGACAGCGAGCCAGGCTCTGTACAGTTGGTAGGAGCCTATGCGGATAACATACCTGGTTATTCTTCTCGAGCGCGGCGAAGCGGTTGCGAGCGACCCAGATGGCGGGCGTGGCGCTCCCGCGCAGCGGCTCGGAGGCCGGGGCTTCGCCCTCGCGCGGCGCGCTGTACAATTCGTAGGAGCTGTTGTCGCCCACGCGCCAGTTCACGAGGACGCACCACTCGGCGTGGTTCAGGGACATGCTGCCGATTTATTGGGCTCTTTAGATCGTTCTTGTTCATTTGTAACAGTGGGTACAGCGATATCATTCCGATGTAAAACCTAACTCCAAAGTAGGTACTCGGGGCTGCTAGTGATGCAAATTACTTCAGCCAGATGTCGCTGCCTGTGCATAATACGGAGAGTATTGTAAAGAGGTTCGAAATTTCATTGATGCCGGTGAGTCGCCCATTAGCTCAATTGGGAGAGCGCTGGCACGGATAGCCAGAGGTCGCGGGTTCGAACCCCGGCATGGGTGGAATTCTTAGCCTCTAAATAGGTTTATAAAATTGTCCTTAGCACAGGTTAATGCATTAAAAAGAATATAATCATTTGTAACAGAAAAAAGAATGAAAACAATAATATATACCAGAATAACAGACTACACATGTGTAGGGGTTGATGTGCTGTTGGATCTACTCCACTAATTTCATCCTTGATTGGTGTTAGCAGAATAAGTAAGTTTTTATTTTTCATGTTATTGTCTTTGTATAAATATACAGAAAACGCCACTGGTTGTACAATTAAATACATAATATGCACGTTAGATTTTTCTGACTTGAAACTATATTGTACAATTGTTTGTTTTCTTTCAACAAATAAAAATAAAATACCAGAATATAAAAAAGACGAGCCAGTTCACGAGGACCCCTCAGCGTGGTTGAGGGATATGGTACTAATTTATTGAGCTCTTTAGATCGTTCTTGTTCTCTTATAACAAAAATTTATTTAATTTAACCCAATTGCTCCTAACTTTACACAAGTAAACCTAATTATGTATTTAGTGTACAGTTCGTAGGGATTGTTATCAATGACGCGCGTCGAAAAGTTCACGATGATAAACAACTCTGCGGGGGTTAAGGACATACTGGAGTTTTCTGCGGGTTTTTAAGTATTTTATATGCGGTACAAAAAAAACAATAATGTTATAAGACCAGTATACAATATACAACTGTTAGGAGCTACTATCGCGCTACTGATTTGTTAACGTTTTAATGGACTGTATAAAAATTGCGTTTAACATTCCTTTTAATAACCTTCTACAAATGTTATATAGAATAGAATTCTTTATGTGAAGTTTGTCTTACTGCATTTTTTTTCCAAATATGCCAAATAAAATTACAGTAAGACAAACTTGACATAAAATTTAACGTATGTGTACCAAAAAGGTCCCCGCTCAGCTTTATGCCATGGTTGAGCATGGTTTACGATCGGAGTAAAGTAGAAATAAGACTTATTTTGTGTAAGGGGGTTTAGAAATATATTTTTCACACCTCCTGCTCGACAATGCCCTATTACGTACCGTCAAATATCATCGTAAAGCATAGCCTTGTCTCTCGAGGGCAATAATAATGAAGAATTTCCCTAGGGACTAAAGTGATTTGAATTTAGAATGTCAAAATTCGCATGAAAACTATGAAGAAGCCCCGACCTACTTGACACTGGCGTAGGCACAAACCGTGCAGAGCCATAACGCAAAAAAAAAAAAAAAAAGAAGCCCCGCATTGCAATTCGAAATTCGAATTGTTGTTCGAAACTCACCCCTTTTTTCTTTTTTTTTCTGAACTACTGTGTCGTGTGACCGCGCGAAACACCAATAAAAAAAAGAAAAAAAGGCGCGAATTGCAAATACGAATTTAAAAGTTATATTCAATTTAAGTTGCTAAGCCGTAAAAGAGTGTGGACTTTATATTAATAAATATTTTTCAACTTATGCAGCCCTGTCTTTTTATTGTCTCCCAGATGGTGTGAAAAGTAGAGTATTCACCTCTGGAATAAAACATGTCTTAGTCTCGGGCGGTATGAACCCCTGGCTTCACTCAGGACTCTACATAACTCCCTCGCTTCGCTCAGGAGTTAAAATTTAACTCCCTCGCTGCGCTCGGGAGTTAACTCGGAGTCCTTCGCTCCGCTCAGGGTTCAATATACCGCCCATGACGTAATACATGGTTTTATTCCCTTAATGCATAATCTACTATTGTCTTATTATTATTAAAATTCTTTCTTGCATAAAATAGATCAGGCGTACTTAATGCTAAATAGCATATTTTCTACCTTACATAATAAATAAACATCAATATTTCTCAATGACTCGCGATGCACTGTTATAAATTAAAAATGGATCTAATCGCATTTAGATAATTACGTTTTACATATATACATACATAACCTCACGCCTGTATCCCAGAGGGGTAGGCAGAGACCAGGGACTGCCATTTGCCACGATCCTGACAGATCACCTTCGATGCTACGTTTTACGTAATAAATAATAGCGATTAGACCCGTTGAGAGCGGTAGTAGCGGAGCGGTAGTAGCGGAGCGGTGTAGAACGCCGGCTTCTCAATCGGGAGGTCGTGGGTTCGAACCCCGGCATGTACTTTGTTTTCTAAGTTATGTACATTTGTGAAATTATAGTAGCAATACTACTCGCTCACGGTGAAGGAAAACATCGTAAGGAAACCCTAGTGTCTGAGGTGTTAGCGTATCTCAGCGCTTGCTACGTACAATGTCCCAACTATGAGGCTAAATGCGGAAATCACAGGTCTAACTAACTAAGTAAGTAAGTGATGCAATTTGCTTAAGCCAGATGTCGCTGCCTGTACGTAATACAGAGAAAAGTGTAAAGAGGTTCGAAATTTCACTGATGCCGGTGAGTCGCCCATTGGCTCAATTGGTAGAGCGCTGGCACGGATAGCCAGAGGTTGCGGGTTCGAATCCCGGCATGGGTGAAATTTTTAGCCTCTTAATAGGTTTTTAAATTTGTCCTTAGCACGGGTAAGTGCATTGAAAATAAAAATAGTATAATCTAACTAACTAACTAACTAGACCCGTTTAATATGTAACTAAATAAACATTTTCTCACCTGTAAGGCTGATGACGGCCGCCGCCCTTGATAGGCATGACCGGCGAGTCGCGATTGGTCTGCATATCCAACTTACGCAGTTGTCTGGAAGAAAAAATGCAAGAAGGGGTTGTGTTATTATACAAAGGGCAAGACAAAAAAAAGTACCCGTAATCGGCGTGCGTGTATGTAACGACTAATGAGTGTTGATGAAGCGCAAGAGGATCATGGCAAGTGGCAAACAGTGGCATGAGGATGTCGGAGGACAGAAAACATGGGAAGCATGAACTGGCAAACAGAGCATAAGATGCTCACCAGCTCGTTGGACTAAAGATCTTATTTAAAAACCTATTTAGAGGCTAAAAACCTATTTAGAGGCTAAAGATCTTAGGCAACCACTGGCAGCGTCTGGTTGGGGCCACATATTCTTCATTCATTCATTTGCATTTTCAGAACTTATTTAGTGATAATATCAACTCTTTGTATGCCCCTATTGCTGTGGCACGGGTCTCCTGGAACGCGGAAAGGGTAGGCCATAGTCCACCACGGGGGCCAAGTCCGGGTTGGTGGAGCATTGTAAGAGTGGCGGGCCTTACTGTCAGAAGTTATCAAGCCGCCCAGATATGGCTTAACGACTGCCATTACATGACAGCCGCTACCAACGGCTTAACGTGCCTTGCGAAGGACGGTAGCGCTTCGGAAAAAATGCCACTAGAGGTGGTTACGAGACAGTCACCCATCCTGACCGTGCCGTGCCTGTTGTTGCTTAACACAAGTGATGAATTCCAATCACTCGGTTCCACTAGGCCACGAGGGTTGTTATAGAGTATTTGTGATAAATTCAAAGACTCACCTGTCTTTGATATAGAAGAGCAGATTATTATGCACGGCATACGCAGGCCGCTCCCGCTGCAGTTTGAACAACACCATGCCCGCATCGTGGCCGGCCGCGAACAAGTTCAGAGTGGGGTGAGATGCAAGCACCCAGAAACTGGAAGTAGACCAAAGTATTTATTTTCTTTCCTTCTTTCTTTCGGTCTCGGGTTCGATCCCCGGGTCAGACTAGAAATCGAACTGTTCTAGTTTGTCTGAGGTCTTGGATGTTATCTATGTATTTATTGGGGGCTAAACGGGATCAGTGTAACATGTCCATGAATATTTCTTTCTTTCTTTCTTTCTTTCTTTCTTTCTTTCTTTCTTTCTTTCTTTCTTTCTTTCTTTCTTTCTTTCTTTCTTTCTTTCTTTCTTTCTTTCTTTCTTTCTTTCTTTCTTTCTTTCTTTCTTTCTTTCTTTCTTTCTTTCTTTCTTTCTTTCTTTCTTTCTTTCTTTCTTCTCTCTCTCTCTCTCTCTCTCTCTCTCTCTCTCTCTCTCTCTCTCTCTCTCTCTCTCTCTCTCGTTCGTTCGTTCGGTACTTCCTTTGTTCGTTCGTTACTTCCTTCGTCCCTCTCTCCCTTCCTTTCTTCATTCGTGCCTTCCTCCCCCCATTGCTACCTCCCTCGCTTCCTTACGTTTCAGGTTTATTTTATTTTACTGGTTTTAAGTCACCTTGTAGTGTAGGTAATAAATAACATTGTAGATGTTCATATAGGCAGTTACCGTTCGTGTTCCCGGCGGAAGGTGTTCAGACACGTCCGCTTGGTCATGTCCCAGACACGGATGGACTTGTCCTCACTGTTGGACAGGATGAGCTCCTGTCGCGCCTGGAACAGCGCGCACGATACGTTGTTGTAGTGACCGCGGCACGTGTCCACTTCCCACGCCTGGAAAAACAAGTTAAAAACATAACATAACATTTAGATACTGGCACATACATTGCTTCTGGCCCCACACTAGGATACCCCGTGTCGCGGGTACTAGAAACAGCGACATCACAAACATGTAAACATCCAAGAACTGGGTTTTTTTTTGTCCCCAGCCGGGGATCGAACCCGGGACCTCTTGCATGGTAGGCAGATGAGCTACCGCTAAGCCACAGAGGTCGTAAAAGAGTTTATTATTAAAAAGGGTTACCACAGGTAATAATGACATTGGGTTAGATAAATAGTAATATTTTAAACGGGTCAAATCGCTATGTATGAGTATCGCGAATCATTACATAAATAGATCAACTTATCCAGATATTATTATTTTCTCAATCCATAATCCAGTCTTTACTATAATTTTCTGTTACCAGGCTTTTCATTTCAAATGTGCGATAAGTTTTACCATAATATTGCAATGTTACTTATCTGTTGTGTAATGGCTCAAATATTTATTTTTTATCATTAAACGACTTCAAAAACGGAAAGAATAAAAGAGGTTCTCATTCATCGGAATATTTTTCGGAATATTTTTTATTAATTTTTAGATAATCAAACTTTAAACAAAATAGATAGAGAACACGTTTGTGTACATAAAAATTTAAAATTACACAGATATTTCTTAACCTAACAGTACAGGCGGCCATATCAGGCCATATCAAAAGTGATTTCTTCCAGACAACCTTTATGTAAATTAATAAAATAATTTATGTTAGTTATAAAATAAGTAACTACTAAATACCAAACATAGACCAAGAGATTTTATTTTAACAGTAAAAATAAATTTTTCACAGATCGAGTTTCCAATAAGCATCTATACAATTTCTCAATCATAATAGTGTTTTTTAGGACCCACGTTGGTTCGTTGTTGGTCTTCACTTATTTTACAATGTTTCGTTCAACGTTTGACTTTAATAAATTTATAAAAAAGATACCGTAATACAAACACGTCTGTAAAACAAGAAGAGTTATTTTCATAGGAAGCTACTAGATTATATTCTTTTTGTTGCACTAACCCGTGCTGAGGACAATTTTAAAAACCTATTTGGAGGCTAAAAACTCCGGTTAGCCGGAGGTCGCGGGTTCGAGTCCCGGCATGGGCGGAACTTTTATCCTCTAAATAGGTTTTAAACCAATCTAGATTTCTAAACCTACTAGATTTATTACCCATTAAATGTACATTTCGTTTCACTTACCCGTGCTGAGGACAGTTTTAAAAACCTATTTAGAGGCTGCAAATTCCGGTCAGCCAGAGGTCGCGGGTTCGAGCTCCGGCATGGGCGGAACTTTAAGCCTCTAAATAGGTTTTTAGCTACTAGATTTTTTACCCATTAAATGTACATTTCGTTTCACTTACCCGTGCTGAGGACAGTTTTAAAAACCTATTTAGAGGCTGAAAATTCCGGTCAGCCAGAGGTCGCGGGTTCGAGTCCCGGCATGGGCGGAACTTTTAGCCTCTAAATAGGTTTTTAGCTACTAGATTTTTTACCCATTAAATGTACATTTGTTTCTTCACTAACCCGTGCTGAGGACAATTTTAGAAACCTACTTAGAGGTTGAAAAATTCCGGTGAGCCAGAGGTCGCGGGTTCGAGTCCCGGCATGGCCGGAACTTTCAGCCTCTAAATAGGTTTTTAGAAACTAGATACCCATTAAATGTATGTCGATCTCACCTTAGCGTCGTTCATCCTCCACAACTTGACCTGCCTGTCATCGGCGGCCGAGACAATGAGCGGAAGACTCGGGTGGAAAGCCGCCCAGTTGACGCCGCGGTCATGGCCCTCTAGCACGTGCTTTACCACCGCGTCGGCCTGCGTAGAGGGAAACAGTAAAGGTCTATTCACGTTACAACCAATCGGTGACGGGCGCAACGTTGCAAACTAAAATAAACCTTAAATACTTACAAAGAGAGACTACAATACTAGCGCGAAAAATCCCCGTCCGACGAGCAAGGAAACGGGCTTTTTGAACATGTTTTGTAGTTCCTCAATATTGTAGTGCATCAATTCAAGTAATTCATTTGAATAAAAAACCTCGTTCCCGTGTCGTGCTCGTTGGTCGGGCTTTTTTGCGCTAGTAATTTAGGCTCGAACCTTATGTATTAAGTTCGTTAATTAAGTATTTAAGGTTTATTTTAGTTTGAGATGTCCTCAAAATACGCGGCTAGGAGACCGGTCAATGCTCTCACTACTCATTAAATTAACATCGAATATACGCGGCGTCCCGAGGTGACGCTTGATGAGTCCATTCAAATCTAGTTCTGATGAGTTCTGTATTGTTTACGTATTAATATGTATTGTTTATGTATGTATGTAGGTAGATTTCTTTGATGGTTTATGTAGTTTATTCTTTTCATTATTAGCTTTTATGTATTTGGGTAGATATCTATTTTGGCATGATTTTGTTATCTGTGTAAGTGTATTAGTATGTAGTGTATGTTGTGCACGTGCATAGACCCGTTTCACATCCCCACACCGACTCCCCAAGGTTTGCTGGAAGAAATCTCTTACAGAGATAAGCTCGCCTTTGTACATGTATTTTCTTTAATTGTATTTCTTTTTTTGTGTTTTTCGTGTACAATAAAGTATAAACTGAAACTAGTTTAAAATTTAATTTTCTTTGACTATTAATTCATACAATAGCACCACCCGTGTTAGCAGGGCAGTGGGTTTTTGGTAAATCAAATATAATGATTTGAATTGTCACGTCGAATCATGTAGGATTTTTAATGTGTGGATCCCACTTATATGTGGGATTATTTTATCAGAATAGTCAAATACAATGAAATACCTAAAATAAAATAATGTCGCTTGTAGACAAGTTGGCACCAGCAATGCATGATCATATTTTATAACATGTCGGCCTTATTTATAAAAACACTCCAAAAACGCTCTGTTTGGTATTCACCCTGGATGTTTTGAAATTAAACATCAATTTACACTTTGCCAGTTACAAAGCCTAGAAAAGACGAAAATACACGTAACAAAAATTAAAGAGACTATTTAAGAGCTAAGAAAACCGCGAGCATTCGACTGGGACTGATGCGTTTTTATACATAGTACCGAGTGTCAATAAAGAAACTTTTAAAACAACCCTAATTAACAAAGTGTTATCTTGCTCTTTGTGTTACGTTAAGAGTGACAGGACTCAAAGATCGGCAGTTGGTTTCTGAGCGTTATTTAATGGCACGGGGTATGCTGGTTCTTATCCAGAATAATCTTATGAGGTTTTTGGCGCAAATGGGCGAATTCCAGTGAGTTTCAAAATAACAGCTATTCAGAATCACAGAACTACACCTCTGGTTTGTTTAAAATAATTAAAAGGTATGGTGTGATGGCATTACAATAATTCCAATTAGGTGAGAGATTATTGATTTGTGGATAACGCTGTAGGAAAAAAATATCTGTGTCATGTGTGAAAGCTAGAAGAAAACAGAAGTCTGTAGAAATAAAGAAATACACATTATAGATTAATACCACGGCAAAATAAAAAAAAAATGGAGGAAATTATATCAATTATATATACTCTTAGCACAAAAACCGGAATGTGAATAAACTGTTAATGTTTATTGAATATAAATATTTTGCTCATGCCAACACAAATAAAACCATAAAATCAGGGTAATTTATAGACTATAGCTTGTCTAGATTTTTACGGCGGATTCTACGTTTGTCAATATAACTATGGAGACAACATGAATATTGCAAAAAAATACATACCCTAATGTTCATTCATACATGATGTTTGTAGTGTAACGGTGCAAACCTCTTTACACCATTATTTTATATTTCTTTAATACTCATTTCTTTAATAATCATTTTCAAAAATTTTAAATTACTTTTCCTTCATTTTTTAGCATTACTACTTCACATTTCGACTAGACCTGACTATTTTTACCTGCTTATTCTGTTTTTATCCACTTTTCTGTTTATTTTATAAAGAAGATAACATTTACATACAGGCACATACATTGCTTCTGGCCCCACACAAGGATACCCTCTGTCGTGGGAACCAGAAACAACGACATCACAAACATGTAAACATCCAAGACCTGGGTTTTTTTTTTGTTTCCAGCCGGGATTCGAACCCGGGACCTATTGCATGGTAGGTAGATGCGCTACCGCTACGCCACAGAGGTCGTCAATAAGATAATCATTTTCAATAAAGCACAAAGTTGAAGTTGTTCAAGTATTATTATTTATAACAGCTTTACTACATCACAGTAGGTATTAAGTTTAGTATGGTGTAAGAGAAATACTCCCGCGATTTTCAAGTTGCGCTCATTGGAAATTTGTTAGTTATGAATCTTTAACAAGAAGTAAATTACTAAAGTTGAAATCAGAATAGTGTAAAAACCAAAAGTGTTATAAATTTAAAGTCAACATAATAATTATATTAATTAATACATAGTTGTTAATAAAATTAAAAGTGTTTCATTATTGATAGAAAAGTTAACATAATAGCAATATTAATTAGTAAAAATTGCAAAAACCTGCTAAGCATTAGTCACTGTTTCAACACAGCCTTAAATTAATAAAATTATAATATTTGGTTTACAAATGGCCAATTATCTTTTTGTACTTGTAAATAAAAATAAATTAGTAACACTTACTTTACAAGCTTTAGCCACCTGTAGAGAAATAAATAGTTATAAAAGCATTGCAGATGCATTGTACATGACCTGAAGCCACAGAGTTTATTTGTGATTCTGAGTAACTTTTAATATTGCTTTCTGCTACTAAAAGTAGTAGTTTGCTAAGTAAACCCATAACCGTAGTGCTGTCACTTCAAATTTCCCAGAAGGTAGTGTGACAGAAGGTTACTTAAATATTAAATACTTCGAGAGAATCTCAATTCGGAAACCGGTCCTCAGTCAATGTCTCAACTTTGAATAAAAACATTCAGACTTTTTTTACTTTACGCACATTGCAACTATGATATAATAGAACTGTACAGTCTTATGTTAAGCGTCAAATCTCACCTGGCCAAATAGATCAGTGCTCTGCGGATTCCTCAAATGGTCGGCCAGGCCGGCCGGGCCCGGGGCTACACTCTTCTTTCTCAGCCCGGAGAAGTCCCACACTCGGACAGACTGGTCTAATGAGGCGGAGACAAGCAAGTCTTCCGATGGGTGGAACTGGGCGCACATCACATAGTGGTTGTGCCCAGTGAGTACGCTGATGCACTGGCGTGATTGCCAGTTCCAGATTCTTATTGTCTGAGGAGAAATATGTTACTTTATCTCTATGTAATGTTCTTTAGTATTCAGAACAAAATTATATTTAAGATAAAATAAGATTATTCTTTATTGTACACCAGAGCACATATTATAAAACATGCAAAGATACAAAGTACAATTGGCGGCCTTATTGCTAAAAGCAATTTCTTCCTGACAACCTTACGATGGAAAGTTGCTGGAGGAAATAAGAGACGGGTAGTCGGTGCAAATATGAATATATTAATACACTACTTATATAAATAACAATATACCTACACAAACAGTTACATACATAGTTATGATAAACTTACATAAATATGTTATAATAACAATCTACGCGATGAGGAAATAAATACAATATTGTGTACCTATATGGAGACATACGGAAAAAACAAAATGAAAAGGACAATGCACGAATACTAAACTTGCAGGGACAGATAAAATTCCTTAAACTTGCTTTTAAAGACAGCTGAGGAAGGAGAGCGCCTTATTGATACCGGAAGATCATTCCACAGCCGAGTGGCCGTTTGGTTAAACGAGTCGCTGAAGAACCTCGTCGAGTGAGTTGGAGTCTTCAGCGACATATTCAGGTCAATGTAATGAAATTAAATTTTATAAGAAATAAAGAATCATTCTTATATGAAGTTTGATTTTAGTTGGGCTTCATGAAAGTTAAACTAAAGGAAGGAGTTGGGGGAGCCATGGCACTATATTTTATGCTCAATTGGACTAACCTGATCATCAGAGGCACTGAGAATCCAGGGGTACTCATGGTGGAAGAATGTGGTCCGGATGTAGTCCAGGTGGCCCAGTAGCGTGAACAGACATCGCCGCTGCTTGTAGTTCCACAC
Source organism: Yponomeuta sedellus (assembly GCA_934045075.1). NCBI lineage: Eukaryota > Metazoa > Arthropoda > Insecta > Lepidoptera > Yponomeutidae > Yponomeuta > Yponomeuta sedellus. The sequence goes on from OW203743.1 coordinate 6,982,804, forward strand.
CTGATCAACAAAGCAACATTTATACTATTAACCACGACAATGGAACTTGTAAATTCACATATTTGTTGATGAATATTACTGTATTAGATGCTGTAAAAACTGGTAAACATTGAGAAATTGAAACACTACATGGGTCGTTTGTGGAGCCGTAGTTTACTTGATAATATTGCAATTATGCCTATACGCCGAGCAGATAGCAATGGATTGGTAAATTGGTCGAGATAAGCGAAAAAACATGCCGTAAATTAGCAATGTTCATGTTACGAAAAATATAACTTGCCTTGATCTTGTAGTCATCCCCACCGGATACAAACAGCGGTTGTTGAATGTGGAAGCATATTCCACGTACCGGGCCGTCATGCTCGTCGAATTTCTCGAGTAAAGTGCACATACGATAGTCCCATAGTTGAATCACGCCGTTGTGTAAACTAGCTAAAACCCAGGGTCGTTTCGCGTGAAACGATATTCCCTTCACCCGCGCTGACTTCGTCTCGAATTTAGTCAGCATTTTGAGACGAATAAACAGAGATTTCTTAAATTCTATTATCTTTTAGCCACGAAATACAAACACCACCTCATACGTCAAAATCGGCTGACGTGACACAAAGTCTCAAAGTAGTGATGTTCAGTTGCGGAACTTACCGGTTATTGAAATGCACAGATAACTTTTGGCAAATTTAGTTTCATTCATTCATTCACCGGAACTGTGTGAAAGCGTTTTCTTTGTTCTATGGTTTTTTGACATAACCTTGGTTTAATTATTCTGTGACATAACCACTGCCTGCTGCTGTCTGCTGTGGACGTAGATCTACGGCTGTGGATATAAACAAAACAAAACTTCATATCATATGAGGCTGGTTTTTTAAGTTTTTTTAGAAATACTTGCTTGACCGTTACTCTAGTTAACTATATACTTTCTAAAGTACCTATTAGTTTCTTGATCGTAGAAATCACTAGACATGTCTACGGAAGATCTAGAGAAAATCGGCAAGATATGCATTCCAGGAATGAGGCTTAGTTTATCAAATAAGGAATACCTCCCTGGACCAGGCACTTATGAATTAAGGGGCTATATCTATGCTACACTTGCCGGTATCCTCAAAATTGAAGAAAACATCCAAGATAAGGTAGTAAACATAACCTAAAATAAGAATAATTGAATTAATAACCTAACTATTTATTTTTTATAGACAAAGCTCGTCACCGTAGAAGGACCACGAACGCCTAGCATACTGCCAAAGGCAGGGGACATAGTGACTGCTAAAGTCACAGTTGTTAACTCTCGATTAGTTCAATGTACAATCCTCTGCGTTGGACCCTTGGTTCTTGTCAGACCTTATCGAGGTGTCCTGAAAAAAGAAGACATTAAATCCACAGACAAAGACAGGATAGACCCATATAAATGCTTCAGACCTGGTGATGTCATACTGGCGAGAGTTGTATCCTTTTCCAAATATTTAAAACTGACTTGATCAAACAGCAATGGATTGATACAAACCAACTTACCATTCACATTATATTATTGCGTAAAGCCCTAAATTATATGGCACACAAATTATGCCTTGTGAGGATAGTATGGGTTTGCAAAGTTTAGTAGCCCCTTAAAATTCCCCCCTTAAAAAGGCCATTAAAATCAACTAAACCCATAATTTGTTACAACTTACAAAAGTAATGTTTCCTTATAACCTATCCAGCTACCCATGACGGAGATCCACTGGTATCATCTCTCCACAGCAGAGAATGAGTTGGGGGTTGTCATAGCAACAGCTGAAGGCTCTCCACAGGGCATCAGCATGGTCCCAATAAGTTGGTCGGAGATGCAGTGCCCCAAAACCCTGGCAAAAGAACCCAGAAAAGTGGCTAGGGTACTGCCTGAGAATATCAATCAAGCATTGTTCAAAATAGAGAATGATGAAAGTGGTGATAATAAAACTGATTGAACATCCTAACCTATAGTATTATTTTAAGCATGCTTATATTCCAGAAAGGTATGTAGAGGCATCAAATAATTAAAGTTACAGTTTTAAGTTTTATTGCAGCGTGCAACCATTACTTATGTGGATTGCAATAATTGTGTGCCTCAAGCAGGAAAGGTCTTCTTGGGTCATGGGATCATTCATCTTAGAATAAGTTGATAAAATGAGGGTATAACCGAATAAAACTCGAGAGCCACCTTGACCCAAAACATGTTGATGGTCACCCATTATTTCAAAACAAAACATAATTTTTCTGGTTTCTGAACTACACTTACTATTCTGTGAATCCGCACCGCAGGCGCGCTTGTTTTTTTGGCGGGCTTTTGAAGAGGATAGGCGCGTTTTTTGAAAATTTTTCAAAAATATTTCTGAAAATTGTTAAAACTCGATAAACTTACGCTAAAAGTATTTAAAACATCGTCGTTAGGTTCGGCGAGATGAAAGATCGCCCGGGGGCAAAGCCCCCTGGGCTTTCCGAGGATGAACCTCCTCCCAAATTAAAGAGGGGGCGAACTGAGGACCATGGACGCGAACATCACGGCGAGCAGCAGCAGGATGATGGATTCAAGCCATATCTGAAACCAGGTTACAGGCGGCTGTACGCGGAAAATTTGGTGAGCGATGAATTCATTGTCTTTGTTGAATCCGAAAATGGCAGAATTGGTAATAAAAACCCTGACCAGCTAAACACGATCTTCAAAAATGACGTCAAGGGCGTGGTGGGCATCAAGCGCATCAATGCTAATAAAATTGGTGTGTGCTTTGGACAAGCTTCCAATGCGAACAACTTCCTGACGAATGACGAACTGCTGAAGAAACAGGGCTTTAGAGCCTATATTCCCGCGAGGTCTGTAGAGACTATTGGGGTCCTTCGCTTCGTTCCAACAAGTATCACGAATGAAGAACTGTTTAAGAAACTTGCAGCAGAATTTGAAATTGTAGGCGTAAGGCGCTTTACCCGCAAGGTCAACGGAGAAATTGTTCCGTACAGTTCAGTGTCTGTGACTTTCTTGTCACAGACACTACCGGAGTATGTATACCTAGATCTGTATAGATTTAAGGTCAATGAGTACAGAGCACCACTTCTGCAGTGCTTTAAGTGCTTCAGATTTAACCATGGAGCGAAGTTCTGTAAAGGACTGCAGAAGTGCTCTATCTGCTCTGGTGAGCACCACTTCACAAAATGCGACAAAGAGGATGAATTGAAATGTATCAACTGCCAAGGGCCTCACTTGGCAATTTCCAGAGACTGTCCAGTTAAAAAAAACAAGTTAGAAGAACATGTTAATAGGACTAACTATGCAAAAATTGCTGCTTCAGCCAAAAAACAAGACAATATTGTCAAAAACTACAACTCGAACTTCCCTCCACTGAAAGCCAAGCCTTCGCCAATGATTGCTAGGGCTCCCACAAAACCCATAGTAACAGAACCTCCACAACTTGTGATCTCAAATTCAAATTTAGTCAAAGAAATAGTCAAGAGCGACTTCATCTTAAATGGTTTGGTAGGAGCTTTGGTAACATTGGCGAATGGTAATTTGCCCAAAATCAATGCTTCCATTGTGCAGGAAGTGTTGATTAAATCACTACAGAATAATGGATAAATCATTTATTACAATAGTACAGTTTAATGTAGAAGGAGTTATTAACAAGAAGCCATTATTAATTTCATTTTTATTAAATAATGATGTAGACGTTTGTCTTTTAAATGAGACTTGGCTTAGGAACAATAGCACTTTTAATATTCCTAATTACAATATAATTCGACAAGACGGGAAAGATGGACGAGGAGGTGTAGCAATTTTAGTTAAATCCAATTTGAAATTCTCTACTGTCTCTGTTCCTTTTTACAATTTTATGCATTCTGCTGCAATAATCTTACAAACCAATGCTGGTAATTTATCAATTCTCTGTAGTTATATACCGCCTCCTAATGATAACCGTAGATTTCAGTGCAGAAGACTCAAACAGATTTTGAATATGTTACCGAAACCAATGCTTTTTTCGGGCGATCTCAACGCCCATCACGTCGCTTTTGGGTGTTTGAGGTCTAACTCTCGCGGTAATGAGATCTATAACACACTCGATGAGTATGATCTATGTATATTAAACACTGGTTTTCCTACCACTGTAGGTAGTCCTTCTAAAATGCCTTCTGCAATTGATATTTCTTCTGTCAGTCCTTCTGTTGCTCCTCTTTGCGAGTGGACAGTTCATGATGATGCGATGGGCAGCTATCATTTTCCAACAGTTATAACAATTCACACCACAATTCATAAATACGATATTGGTAATTCCGCTGATCGATATCTTTATAATAAAGCAGATTGGCAGGCTTATGCATCTGAAACAGAGAGAATATTAGGGCAATTTAATATAGACAGTAGTAACCCAGTCAAAACTTACAATGATTTTTGCGAAGAACTTAATCAGATTAAAGATGTCACTATTCCAAAGCTAAGGAAAACTAATAGCATTGTCATTAAAAAGCCTGTTCCTTGGTGGGACAATGAATGCTCAGATGCTGTTAATAAAAGTAAAGAAGCTCTAAATATGTATAGAAGTAATGGTAATATGTCGAGTTACATTGAATATAAAAAATTAAATGCTTTTAAAAAAAGATTATTAAAAGAAAAGAAGAAATACGGATGGACTAAATTAGTTGAATCTTTTAACAGGTATACACCTATAAGCACTATTTGGAATTACATCAAAAGATTCAAACGTGTAACATTACCCAAAATGCCCAAAAACGACGAATGGATTCCAGCCTTCATTGATAAATATGCTCCACCGTCTCCTCCTGAAAAAAACATAGACATAAACTCATTAAATGAAATCTTTAATAACACAGGGAATAGTAATTGTGCTCATCTTTCAGAACCATTTTCCTTTGCAGAATTCACATTTGCTATCAAATATAGAAAAGATACAACCCCAGGATTAGATGACATTCCTTACAAGCTTATTAGGAACATGCATGTTGATGCCCAAAAATCGTTATTGGAAATGTACAATGTATTGTGGATGACTCAGTCCATTCCTGAAGCTTGGAAAACACAATGCGTTATTCCTATATTGAAACCAGACAAGTCTAGTGATGACTTTAATTCATATAGACCAATTTCTTTATCCTCATGTGTAGGTAAATTGTTTGAGTTTATGCTTAAAACCAGATTAGACCATTACGTAGAGCAGAATAAAATCTTACCAGAGCAGCAATTCGGCTTCAGGAAGGGTCGTAGTGCTACAGAGAGCTTTACTTCACTCATCTCTGACATCAGGAATTCCTTTCACAGCCAATCAGCCACCGTATGTGCATTTCTTGATGTACAGGGAGCTTTTGATAATGTTGATCCATCTGTATTGGCAGGAATTTTATCAGAGATTGGTATGCCAGGACATGTCTGTAAATGGATATTTCATTTTCTTTATGATAGGACTATGTATGTTAAATTTAACAACATACTACACGGACCAGGACAAGTTTTTAAAGGTACTATGCAAGGAGCAACCATATCCCCTTTATTGTACAATATTTATACATCTCAGATAAATAAATATCTGACCCAGACTGGAGTTCAATTCCTGCAGTATGCAGATGATTTGTTAATATACTCTGTACATAAGGATGTAAATATAGCTGTAAATAATTTAAATTTAGCCCTCTCTCAAGTGCATAATTATTATTTTAATAAGCTCAAATTGGTTATAAATCCATTAAAGAGTGGTGCTATGCTTTTCTCCAAAAGGCTTTCTCCTTGTAATAGTTTGGTAGAATACAATAATCTCCCTATACCTTGGTTGAAAGAAAAGAAGTTTCTTGGTATATTGCTGGATCATAGGCTAACATTTGAATCTCACATAAATTATATCATCAAAAACGCCTCCAAAGCCCTTAATATACTTCGGTCTCTGGCAGGAGTACATTGGGGGTCTGACCCAAAAATATTATCTATGTTATATAAGAGCATTATGCGCAGCCATTTCGATTATAGCTCAATTGCTTATATGGGGGCAAGCCTTGCTTTGCTGAAGAAATTAGAAGTTATTCAGAATAAAGCTTTGAGAATTATTACAGGGGCTATGTGCTCTACTCCAATTAATGCAATGCAATGTGAGGCTTGCATTCCCCCTTTACATCTTAGACGTCTACAGCTAGCTGAAAGGTTCTGTTTGAAAATGTTAACTAAAAATAATAGAGTTGTCTTAGATCACATTTTACCAATGCATGCCACTGAATTGGGCAATTCAGTGGCTCCTTATGCAAATTTTAATCAGATATTAAATGGTAACATACCAACCTTATTAAGAATAGTTTTACATTTGAATGATTTAACAAAAAATTTGCATCAGGATAATTTGTGGCCCCTCTATAGGATGGATCTCGATATTCTATTGAAAAATAATTTTGTACATAAACCATGCATTACGAACCAACAAGATTTACTTGCTTTCCTGGAAAATAATCATCTGTATTCCATCTATACTGATGGCTCTAAAACAGTTGATAGGGTAAACTCAGCATTTTTTGACCCTCAGTTAAAGAAAACTAAATGTTTTAAAATTGACACTAGATGTAGCATTTTTACCGCCGAAGCTTATGCTATCCATCAAGCTTTAATTTACGTTCAAAATATTGATACTTGTAATATAATTATATTTACTGACTCACTCAGTGTATTATTAGCTTTAGAAGGTAACTGCCTTCGTTATAATGTAAATTATCTCATCTATAATATAAAGAATTTGTTAAATAGTTTGTTAGTTAGTGGTAAGGTAGTTAAGTTAATGTGGGTACCTGCTCACCGGGGTATCACTGGAAATGAAGTCGTCGATCGAGCTGCAAATCTGGACCCTGACGAGGATCACTCTACAGACCTCAAATTGCCATTTACTGATCTCCATGTTCATCTGAATGAGAATCTGAAAGCAATATGGTGCAACTACTGGAATGAGATCAGTAAAGAGAAAGGAAGCTGGTATAGAGACATCCAAGGAAGCCCGCCCGCCCAACCTTGGTACCATCGGAAAAAAGACATAAACTGCCGGAAATACATAACCACCCTAAACAGAATGAGATTCGGCCACTGCCAAACCCAAGCTCACCTTTATAGACTCAGCCTAGCCCAAGATTCGAACTGCATTTACTGTGGAACTGAAAACGCCGACCTAAACCATCTCGTGCTCAACTGTCAAGAATTTAAATTGCACAGATTAATACTTATCACGGAACTTGACACAATCAGCTGCGAAACGGGTGTCCCTACACCAACTCTTCTTCCAAATCTACTTAGCAATCCTACCTTTTTCGCCCCCTTATATAAATTCATTATGAACAGTGGAATAAAAATTTAAAGTGACTGGAAAAACTGAACATTATAGTGAAGTGATACGGAAGTGATAAGTGCTCTTATCTGAAAACTAATACTATAAAAAACTAATACAATACTCAAGGCTCAAAAGGACACGGATCCAGGGCCGTAAAACCCTTTATTAAAAAAAAAAAGCAGGCGCGCTTAAAAACGTTAACTTACATATCAAAGAGTACACGAGTACGAAAAATATATTTTAACGTATTTTAATACAATAAATTAACATAAATAATAAATTTGTATTAGGTATTTTCTGCTTAAAAGATTAAATAAATATCAATAGTTATGTTTGTAGTAAAGTACGTTAGCAAATTCGTTGGTTTCGAACATAGCCTTTTTGTGTCAATCAAATCAACGAACGCCAGTCAGCTTAATCTGTGGTTCAATCACGTATCGTACTGTCCTCAGGGCATATTTTATAGAAAAACTCACAAAATTAATTCAGAAAGCCACTAACTGAGCTCGCGAAAGCAATGTACAATCATTCCAGTGTTTAATTTTCCATAGGTAACCATAAAATGAGGTCACTTTTGAACGGTTATCAGTAAGCAAACAAGAGGTATAAAGTACCAGGGATTGCTACTTTACGCAGTCGCTTTTTGAGACTCTCGTAACTCACTCGTGGTCTGAACAAGAATGAAGTTCGCGGAACATCTCAGCGCGCATATCACCCCAGAGTGGCGCAAACAATACATAAACTATGAGGTAAGTTTGTAAACAATTTAGTTGCTCATTCAGAAATGTGTGTTTTATCGTTTTTTATGTTTCTGAGTTCAATTTAATGGCGTGATGGGACTGTTAATTGATTTGGTATTGAAAAAGTTCTCTGTTCTAGCGAGTATTACATTGTAACTTGAAATAAATTTATGCTTGGCAGCAACAAAGCATTGTTATCAACATGTCATGATATAATTTTATAACGATGTCTATAATAGGCGTTAATAATTAACAACAAACATAAAAAAGTGTAATGAACTCAAATCCAATAAGTTAATTAGTCCTCTTCTCTGATTGCGAGTGCAATAAATTATCTGACTTAGTAGTAAAGTGATTTCCACAAAAGTACCATTTATAGTGTAGATTTATTGCCTTCATGAGTCTACTATTACTAGATATTTAGATTGTTTCTGAAGTCTAGAATAGATAGATGGTTTTATGGCTCAATTAGATATTTTAATATCAAGGCACTTATCTACCATTCTATGAAACATTTGCCATAAATAGTCTTATGTAAAGGGCTTTTGTTAAAGATTAAAATCTGCGTTGTTTTATGTGAAGACTATTCCATGCTGAAATAATATAGTATTAACTTCTATAACCCTGCAATTTATTTGTTACCCTGTTTATGTAACAAATAAATTTTCAATTTAGAATTACAAAATTTACAAACTGTATCTTAGGTAAACATTATTTTAAATAAAATATAACTAAAGTATTAATACTCAAGTTTGCACTGGCTGCCCATTATCCTAATTTCCATTGTAAGGTTGTCTGGAAGAAATTGCTTTTGGCAATAAGGCCACCAAATGTACTATGTACCTCTGTAAATGTTTTGTTTTTGTTGGTTTTTCTGGTGGTACAATAAAGATTATTGACAGAAAAGCAATTCACTTCTAAACTATTTGATTTGGTTTGAACAGTTATAATAAGACAAGTTAGTTGTTTGTAGGGGAACTTACTTAACATGTTAGATTGACTAGTCTGTTGCTTGTTGGGTTGGCTATACAAATGATATTGACTCCTGATCTACCTGACTACTTTATTAATTCATATAATATCGCTGGGATATGAATAACATTTTCAGCCCATAAATGGCGTATTTTCTTGGGCTGGATAGCAAATATTTGTTTCTTTCATTCAGTTCAGGACCCTTAGTAGGAGTGTGACTCGCTCCAATTTAAATAATTACTTTAAACGACTGCACTATAATTACACCAAGATTGACATTTGTATGTATAGCTAAAACAAAATTTTATTACAGCAAAAACATAACTAACAAACAGAAAAAAAGCCGTTTTATAGGTCAGACAGAAAGACATTATGGGCACCTGGCACTTAATGAAGAACTATTAACAATTTTTTTATAAGTTTCTCAACTTCCTAGGTACTGTTCATAGAACTACAATCCATGGTTTACTATTATGCATATTGACTCTAAATCACCATTGAATGTTCATTACATTCAATCCTGAGGTGAAATGTCAATATGAATAACTCATAGATATTGTAGTTTTATGAAAAGTGACCTTGCAATAACATAGATTTTAAACAACTGTTTACTAACAATATTGGACCTGAGTTGTCTGAATATTTTTTTATTTAACTATTGTAACGTAAAATATTCATTTATTTGTTTTATTTATTTGTATATACATCACACTACCATTACAGGATTACCTAATTCGATAGTGCAGGAACCTTAACTTACAATTTGTTGCAAAATCAAATAAATATAATGAAAAAATAAATAGGCACTCGTTCTTGCGAAAAAAGAAACACATTAATACCATTTTCACAATCTTGACATTAGCAGAGCGCTATGGCGTTCATTAGGGGAGGGCTATGTCCAGCAGTGGACTACATAATATAGCCTGTAGAAGGAGTAGGAATAAGGAACCAAATATATCTGCCATTAAAAAATTTGAAAACAACGAGCGATCCCGAACTAAATGGTGACTTCCAGGAGATGAAGGCAATGCTGTACTTGGCGGTGGAGGAGGCGCCGTCCGCGGAGAATGTGGAGCCCGAGGTGTTGTCGCGGCACTTCGCCAACTTCGACGAGACGTTCTTCCACTACTGCGACCAGGAGCTCAAGAAGATCAACACTTTCTACTCAGGTTTGCCGGTCAAAAATGAGATCGACCAATCGCGAGTCGGCGTCGTTAGCAAACGAAAATTCTTTCATTCAATTCGTAGAAAATCTTTATTGGGCACTTTGCTCACTATACAGTCATTGATAATTTGTGATCCTTAGGTGGAGTCCGATACAGAATTGGCCGGTTTTTAGTATTTGTTGTAATTCCATGATGACTGCAAAGTCTTAGGGCGAGATAAATAGTCGTTGCTTAGCCCAAGTCCGTACTCATGCTTCCCTAAGCATTACTTCAGGCTAACTTAGCTAAGTATCAATGCGTTACTAAAATAGACGTTTGCTTAGCTAAGCATGTTCTTAGGCCAATGCTAAGAATTAGTCCGGGTTTCGCGACTTAGAGAGTGCCAGTACTGTCTATGATAGACAAATCGATTCTCAAGCAAGTGCTTTCGCTAAGACTCGTTCTTAGAAGCGACTATTTATCTCGCCCTTAGGTACCTACATGCCTGCACTGGTATACGAACATGGATCTTTCGCCTCAGAGTTCTTTGTATATTTTCAAAGCTACGTACGAGTACGTCTGCTTATTTGTAGCAGCTATACCACACGCTAACATCGAAAAGAAAACAGTGAATAAAAGAATAGTGAAAGAAAACATCGTGAGGAAACCCGCGATTCGTTGGCTCCGTCCTTCCTGTGGGCTAGGCTGACTAAGCTTCCTGGTATCTGGCTATAGGTGCCGGGCAAGCTTACTCCATCTAAAATACAATAATCGAGGCCCTGCAGTCTGAGTGGTCCCTTCGTCCATGTATAAATTGGTAAAAAGGTAATTCAGCCCCTACTCTCTATCTGAGAGAAGGCCTATGGCCTACAGTGGGACGTGTAAAGGCTACATAAAGAAAAGTTCTATATTGTAACTGTGCTCAGTGTACTCTATTGCTTGAAAGAGTACAAATGTTAAATTGCATACACTTAGTCCAATAGTCCTTTATATGTTTTTTTAATGGAACTTTAAGGCCGGACGGACGTCGCGGGCATACTATAAGGGTCTCGTTTGGCATCCTAACAATATAGAATTCTAAAAAAACTCACTTGTCCACAGAAAAGCTAGCAGAGGCTACTCGCAAGTTCGCGACCCTACAGTCAGAACTAAAGTCCCATTTTGACACGATAAAGCCCAAAGGCGGCGGCGACAAGAAAGCCATCCCTAGGCGGAAAGTGCAGGAGCTCAAACTGGCATTCAGCGAGTTCTACCTCAGCCTTATACTGCTCCAAAATTACCAGAACTTGAACTATACAGGCTTTAGGAAGATATTGAAGAAACACGACAAGGTGAGACGATAGTATTTCTTAATGATTCGCGATACTCCTACATAGATCTGCGAAAAACTGCCGGCATATGCTGGATGCGGCAAGCTGAAGACAGGGCGCTATGGCTCTTATTAGAAGAGGGCTATGTTCAGCAGTGGACTAATATAGGCTGAAGAAGAAGAAGATACATAGTTATATATTAAATGGGTCTAATCGCGCATATTCATTAGGTACCTAAATTTCCCAACCTTATTTCCCGACCTTTCGACAGAAAAGATGGTTTCAAGCTTTCAAGTCCGTGGAATCCAGTGCTAAGTAATACAAATACTAAGGTAGAGGAGGATGTAGAGAGAAAAATGTTTCTTGATGCAGGAAATTTATTAATACAAAACAAGTATTGTAGTTTGTGTTTAAAAATCACGTGTAAGGGGGGGCAATGGCGCGCGAAACACGTGGAATTCACTCGCGTCTGGCGTTGAAGTTAAAGTATAAATTAAACCCCCCAATCAGTCTTTAATAATGTCACTAAACAAAACGTCTTTTTCATAGCTACTAAATGTGAGTAATGGGGCGCAATGGCGCGCCGAACACGTTGAGTCTTCCCACTTCTACACAAACAAGGATATCGACCGTCTCATCAGCGACACAGAGGCCACTGTCACCAACGACCTGGAAGGTGGAGACCGGCAAAAGGTACCTTAATGAGACACTGTTAACATCTACTCGTAATTGAGCCTCACCTTACGAAGTTTTGGCAAAGTCCGGTTGGTACCGGATTTTGCTGGATTTTGTTGGGATTGTAGTGGAAAAAGACTGGTTTTTGAGAATATGTAAACAATTAGAATTTCCTGAACCATGTCTTTTAAACAAAAGTTTTTGTTCATTATTTACTTTCCATTGCTGGGAATAATCTAAAATGACAAAAGATGTTAATTGCCCTGGGAACGCCCAGCAATAGACAAAAATACGCTTACCTTGCAGATGCATAACATAAACCAGCATGTCGTCGGTGCCAGCTTATGGCATATGAGATCAATTAATAAACTAATCTGTGCTTCGCAAGGCACGTTAAGCCGTTGGTGCCGGCTGTTATGTAATGGCAGTCGTTAAGTCATGTCAGAGGCCTTATGGGCGGCTTGATAACTTCAGACAGTAAGGCCCACCACTGTCTTACAATCCTCCACCAACCCGGACATGGCCCCCGTGGTGGAGTATGGCCTAACCTTCCTGCGATGCAGGAAGAATCTTGCCCCAGCAGTGGGGACATACAAGGGTTGATATGGAATAAACTAATTCGAATTTATCTTACCCCAGGCTATGAAGAAGCTCCGAGTACCGCCGTTAGGAGAGCAACAGAGTCCGTGGACTACGTTCAAGGTCGGCCTGTTTTCGGGCTCCTTCATTGTGCTGCTCATCACTGTAATTTTATCTGGTGAGTGGATTGACCCTTTTATGGGTTTAGGGACGTTTTGGAGGGCCGGGGGCTTTCTGAAAAGGTCTGCTAAAACTTAAGACTAGTTTTTTCTGGTGAATACACTCACTCTTTTTAAAACTTATTACACCCTGAATAGGTCCAGCTAAACTGAAATCGATTATTCTACTTAAAGGATAAAGTATAAAAAAAATCATCTATTACTCAGAAAAAACTATATACGTAGTTGCTCGAGCATTTCGCTTCATTTCGCCAGCAGCATAATAATAATTTGTTTATTTCGAGTAACTTTATAGACTCATATTTTATATTAGTAGGTATATACTTATAGCTATGTTAGGATACTATCATAAGGAAGCAAAATTAAATTGGTTATATTTCTAGAAGCATCTTTAGCATTGCCTTCTCTAAGACACCGTTGAACTTTTAATTGTCTATATCAAACAAACAATTAATCTTACGAAATTTCGCAAAGTATAAATCACTAAACGAAGGCCATTGAAAGCGGAATATTAGCTGAGCGAACGTTATAATAAGCGAGCAGAACTGCGGTTGCAAAATCCCGATTCAATGTTTGAACACTTAACAAAAGGGCCGTAAATTACTTTTATACAAACACCGGGCATTGTAAATTTACTTCCGTTATCTTAGGCTTAGATTTCATAACAGCGCTGACCGTAAATAATGGGTAACTCTCAGTAAATATTAGGAGATAAAAATTGGATAATCCGTTTCTAAATACAATCTCTCCTTATGCAAATCTTGATTCGGTAAATTGCAAAACATTGTGACTTTCATTAGTTTTTCCTTGTAGACAAAATGAAGTTTGCTTTATTTGCGGCAACGGAAATTGGAGGATCGTGTAATACAGAAACATTCCAATTCACGAAAAGTAACTATCGGTAAAAACGCTTTTAAGGTGAAGGTTGACATTGTTGTGTTTTTGTTCAGACGTTTTCAATATTCTCGTTATTATAAATAGGAATTTAATGCGCCATTCTCCTAAGTTTATTTGTGTGGATTGGAATGTTTCTGCCTAACATGGTCCAATCGTGGAAACTTGTAGATGTCAAGTATAGAAATTACTGGCTGTACCCCGCGGTGTTACCCGCCGTTTATTGATTTTACCATGGGAATGAGATATTTAGCCGCAGTAAAACGTTGCCTATGTGTTAATCCAGGGAGTCAGCTAACTCCATACTAAATTTTATTAAAATCGCTCCAGCCGTTTCGACGTGGAGAAGTTAGGAACATCATCATCATAGGGTTTTGCGTCCATTACAGACGATTCAAACAGTGCCTAAGGACACAGGACTTGACACTTTTTTGAGTGACTGAAAAGTCCAATTCCTAAGGACACAGGACTTGACACTTTTTTGAGTGACTGAAAAGTCCAATTAGAAACATACACACTCACAAATTGTCGCCTATATAATATTAGTGTGATTTGAATCTCAGTACCTGGTCGCTCAACTAGATATTTACTGATAACACAGTAAGATAAAGATGTTTGAATGGAACAATATTTATTGGGAAACACCCGGTTTATAAGGGCCGTTTTCTCCATAGAACCAAATCTAGATTACGGCAAGCTAAATCCAGTTTTGGACTCCTAATCGAGATTGCAATAACAGATTGGATTTCTCCAACATCGTAAACCAAAGTTTAAACTAAAGTCTCTGAACGGCTGATATTGGACGATTAGCTTATAAAACCAGATTAACAGTCAGACAAATGTCAAATATCAGCTGCCAAAAGACGTCAAAGGTTTTACCGTAGATAGAGTAGTTACTCCCTCTACGGGTTTTACTTTACCAAATATTGTTTTCACTATTCGGTCGAATGTTGGATCTTGATTTAATTGTTCTGTGGTTGGATCTCTTTTTCGTTAAAACATCAATCATCTTTTATGACAGCCGTTCAAAATTTATTTCGCACAAAACAAACCGCGCCAGAAAAAAAATCAAAATTGCCGAAAAAGGTTTTGAAATTACACAGAATAACCGGAAATATCACAGAATTCTCGACATTATTGACAGCTGCGTTTCAAAATAAAAAAATAAAAAGTGTTAACACCCTCAAATCTTAGCGTTTTTTGTCTAATCTGTAACAAGAACTAGATTTCGTGAACCAGATCAAAAAGTTACGGGAGAAATCGGATGGTCATAAATCTATTTTTTAAACTTCGTTCAAGCATGATCCGGATTATGAAATCCAGTTTAGCGCAGCAAATGGAAAAAACGGCCCTAAGACTGCGCTGTTCAACTTGAAAGAGCCTTGGCAGCAGATTAATCTGCAGCAAAAGCAATTCGGGATGCAAAAAAAAATTAGACTGCCGGAATCGAAAACCATTTCGAGCTTAGCATCCAAACTACAGTATTTTTAATGTAAGAGATTTTTATCATAAAAGATGAGCTTTATTTTAAGTAAATAATAATATTTAAATGCCCTTCATATGACCTCTATGATGACGTCACATGTTAAATCGTCTTTGGTAGTAGTTATTCTGTGGAAAAACTACCAATGGCCTGTCAACTTCATCTGTCAAACATCTGCCTTTTAAGGTAAGGTTTTGGAATAAAATTAGTTCTTAAGGTCCATCTGCCTTTTTACACTAAACCACAGACAAATCCAATCGAGAACTCTACCTACACACAGAGTATGTAACATATGACGTCACGCCGAATAATATTAATTTTAATTAGATAACAATGATAAACTCGATTAATCACGAAAAAAATTAAATTAGTTTATTAAAATTACGTCTACTATCAGAATATAAAATAAAATCCGATCATAAAAAAAACTTTGCATCCCTAATTCTTTTAAGCGGGTTAAACTGACTGAGATGCTCAATGCTATCGTATTTACTTCCACTTTTTTTAGCACATCCAGTTCACCCAGTGTAGGCAGTGATTTTTTTAAAAGATAAAGATAATAAAAAAATATTTATAGCCTCATCAAAAACAGTTTTGATATAAAAAATTCGAGCGCTTAAAATTGCCTATGCGCGGTGGGCACTCGTGGTACATTACCCCACTCTCTCTCTCTCTCTGAGAGAGCGGTGGTAGCTCGGTGGGTAGAACCATAGACTGGCAAGCGAGAGCCCCAGTTTCGATCCCGAGTGCAGGCATGTACCAATGACTTTGTTTAATTTCAAAGTTGCGTACATTTGCGAATTCGTAGTCGCAATACCACATGCTAACGGTGAAGGAAAACATCGTGAGGAAACCCACGGCTTGGTTGCCAACCAAGCCGTGGGTTTCCTCACGATGTTTCCTCACGACTAGTCAATACGTGCGGAGCCAACCAATGGTTGGCTCCGCACGTATTGACTAGTCTTTCCTGTGGGCTAGGCCGACTAAGCTGTCAGGATGGTATAGGTGCTGGGCAAGCCTACACCATCTATAAAACCATGTCCCAGGCACTACAGCGTCGGAGTGGTCCCTTCACCCATCTAGTGTGAGTGAGGATACCACTGGACGCTGTATAAATCATCTCATTACGTAGATCCAAAAAGGCCAATCATCATCATCTCTCTCTAAGAAATGGCATGTGAGTGGGACGTATAGAGGCTACGTAAAAAAGAAAGTTCGATTTACATTCTTTTTAATTTGACACTTGTACGCTTTATCCCTGCCTATTGCTTTTAGTAATTAGGCCGCCAATTGTACTATATTTTTATATAATTTCTGTCACTGTAATTTAGAGTGTACAATAAATAACAGACATAGAAATTCTGCATACATACATACATAACCTCCCGCCTGTATCCCAGAGGGGTAAGCAGAGACCATGGACTGCCTTTGCCACGATCCTGACAGATCACCTTCGCTTCATCAACGTTCATAAGTCGTTGCATGCACGCACGCCGGTTCCGGGTACTTTTTATCTTTCCCTTTGCCAATACATCCCCTATTTGGTCGATGTATGTCCGTCTGGGACGTCCCTTACCAGCCCTTCCACTCACATTCGCAATATATATTTGTTTCGTCAATCTTTCTTCCTTCATCCTCTCCACATGTCCAAACCAACGCAACATTCTTTTCTCAATTCTAGTCACTACATCCTCTTTCAGTCCACAACGTTCTCTAATCAGACTGTTGCGTATCCTGTCATTCAAAGTAACACTACACATACTTCTCAAGGACCTCATTTCAACTGCATTAATTCTACTTTCTTGTTTCTTTTGCCACACCCAAGTCTCGCTACCATACATAAGTGTTGGGACCAGCACGCCACTATGAATAGCCAATCTAGCTCTTTTGGAGATGTTTCGGCTGCACACAATGGAGTGCAAGGCACCGTTTACACAATTTCCCGCTTTTACTCTTCTTTCTATATCACCTTCACACTTTCCATCCATAGAAATTCTATATAAGCTGTAACATAAGTGCCCGAGGCCTAAGTATGCGCATTAAATCCTGTCGGATTCCAGATGTTTGCGATAGCAATTAGTATGGAATTTGAATGTTAGACGCTTGGAATCGTTCAGGCTTTGGTGCGCGTTATATAGAAGCTGAAAGCATACTCTACAAAAAAATACGTTAGTACTTCCTTTCAGAGGCAAAGAACTTTGAAAAACGGGCAAAGAACTCATTAGAGATTGTTGCTTCCCGTATTTTAACGATTTCTATAAATAAGTTCTTGGGAAAGCTGGATTTTTATCAAGTTCTCTGCTCGAGTCAGGTTTATAATTATCTACTAGTTTTAAGCTATATTGAACCCAACGTCCCAAATTTTGACGGCCTCTTTGGCGCAGCGGGAGCGCAACTGCCTACTCGTACCATGCAATAGGTCCCGGGTTCGAACCCTGGCTGGGGACAATTAAAAAAACCCAGGTCTTGGATGTTTATATGTTTGTGATGTCGTTGTTTCTGATTCCGACGATACAGGGTGTCTCAGTGTGGGACCAGAAGCAATGTATGCGCTTGTATGTAAATGTTATGATATGTTAAGTAGACATGAACGTTAAAACACATAATTATGTATATTCTTTTTAATGCACTAACCCGTGCTAAGGACAATTTTAAAAAACCTATTTAGTGGCTAAAAATTTGGCCTGCTACCTGTACGAAATACAGAGAGTATTGTAAAGAGGTTCGAAATTTCACTGATGTCGGTGAGTCGCCCATTAGCTCAGTTGGAAAGAGCGCTGGCACGGATAGCCAGAAGTCGCGGGTTCAAATCCCGCCATGGGTAGAATTTTTAGCCTCTAAATAGGTTTTTAAAATTCGAAGTCGATCAAATGACTCATCATTTGTGGTTTTAAGCCACATTTGAAATCGTAAAAAATCATAGCACGAAATAGTTCTCGATGCAGATCGATTTTTTAATGAGACATAGACAAACTAAACAAGTGTGAAAATAATACCTCTTTTTTCCAGCCCTCTTCCACGAAGGCGGCACCGACAACCTAAAAACAGCCTTCCGGTTATACCGTGGCCCGTTCTTATTGGTGGAGTTCATCTTTCTCATTGGTATCAACGTCTACGGCTGGCGGTCTTCCGGCGTGAACCATGTGTTAATCTTCGAGCTGGATCCGAGGAATCACCTCTCCGAGCAGCACTTGATGGAGTTGGCAGCCATCTTTGGCGTGGTCTGGGCACTAAGCATACTGAGCTTCATATACAGTGCCAGTCTCAGCATACCGCCCTTCGTCAACCCGCTGGCTCTGGTCATCATAATGCTGGTGTTTCTTATGAATCCGCTGAAGGTGTTTCGGCACGAGGCGAGGTTCTGGTTCCTGAGGATATGTGTGAGTATTGGTTTTGTCAGTCCTATGGTATATATCTGTTATGTACCGCTTCTCTGGTATAATAACGACGTAGTTAATTTTTGATTAAATTTAAAAGAGGAACATTTCGTCGGCCGGATTATCTAAAGTGTCGCAACCCTCAGCTTACAATAGCCTAGCTTTTTATGTTCGATCGTTATCAACTCTTGTAGGTCCCCACTGCTGGGGCACATTAGGTCATATTCCACCACCGGGGCCAATTCCGGGTTGGTGGAGGATTGTAAGAAAGTGGCGGGTCTTACTGTCAGAAGTTATCAAGCCGCCTGATAACTTCGGACAGTAAGACCAGAAGTTATCAGGCGGCTTGATAAGCCATGTCAGAGGCCTGGCTTAACGCCTGTCATTACATGACCAACTGATTTACGTGCGGAAGCGCTCGCAAAAATGCCACTAGCGGTAGACATAATTGGTAGGAAGGAATAGGTCATATGTCACACGTTCTTTTGCCATAATAATTACCCTACGAACTCAGCGAGTACATGTTTGTGTTAATTTATCTCCTGTCCTACCCCATCGGTCCCATTGATTTCTATTGTTATTTTCTACGTCGGTGTTCATTTTACGGATCTCAATTTTATAAATAATAAAATTCGATTTCAACCCTGTACGTCCCCACTGCTGGGGCACGGGTCTCTTCCTGCGTTGCAGGAAGGTTAGGCCATACTCCACCACGGAAGAGCGGTGGTAGCGGAGCGGTGTAGAACGCCGGCTTCTCAATCGAGAGGTTGTGGGTTCGAACCCCGGCATGTACTTACCAATGACTTTGTTTTCTAAGTTATGTACATTTATGAAATTATAGTAGCAATACTGACGGTGAAGGAAAACATCGTAAGGATACCCTAGTGTCTGAGGTGTTAGCGTACCTCAGCGCTTGCTACGTACAACGGCCCAACTATGAGGCTAAGGGCGGAAATCGCAGGTCTAACTAACTACTCCACCACGGGGGCCAAGTCCGGGTTGGTGTAAGACAGTGGCGGGCCTTACTGTCAGAAGTTATCAAGCCGCCCATAAGACACTTAACGACTGCCATTACATGACAGCCGGTACCCACGGCTTAGTAATAAAAATAATATTTAGTAATGTAAAATATGAAAATCTTGTGTTACAGTGTTTGTTAGCGAACTCCTCTGAAACGGCTTCACCGATTCAGTTACTGAAGTGGAATATATTTTTTTTTTTTGTAATTTGGAATGCGTTTGCATTCCAAATTTAGTGGCCACATGTCTCCCTACACTCAATTCCCATCCTATACCTCTAGCACTTAAAGGCTAATCTCCGTTACAGGGTCGAATCCTCGCGGCCCCGTTCATGCCAGTGTTATTCGCGGACTTTTGGCTGGCCGACCAGTGGAACTCCTTCGTGGCCGCATTCCTGGACTTCCACTACCTAGTTGCCTTCTACCTGGGCGGCTCCGACTGGTTTAACGTCGACAGTAAGTACAGTTTTAAGAGCGCATTTTAATAATTAAGTTTGAGGGCCTAGATGTATTAGAATTAGACATAGTAAGGGCCAGGTTCTAATTTGAGAATTTCGCTGAGTAAATACTTAATTGTAGTGCTTTATCTTCGAATTTCTCAGAAAAGAGCGAGACAGAATGTTACAGTACTACACATCATAAAAGTCCCTTCGGAAATCTACGTTCGCGCAGACTAGGAAGAAGTGTAACGAAAGTACCCGAAGCTATAAGTACATTCAACATGATCTTTAACCGATACGATTAAGGTGCAGAATTGATTGCCGCAGTAGCGCTACCTATTTCGCTCACGCTAATATTGCCAAACTAACAGTCACCTGCATCGATGACGTTAAATCAACCAATAGCATCAAAGGCGCGCGGCCTGCCATAAAATGAAACTGATTAATAAAACTGATGAATAAAACTGATTGTTCGATCAACTTGCCGCACATCCAAAATTTGGTCATCTGCGCAGGTACATCCGCGGGACTTATTTCTTGTGTAGCACTGTACTTAAGTATTTACTTAGTGAAATTTGCAATTCAGAAATCGGCCCTAGGTCATGACTCGTAGATCGGGTACGTAATGTCGTCATACGTCGCCGGACAAAAGTCGTCGACATTGGCTAAAGGGTTTCGATGCTGAAATGGAAAAGGGCGGGAGACCTTGCGAGGCGGGAAGACGGTAGGTGGACCAGGGCAATCACAGAGTGGCTACCGAGAGCGGATAAATAAATAAATATTCATGGACATTAATATGTGCCATCATTGGGGGGTAACGCCCATAATCCCACGCTGGGCATGCGGGTTGGGGATCGCAGTCTGGTGGAATTGTACTGCAGGGGGCGTTTTCTCTTCAAAAATACAAAACTTTGATCTTCCGCAGACCAATTCGAGTCGACGCGGCTGTTCATAATAACGCGCGCGCTGGTGAACTGCGTGCCGGCCTGGTCGCGATTCTGGCAGTGCCTGCGGCGCTACCGCGACAGCCGCGAGGCCTTCCCGCATCTGGTCAACGCGGGAAAATACAGCACTACCTTCTTTGTCGTGCTGTTCGCGACACTGAGGGTCATTTATCAGGGTGAGTGTATTGCTGGTGACATCTTAAGGCCCCAGCACACAATGGCCCATGCTGGCCCACTGCTCGCCATCGCCATTGTGTACACGGGGCAATGGTATGTAGTGGCGGACAATTGTCTATCGTGGCGCGAATTAAGTTTTGAAGGCCGAGGAGTTGATAAAAAATAATTTATTTATCGAACAGAGTTACCACTAGGTTCTACACTAATACAATATTACTTATTCTAAGGTATTGAGACTATTTATAATAAAAGTATTGATACATCAGCATTAATCGATTGACGTCAAGGCCTACTTAGAAGAAGTGCCAACGAAGGACATTTGGAGAGGTTGGTCTGACTTAACTCCTCCCCCCTTAAGAGATAAATTATCTGGAAGCTGCGTAGTTGGCTTCTGAAAATTTCGATTTATACAATTCGTATAAGATTAAATTTTAGTAATTAGTAAAGTTGCGACAGATATAATTATTATTACATAAAGAAAAATTGTCCATACACTTATATTATTTACTATGTAGCTAAAAACGTCTGGACCACTTTCACTGATTCTAAACTTAGCACTATTAATAACTTCTTTAATGTTACTAAAGTCCACGTTCTGTAGGTCCAGTTGCTTGGGGTCCTGCTTGATGGTGTTGTGTAGTTCTGATAATTGCACGAACGATAGTTGCAGACTGATCGCAGAAGCGTTTGTTGGTGTTGCTATAAAGATGTCTCCTACTTCTGTTTGACAGTTTTGACTCGGTCGTATGAAGAAAGTCCCTTGTGCGGTGTGCTAGTTGACGATGATCCGACTGCGGGGATCCTACCGGCTGCGCCAATTAAGTTTTGAAGGCCGAGGAGTTGATAAAAAATAATTTATTTATCGAACAGAGTTACCACTAGGGTCTATACTAATACAATTCAATCGATTGACGTCAAGGCCTACTTAGAAGAAGTGCCAACGAAGGACATTTGGAGAGGTTGGTCTGACTTAAGTCGCGCAATTGGTAAGTTGTCGGTTTTTTGGGCACACTTCAAAGGAATTGATTTTTGTAAAACTACTTGAATATTAGATCGCCCAAAATGTCCGTATCAAACAATAAGGAAACCTTCAAGTTAATTGATTTTATCAATCTGAACCCGAAATTTTGCGCTTTTTGCGTCATTTTTTTTAATAACTTTGTCCTTGTACACACCTTTGTAATACTTGTAAGTAGTAAATAAATAAATAGTTGCGGCCGCAATTATTTCCACGTCCATCGCAAGTGTTTTGGCAGACAGCAATGAGCCATGCGCCATTGTGTAAACACCAAGTGATCGTGGCCTACAGTTGTGCATTGCAAAGCATGGCCCATCACAGGCCATTGTGTACTGGAGCCTTTAGCCTTTGCTTGAAATTGCCAATCCGCGATGGGTACGCTTGGTAATTAAGCCCACACTCTCTGTCTTAGAATGCCCGTGGGACGTTTATATTGGAAAGTACTGTGGAGGCCTATGCTATTAGCGTACTAGCAGAGTGTGGATGATAGTAAAACGCTAGTTGTTGCTCAGTTGATATATTTTCTGCAAGTGTAACACATCACAATAAACAAAGAATGGTAACCTAGAGATATTTACATCGGTGTCATTCATGTATCTGCATAGGATTATAACTGGCCGATACATAGAAAAAAGTATTACGAAATCTGCGTCTGTTACGCGAAAATCATTAAAAAAAGTGTTCTATGTGCTGGAGAGTAAGAGAGTCTGTCTGCAGCGGTAGAGAAAAGGATATTCTGGCCTACGGCTCTAGAGAGAGATTTAAAGCGAACGTCGGATACTACAATCTGCTTAGGCACACACATGTTTCGTTAACGTGTGCGTGTCGCCTCGTTTTTAAGCGGAATTTCGTTTCGACACACACTGTCTTAGTTCGCTATATCTATGGTTACTGGAATGTGTGAGGCTCGACCTGCGGCGTAAGAATGTCAGTAGAGAGTTGACCTGCAGCGCTAGAATTTCACTGCAGACTGAGACAAAGCAGCTTCCCGACTAACCCGTTATGGTTTTATGAGGTCCGATGCCACTTAATATTTATGTAAACGTAAATAACTTTTTTCAGTCTTTGTAGATAATTAAATAAATTATGTCACTGATTTTGATTTCACTGAATAATTTCACAGTAAGACCTGCCACTGCCTTACAATCCTCTACCAACCCGGACTTGGCCCCCGTGGTGGAGTATGGTCTAACCTTCCTGCGATGCAGGTAGAGGCTTGTGCTCCAGCTGTGGGGACATACACGGGTTGTTATTGAATTTCACTGACAGAATGAGAGTCTGCAGCGTTACAATGTTACTGGACAGTATGAAAGTCGGACTGCGGCGCTAAAATACCACGAGATATTGATAGAGCGGTCTTTGGCGCTAGAGTGTCACTTGAGAGAGAGAGAGAGAGAAGGCGAGAAAGAGAGGGCTACAAAGTAACTTTCGGTGGCTTGGCACCGGTCACTAATCGTAAGAACGTAATAGTGTGATGCGTCACAAGAAGTGTAATAAATGTAAATTTAAATTCACAAACAGAACAGCACATGTCTTAGTACTAAATCGTACAATAATTTTAGCATGTGAGTTTTAACTATCTGTATTCTTCCACAGATAAGTATCCAGACCCGTACGCGAACCCGTTCCTCTACCTCTGGTTCGCGTGCCAACTGACGTCTTCGCTCTATACTTACACGTGGGACGTCAAGATGGATTGGGGCCTGTTAAGTTGCGGCCCCGCCGCTGAAAACAAGTTCTTGAGGGAAGAGATCGTGTACAGCCAGGGGGTAGGTCTCTCTAAAGGTGGTAATAGATATAGAGAACACTTTATTGTGCATAAAAAGAAAAATTACACAGATATTTCTTAACCTAAGACTACAGACGGCGGCCTTATCACTAAAAGTTATCTCTTCTAGACAACCTTTGAATGGACTAGACTAATATATTGAAGAAGGAAGTAGTTTTACAAATATTCAAGATTATTACAAAGGCATAAATGAATATATGCCTAAACAACCGAGTACATAATATAGTTATCAACAGATAAATACAAATAATTTACATAAATACACATAATAAAAAATATATATTATTATGTAAATACATAAACACTTAACAGAATATACGTATTGAACGGACATAACAAAAAACACAAACAACAACAGATCAATATTACGGATAACTATAGTGTTATAGTGTACTAGCGTGATAGAACTCCTTTACTATAGCCTCAAAAATGGGAAGGGATTTGGCTTTCTGCACCTCCACCGGTAAGGCATTCCATAATCGGACTGCCTGCACAGTGAAGGAACAGCTATAGAAAGTGGTGTGATGGGAAGGGATTGTTAGGAATAGGTTTTGGGAAGAGCGAAGAGTAAGTATATGAGGAGTGCAGAATCTCAAAGCGCTCTTTTAGATAGGAAGGAGTATAGAAGGAGGAATAGACCTTAACATTCAGCTGTAAGAATATCGAGCATTCGCCGTTTCTAAATTTGTCGAACTGCACAACGATCAGAGCTAAGCAAACAGCCAAACATAGCTAGGAATATTTTCATGATCATTCTAGCGAACGCTCTAGTAAATTATCTGTTATCAACCCTTGGATGTCCCCACTGCTGGGGCACGGGTCTCTTCCTGCATCGCAGGAAGGTTAGGCCATACTCCACCACGGGGGCCAAGTTCGGGTTGGTGGAGGATTGTAAGACAGTGGCGGGCTTACTGTCAGAAGTCATCAAGCCGCCCATAAGGCCTCTGACATGGCTTAACGACTGCCATTATATGACAGCCGGCACCAACGGCTTAACGTGCGAAGCACGGAAGGGCTCGGAAAAATGCCACTAGCGGTAGTCACGGGACGCTCCCACACCCCGTACCTGACCGCGCCTGTTGTTGCTTAACCAAGTGATTGATTCCAATTACTCGGTTCGCCTAGGCCACGAGCGCATCAGTAAATTATCGTCATACTCAAAATGTACTATGATGTCATACGGGCGGACAATGACAAAATTGATTGGTTGAGCAAGAAGCAAATAGACTGTCGTTTGCTCACTAGAACCTTTGCTAGAATACAATTGCTAGAATGCTCATTACAAGCTGGAATACTGGAGTCTATCAGTAGCCTTAGTTAGATAGACCTGAGATTTACGCACTTACCCTCGTACTTGGGTCATTACATGTAGCAAGTGCTGAGGTTTGTAAGTAACTCGGATACTAGATCGGGAGGTTTCCCTTCACTGTTAGTGAGCGGTGTTGCTACTACAAATTCACAAATATACGTAACATAGAAAACAAAATCATTGGTTCATGTCGGGATTCGAACCCACGACCTCCTAAATGTGAGGCCAGCGTTGTACCGATGCACTACTAATACCGCTTTTAGGTCTCTCTTATCCTTACCTATTTGTATATTTCTATATTTCACTATCTAGATTCTTCTACCTTCTTGTTTAAAATGTTTGACATGAAAATATTGTAATTTGGTTATTTCGAAGGAATTTTCCTTTCAGCCCTATAAATGAACAATGTTAAATATTCATAAATATCATAATTTTGGGTACCTATTTAAGTTATAATTTTTTTTAATAATTATAAATGGATATTGGGAGACTCAGATAAAATTTTTAATAAATCCTTTCGCTTCCAGTTCTACTACTTCGCGATAGTGGAAGACTTCGTACTGCGGTTCATATGGACGCTCTCCTTCGTCCTGACTGAGAATGGCGTCGTCTCGGGGGAGACCATGACGTCCGTGCTAGCGCCGCTCGAGGTCTTCCGGTAAGAATATAAATAAATCTCAGCTTTCAGCCCAAACAGAGCTCTGTCTTTGCCTCGTCCAAATCAGAGACGGAGCTCTAAGTCGGCCTCGGCGGCCATATCAGAACTCGGTCTTCGCCTCGGTCAAATCATAGCTCGTTCATTGGCCTCGGCCATATCAGAGCTCAGTCTTCGCCTTGGCCAAGTCAGAACACGGTCATCGGCCTCAGCAAATCAGAGCTCGGACTTCGCCTCGGCCAAATCAGAGCTCGGTCATCGGACTCGGCCATATCAGAGCTCGGTCTTCGGCCCCTGCCAAATCAAAACTACGTCTTTGGCCGCTGCCAAATCAGAGCTCGTATTCGGCCTCGCCTCAGTAGGGTTAATCACCTAATACACATCCTAAATACTCGCACTAGTACTTGCTAGTTATATCTTAATTAGAGAACACTTTATTTGTACAACCAGAAATCATATAATTTCTAGGTATACGTAAATACTAGCTACTAACATCTTTATCGAGATTTTGCGCGTAGAAAGCTTCCAATACTTTACCAGAGGCAGTAAAATCGCCTAAGTCATACCCTACGCTTAATGCCAGGGCCGAGGCTTGCAGATCGATTTACCATTCGTATACAGTACTTATCTCTTAGTAGGGAGTTGTGGTACTGCTATATTTGTCTTGAGTCTAGTTGACGTAGAAGTATAAGAAAATACTACCAACAGTTGTAGAAGTAATATATTGATAAATCTACAGAAAGGTAGAATAGTGACGGTTCCTCCCTCTAGTACATTATACGATAGACCAACTTAACAACACAAGATTACGTAACAATGTAAACTGCTTGACGCGCCTAAAGCCGATGCTAAGGCAGGTAAAATTAGGTTAAACGAGTAAGCGAAATCCGCGACGCTAGATCGAACACATCTCTGATTTTTGCTCCCCAGACGCTTCATCTGGAACTTCTTCCGGCTGGAGAACGAGCATCTCAACAACTGCGGCAAGTTCCGCGCGGTGCGAGACATCTCAGTCGCGCCGCTCGACTCCTCCGACCAGGCTGATATCATTCGCATGATGGACCATCCCGACGGCGTTGTCAACAGGTTAGATTATATTCCTTTTAATGCACTAACCCGTGCAAAGGACAATTTTGTCTCTGGAAAGCCAGACGACGGCAACGGGTCCCACAATCTACTAAAGAACTAAAAGAATTCGCGAATCGCTCGGTCCGCGAAATTTCCACGCCAAAACCGATTGGGATATTAAAGGAAAAAAATTGCCTTCTAACCTGTTTTAAAAACCTAATTAGAGGCAAAAAATTACGTAATACAGAGTATTGTAAAGAGGTTCGAAATTTCACTCATGTCGGTGGTCGCCCATTAGCTCAGTTGGAAGAGCGCTGGCACGGTTAGCCAGAGGTCGCGGGTTCAAGTCCCGGCATGGGGGGAATTTTTAACCTCTAAATAGGTTTTTTAAAATAAATATTTCTATTTCGAAAGAAATACCTTTTAGTTGTGCATGGGAAAGGCGGTTTTGGCTAGGCCACTTACACAATTTATTTTTGTTACAGACTAACGAAGAAGAAGAACTTAAAAAAGTGGAAGGAAAACGACAAAAGGCCGCTTCTAAAAAAGGAGTCGATACAAGATTTACATTTAGAGTTAGAACTGTCCTCCAAGGTGTTGTAACAAACTGTGATATGTATAGTACTGTACTTAGCCTCGTTCGTAAGAAATGTTATACTAGTATTATTATTATTGAAATTATATTTATAAATCGGCGAATTACAAATACGTTTGTGTGATTTCAACCCAAGCTGATACGATCGTTGTTAAGGGTGCTGTTTCGTGTGCCATGTTGTCTCTGTGGCGTGACGACCTCTGTGGCGTGTCGGTAGCGCGTCTGCCTACCATGCAAGAGGTCCCGGGTTCGAACCCCGGCTGGGAACAAAAAAAAAAAGCCCAGGTCTTGGATGTTTACATGTTTGTGATGTCGTTGTTTCTGATTCCCACGACACAGGGTATCCTAGTGTGGGGCCAGAAGCAATGTATGTGCTTGTATGTAAATGTTATGTTATGTCTTGCTCCCACAGTCATCATCATCATCATCATCATCATTTCAGCCTATTGCAGTCCACTGCTGGACATAAGCCTCCCCCAGGGTGCGCCACAAGACTCGTTCTCCCGTTTTCGCCATCCAGTCACCACCAGCCACCTTTTTCAGGTCGTCGGTCCATCTGGCCGGAGGGCGTCCTACACTACGCTTGCCGAGTCGTGGTCTCCATTCGAGAACCCGCAGTGCTCCCACAGTACTTATAATTTTTTTTTATATAGTTCTGAAACAATATGCGGTCTGAGGCTTTTCTAATATAACACAGACATACATTTTTGCTTTCCTTTTCGATCAGTACAGTTATTTTTTTCAAAATTATTGACTCTAGTATCAAATTTGGGCCATAAAAAATAGGTGTATAATTACAAAAAAAAAATATGTCTCATACGACCATTTATTGTGTAGCAAGGTGTCTGACCCCATTTGGACCTTATTTCTAAAAACACGATTTGACTAAAACACTTCAAAAGGCGTTTTATATAATCGATAAAGTCTGTCCTTGTAAAATCTCCCACAGACAATCTTAGTGACCGTTTTGGCGTATTTTAAGCAATGGAGTTTTCATTCATAATGCCTTTTAACTTCGTTAAATTAGATCTGATGTTTATTCACTTTTATTATTATTATTATTACAATCCTTAAAAAACATTGTGTGCGACCGAACAGCATGGCCCTTTCTGTCAGATGTAACAACAGCCTTAAAATAGATAAAAAGAAAATATTATTCTAGATGTGATAGGATAAGATGTTGGGCGATAATTTGGACAATCATGACTGCCTCTGGCATAAAGCAAAAATAGCGGATTGGATTTGTCAGATTACCTTTAATAATTATTACAAATAAGCTCATTGCTTAGATTAAAGCTATCTTAGCATACTACGTATTTTTCGGAAACACCCTTTTAGGATTGTAGCACTTACTTCACAAAGAAAGACTGGTCAAAGAAGGACCTTGAGTATTAGATGCCTTGAGTATAATCTATGGAGATTTTATACAGAATTTTGAATACATAAACTGTCTATAACCCAGTGGTTTGATCCTGATTTAAGAAGATGTTCCGCTATCGCTGAATTTTCCACCTGGCGGTTTTTGATAGCTGCGATATGTTTCTTGAGGCCAGGTGGAAAAGTCAGCGATAGCGGAACATCTTCTTGAATCAGGATCAAACCACTGGATAGAATTGCACAAACCATCGGTGCTTTCCAACGATCGCCATTATTATAGCCGAATTGTGCGTGAAACGGTTGAAATTAAGAAACACAAAAATTTTAATCGGGAATGTGGTTTCAAACTGTCGCAAAAATGGGATCCGGTCATAAAGATGTGATCGAGTGGAAAAAAGTCGCATGGCTTATCGTCCGACATGGTCAGTGTAGTGTGTCGCAACCCTAATAGTGCTTTGTGATAGCTGATTGAGGGTAGTCTGAAACCTCATCAGCCGAAGATGCGAACGGGTGCCAGCCATCAGTCTTCTCGTGACCACGATGACTGTAACGTCGTCGAAACGTCGAGGTAAAATAGCAATAAATTACTACGCGATTAAGCCCCGAAAATTTTCTTTCTATATTTTGTTTTCATTGTACATGCACTTATAATACTATAACTACGTATTGGGTAAACCACAAGTCTTATCAACTAAACGTCCACAGGTTTTGGCTCGTCCGACCTGAAAATGAATGAACGCAAAATTAAAAAAGGTTTTAAGAGCCGAAGTTGTAGCGAAGGAGGTTTGCAAGGATCGTGGCAAGTAGCAAGCCCTGGGCCCCGATTCTACTAAATACATTACAGTTCTCAAGCAGTTCATCGGGAGTCCAATTACAAGGTTTTGACGCTAGCGGTATTCAACTAAGCACTCCTTTGCCTCCCCTCTGGGATACCGGCATTTGTTTATGTAAGGTCAAAAAGTGGTTTCGCCATGAAACATTATATATTGAAGTCTGTAATAGGTGAGTTGAAATCAACATACACACATAACCTCACGCCTGTATCCCAGAGGGGTAGGCAGAGACCAGGGACTGCCACTTGCCACGATCCTGACAGATCACCTTCGCTTCATCAACGTTCATAAGTCGTTGCATGCACGCACGCCGGTTCCGGGCACTTTTTACCTTCTCATTTGCTAATACATCCCCTATTTGGTCGATATATGTCCGCCTGGGACGTCCCTTACCAGCCCTTCCACTCACATTCGCAATATATAATTGTTTCGACAATCTTTCTTCTTTCATCCTCTTCACATGTACAAACCAAAGCAACAATACTTTTTCAATTCTAGTCCCTACATCCTCTTTCAGTCCACAACGTTCTCTAATCAGACTATTGCGTATCCTGTCATTCAAAGTAACATTACACATACGTCTCAATCAGCAATTGGAACAATCATGGATGGAAGCTGATTGGATTGAAATTAAATTGTAGTTTTTAGTGACGGCCTCACTGGCGCAGCGGTTTGGCACGCTGACTGTAAAACCGAAGGTCTCGGGTTCGATCCCCGGCCGGGTCAAACTAGGAAACGAACTTTTCTAGTTTGTCTCGGGTCTTGGATGTTATCTATGTATTTATTGTATTAAATCTATCGTCGAGTTAGCACCTATAACACAAGTCATTCAGTTGTAGGTACATTATAGGGCTAACGAGATCTGTGTAAATATGTCCATGAATATTTATTATTTATTTATTTATTTACTTATTTATTTATTAGTCATTCTAACTCAACTAACTCCTAAGAGGAGGATAGTGCGCTTGGAAAATATTTTTTAATACGTAACTCGGCTTTCGGCCTCCGCGGGTCTTGTCCTTTGGCCTCCAAGGGGCTCGTACTGCGGCCTTACCATGCGGCCTTATGTGACTAACTTAATAAAACCGTTTGTAAAATGTAGAACTCTGTAGTTTGCTGTGTCCTCGTTTCCATTAAGGTACGCTTATTGAGCCTATTAGGTAGATACCTAGGTATATAATAGCGGTAGGTATCAACAAGTTTCGGGTTGCAAAACTCGCAGCAAATTGGCTGCAAATCATATAGTCAATTACGAGTGTTTGCCTAGACGGTACATGTTTTACATCAATTTAACTGAAACAGCTGAATGCGCCAAGCATTATGTAGGAACGTCGGTCAGAATGTTTTGCTAAAGAAAAGGTATTACAGCGATTTATTAATTTTTGAGCCCCATGCTCGTATTTTGACGTCCGATGCCATGGTCACAGATACATTGAAGTATTTGAAATATAATAAAATCTTGATAGAACATTTTTTTTCTAATCCTGATGGCTATTTACAACTAAAAAGTTTAACAATCTTATTTATAAAAAAATATTTAAAAAAATAAAAGAACCCCACTGCAGTGATAAATCAACTGAAAGGGAAAAAATAAGATAATTTTATTTTCAAATGCTAATGTCGAATCAGAAGAGTTCATGCTGCTTTACTTGAGGGACCAAATAATATAACTGTATAAGCATTATTTGCTCAAACTGTTGCATTTATTATTTTATATAAAATGTTGCAGTCGGGACCCATTACTGCTTGTTTAAAGTCCTCTAATGGGTCCCGACTGCATCATTTTATATAAAGTAATAAATGCAACAGTTTGAGCAAATAATGCTTATAAAGTTATATTATTTGGTCCCTCAAGTAAAGCAGCATGAACTCTTCTGATTCGACATTAGCATTTGAAAATAAAATTATCTTATTTTTTCCCTTTCAGTTGATTTATCACTGCAGTCGGGTTCTTTTATTTTTTTAAATATTTTTTTATTTTTGACCTTTTAGTGACTCAGTAAAACGATAAAATTTAAAAGTCCATCTGTTCTGTTTACATGCTTTAAATCATCATATTATTTTATTTCCTAAATGAATTTTAGTTTATTGCTTTGTTTTCTTTTGTTCGACAATGGACATGTCTCGGCAAATCATAAATATTTTTACTGATATAGGTACTTGTTTGATATAGTCATATGTACCACCTGCCTGCATTAAAAAATTATGTCGTACGATATTTTTTAGCTAGTATAATGAATATGGTCTAATGGTGTTAAACTATCTAGAATATTTGCAAAGGAAACGACAGATTTTTTTCTTTATTATCCTTACATAAATTGTCTGTTTTTTATGTAGCCTAAAAACGCTCCACTGCACCTCGTTATTTAATGTTAACGATTGTAGGTGGGGACTGGAATAGTCACGAATTATCTCTTCGACCTGAACGGCGCTCAGCTTTCGATATCTCCAGAGTAGAATTCTTCGTGCTTGCATAGCTGGGCCCAGTCTTCGGTCTCGCTAATTACTTAGAATAAGGACTTGTAAATGGGAACATAAATGGTCTGAGCCTTCAGCCGCGGCCTGTACAAAGGCGCGACAGGTTTCCTCCTAACAGCAACTTTAAGTAACTGTTGCGGCCTTCGGCCGCGCTAATAGTCTGTCCATTTGGCATCAGCGTAAATAGAGCTCAGCATTTGAAATCGCCGTGGGAGTATTCTTCTAGCCCGCTTCACAGCCTTCGGCCGTGCCGCGACCTGTATTGAGCTCGGCCTTCAACCTCGTCGCGGCAAGTTTCCTCGCACCCGCATGATGGGGCTCGGCTTTCGGCCTGGCGTAGTTATTTAGAGTTGTGGCGGGCGTGGAGACATACAAAATCTTGGTTTTCTGAATGCCAAAATATTACCGGTATTAAAATGAAACTATAACAAATTCATCTTGAGGTGGCCCCCTAAAGCATTGAAAAATTTTACTGAATATTTAGGTGTAGATAAGCAATCTTTGGTCTCACAAGTGAACAGGAAACCTAACACAAAATCATAATCTTATTTTCGGAGGAAACGAGATAAAATTCGTTAAGATGAATAGAGCTAGAATTTTTTAAAATTTCATGGGTCCTACGATACGAGGTCACGGAGGATCCGTCTTCGGTTACCAGTGAGAGCGTTCAAATATTTTTTTATCATTTATTGTTTCTTCTTTGAACCCAGCTTGTCTGACTATGACCGCACAGGGGAAAAGGAGTTACATGCTACACTTCATATATTTTGTTCAGTTAGTATTGGTCGAAGTGTCAGTAGGAAATTAATATCAGTGTTAAGAAATTAATTATTTTTTGTCAAACATGCTCGGAAATGTTTGTGTTATTACCATGAAATAAAGCCACAAAGTATCTCTTTTTTGGCTCCCGCCTCACTTTACTGGCCTAAGCCAGTAAAGTAAGTATGAAAATCCATTACCGTCCGCTGCTCTAACTTTTTAAATTTACTTACTAAAATTAAACTGACCAAGGAAAAATTACATACAGCCAACCACCTACTAAGTTATGTAAGCATACTTGCAAGATTAAAAAAAAACAATCTATGGTATTGGTTTTTGTGCCGTTAAACATGGTACTCAAATATGTTACTGTATTTAAAAAACAAAAAAAGGCGGCAAACTAAACTATTATTTCTTAATTACCTAGTAATTATTTTAATATTAATATTTCCTCGCATTGTTTGAGAAAAGCATTATACAATCCTCGGCCGGAACAGGGATTGCAGGACTCGTTCTAGACGGCCTCGTCTACGACTCGGCCGTCTATCCCAAACCCGTCCAGCAATCCCTTACTTCTCGGCCTCTGCAGTAATGTATTATTACCCCCTATGAGGTTGATATTTCTTAAATTAATGAGATAAACGAATGGCGTAGAAAGAAATAAACACTTTATAGGCATTATTTCTTTCAGCACTTATACCGTTTCTATAGACGGTTTGTTTACATGTAGAGCAAAGCTGATATTATGTAAATTTATACATGTACTAGAATAAATATATGCCAGCGCCATCTAGTGGCTAAAAGTGGTACTGTAGGACAGGGTTTCAGCAGACAAGAAGAGAACCGTTGTTTCAGCACGACAGCACGTACTTAGGGATCTATTTATTGAAGCAATATGAAACTTACTAAGGATTACGGATTAGTAACTGTACTACTCGCACCACAGCGCAAAGCGAGGTATATTACCTACGTCACTAGTCGTGCCAATTAGCCTTGGGTAACTCAAGAGCCAGATATGAGTGGACACACAACTCTCTCTCCGTCAAGTGTGTCCCATTCATATCCTAGAGATGTCAACTATATCTGGCTCCCTCACACATACTCTCAACTCAGTACGGTAGTCATCTCCTGCTACTTTATCCAGATCACACACAATGCGCGAGAGCGAGATCAACATCGTCTGACATCGGTTTCATACGGCGGCTTTCTCGTCGTAACCAACGAGCGATGTACACGAAAAAAATACGTGTGATCTGGATAAAGTAGGGAATAGGTAGACTAGACTGACTCACCACTTGTGTCTCTTGTTTCCACACGCACTTAGTTGATTGGACGTCGTAAGAGCTAGGACACAAGTGGTGAGCGAGATATGATGGAGATATAGTGTGTCTCGGTGAGCAAAGATATGAGATATAACAACTCCCTCTAAGGACTAGGCGTGATCGTTGCAAAGACGAACCGTTTTATAAGACCGTTTTGTGTTCCGCGACGATAGGACCGTTTTACGTTTCATTCTAAAGCAGTGCCAGCGACTCTAAAGCAGTGCCAGCGTTTGTTCGTCGCGAGACCAGTCCTTAGATTGTTTGACGCGGATATGTGCTTTAGTGCTATAATAATAGAGCCCAGAACGTAAACTTTTTTTCGCCCGCTAGCAGTTGTCGAGAGTAGACGTGCGCTCGGCTGCTGCGTATTTTCTAAATCTATTGCTATTCAAACTTAAGCCCAATTAAGGACGTTTAAGATCTGTTTTTAAGTGACGTGTTACGGTGACTTCTATCGTCTCGATCGGCGGAACCAGTCCTCAGCCGTTCCCCTCACCACCGCGAGGAAGCAGTCAGGACCATACCTGTCTCGCTCCTGGCTTACGAACACGCACGAGCTCCACGACGACGTTCTGCAGTTCGGAGAAATCTAACCTACGAAACACCGTTTGCGTATATACCCACAATGGCAAAATCTCTCACAGAAACGAAATCCCGATCATCATCATGCAAAGACCTCGCTGAAAACGCTGGAGGCGAAATCGATGCTATGAGGCGATTTAAGCGAAAGGCTGATGAATCGCCTGAAACCTCAGACTCCTACTTCAAAACTCTTTTCGAAAGATTTTCACTCGAAATCACAGAAAAATTGAGCCAAGTGCAAATAAACTTCGAGACTAACCTATCTGAAAAACTTCTCGAGGCAACAAATAACATAAAATTTCAAATAAGTGGTCTACAAGCTCAACATGCTTCACTTCGATCGGAACTCACAGAATACAAAGAAGCGTTAGATTTTAACTCTCAAGAAATTCAAAGCCATGCAAAACAAATAGATGCGCTGACGAAAAAAGCCCGTGAGTCACCAAATATCGAAAAAGAGTTTTCCGATTTGAAACGGGAGTTTTCTTCTATCCAGCAGGAGTTAAATGATTACCAACAACGAGAACGCTTAGCCAACGTAGAAATATCCGGCATATTTGAAAAGGCTAATGAAGACCTACACCAATATCTACTGAAACTCGCAAATGTTCTTGGTATAGAAATGTCAACAGACGACATCATACATATCAATAGAGTAAATCCTTACTCAAAAATAAATGGTCAACCCAAGATGATCGTCGCCAAATTAAGGCCACGGGCGATTAAAGATGCGTTGATCTCAGCTATGAGGAAAAACAAAGGACTATGCACTAATGATATTGGAATACCTGGCAACAGCAGAAAGATTTTCATAAATGAGCACTTGACAAGACTGAATAAAATAATTTACAAAAAAAAGCGAGAGGCAGCGAAAACATACTTATACAAGTACGTATGGATCAGAGACGGCAAAATATTCGTTAGAAAGGCAGACGACGCTGGAAAAATCAATATAAGGTTTGAATCGGATGTGTCTAAAATTAAGTGACTCAGTAAATTAATTTTGTTACTCCATTTAAGTCCTAAGACACGGTTTGCTTCAAAAATGTATTTAATCTCGCCCAACTCATGTTATGTAAGTACCACCATATTATTATTCCTTACCCTATCACATAAACTACAAAAATCAACATCACGAAAAATTCAATACCAAAACAGTATCAAACACATTATTACACCTCCAGTATATATCATTTATAACACATTAATGTCACCAAAAACATACCTATACGTCTTTATTGCGTTCAAAAATCATTCAAACCCCCATACAAAATGCACTGAAATTAATACCTATCACAAGCCCTATAATATTCACCCGAATAAAATCAACCTATGCTTAGCGAATAACTTAATCGACGTCCATCATTGTTTGCTGCGAAAAAATGCAACACCGCAATATCACCTGTCCTGTATTGCAATAGGAAATACATTAGTATGCTCACACCATCTTTCTCTGTCCCGCTTATCTTATATTGCTAAAGTTAAAGGCAAATCAGATTTAATGCTTGCATGTAGTATGCACTTTACTCAGTTACGTTATAAGCTATTTTTCTATGGCCGCATAATAGTTGATGGGAATGCGTTGTTTACACCATTGAATATAACTTCTTCTTGGCACTACAAACTTGCTTCTTATTTAATTAGTCATGGCTGGAACAAATAAGTTACTAAAAATATATTATCAGAATGTGAGGGGACTGCGAACTAAGTGCTCAGACCTATACAACAATATCCTTTCTAATGACTACGATCTGTTATTATTTACCGAAACTTGGCTTCAGCCTGATATTTTTAACAGCGAACTGTGCGACGCTAGGTACGATGTGTTCCGTTGTGACCGGGACCTACTTATCAGCGGTAAGAAAACCGGCGGGGGAGTTATGGTATGCAGCAAACGCGAATTAGGTTTGACGTCCGTACCTGAATTACTTTGTACACCACCAAATGAATACATTTGTTTGACTGTACCGGCACAGGCGCTTAGCTCCACACGCGACCTACACATTGTACTCACGTACATACCACCAGGCCTTGGAAATGGTTTTTGCGCGCGGCTGGAAGTAATAGAACAATTTATGTCCCGGCTCATAAACTTGTATCCTGATGATAACTACCTACTGGTTGGTGATTTTAATCTTTCATGTGTTCTATGGCGTGATACCGACTATGTATTGTTACATCAAGGATCAATTGAAACACAGAATGCCGCTGTCAAGTTAATCGAAGGTTTGGGGTTTCTGGGCCTCTTACAATACAATAAAACCTTAAATATAAATAATAAGACATTGGATCTATCCTATAGCAACTTACCCTTACACGTAAATAAATGTGACCTCCCTTTACTCTCGGAGGACTCTCATCACCCTGCATTGAGTATTAGTATTTTGGACATTAATTTTATACCACTTACTGAGCATTGTGAACCCAAATATAATTTTATTAAAGGAAATTATGTAGAAATAAACGCATATTTATCATCAATTGACTGGACGTCTCTGCTGTCGGGAGGGTCAGTCGACGAAAAGATTCACATATTATATGATGCAATCTATAACAGTTTTGATCTATTTATACCTAAAGCCAAACCAAAAAATAGCCTTTATCCCTCTTGGTACAGTTCATCGTTAATTAAAATAATAAAAGAAAAAATTAAGCTACACAAAAAGTGGAAAAAATATAATAATATCCGTGATTACAATGAGTTCTCTCTTTTGCGTGCTAGGCAATATCGAGTTCAAACCAAATGTTTTGACAGATTCACTAAGCGCGCAGAAGAGGGAATTCGCAGAACACCGAAAACTTTTTGGAGATACGTAAAATCTAAAAGAGGTACGTCAAATTATCCGAAGCAGTTTACTTTTGAAAACGAAACATATACTAATGGAACTGAAATCTGTGAAGCTTTTAATATTTTTTTCCAGAAAATGTATATAAAATGTATACAATCCACTTGCTGGCCCTGCCGACAGCATAAACATAAATGTTCCCTCTGAGCAGGACGAAACTCGCAGTTCATCTAGCATTTCTAGTATAACCTTAGCAGAGAGGTCAATCTACGATGCACTACGACTACTCGATAAATCCAAAGGTCCGGGTTGCGACGGGATACATCCTATCTACATATCAAGCTGTTCGAAGTCCCTAGCTTTTCCTTTAACCATTATCTTTAACGAATCTTTACGGTTAGGTATATTCCCTACAATTTGGAAAAAAGCTTATATAACTCCCATCCATAAAAAAGGCACAAAATCGTTAATAGTAAATTACCGTCCTATCTCTAAATTAAATATATTAAGTAAAATATTTGAAAAGCTAGTTTATAACAATATATATCCTATTATAACAGCATCTATATCTGATAAGCAACACGGCTTTCTTAGAGGACGCTCAACAACTTCCAACCTGGCGTGCTATTCGGAATATGTGTTGAGAAATATGGAGCATGGAGGACAGGTGGACGTGGTCTACACGGACTTCGAAAAGGCCTTCGACCGTGTGGACCACGTTCTACTTCTAGCAAAATTACAAAAGCTAGGAATTCACGGGGATCTTTTGCGGTGGGTAAGTTCTTATCTTTCCAAAAGGTCGCAGGCTGTTGTGATGGGAGCCTATAGATCAGATTTCATTAATATATCCTCCGGTGTGCCCCAGGGCTCACATGTGGGTCCTCTCTTCTACAACGCCTATATTTATGATATATACACTTGTTTTGAAAATTCTCATCACCTTCTTTATGCTGATGACAAAAAGATATTTATGAAAGTAAGATCCATAATTGACTGTGAAATGTTACAAAATGACTTAAATAATCTCCAAACATATTACGATAATAATAAAATCACAGTCAGTGTTGGGAAATGTCAGTGTATAAGTTTCACAAGAAAAAAAAACTCTTCAATTTATCCTTATAATTTCAACGGCGTTCTAGTGGAGAGGGTTGACATAGTTAGAGACTTAGGAGTGCTCTTCGACTCTAAAATGCTCTTTTCACACCACATTGACACAATTGTACTTAGAGCTTACCGTAGCCTCGGTTTTGTGATAAGAGTATGCAAAGAATTCAGAAACCCTAACATTTTAAAGGTGGTCTATTATGCTTATGTACGTAGCATACTTGAGTATGCAAGTTCCATCTGGTCACCTTGTTACAAGACCTACATTGATAAAATTGAAAGAATTCAAAAACTTTTTTTGAATCACCTGAATTATAGAGAAAAAACTAAATTTAATTCATATATAGAAAGCTGCCGACACTACGGCTTGCTAACCCTAGAGGAAAGGCGAATAGTTAATGACATGTGCCTTCTGTTCGATGTGGTGCGCGCGCGCATGGACTGCCTCGAGCTGCTCGCCGGCGTGGGACTGTGGGTGCCGCCGCGGCGCACGCGGCACACACAGTCTCACCTCTTCAGTATTCCCCAGCACTCAACCAACTATGTTCAGAATGCGGTCCTTACCCGCATTCCTAAAACTTATAATAAACATTTTTGCGATGTTGACATATTCACAGGATCTAAATGGTCGTTTAAAAATGAAATAGTTGATATACTAGTAGATGGAAACTAATTTTATAGTGTAATGCAAAAAAAATGATTCCATTACTCTTACTTACCAGTAGTACTTACTATATACTAAGTATATACTCGAACACTATACGTAAATACAATCTCACATAACTACTTACCCAAACCCTTATTTACATTATATATTACACTGTTTTTGTGTAACAAAAATATCACTCTGGTATGAGTGCTTAGATAAGTGTGATATTGATGTAAAGAAAGAAAAAAGACTAAGATGAAAAAGCTAAACAAAACTGTAGCACACCTTAAATATTATGTATTTACAAACCGAATAACGCTTTATTACGTACATTGTTAAATAAGTTTGAATTTAGAATTTTGTAATAATTTAACCTACTTTGTAAATAGGTGGAAGCCTATTATTGGCTTTAAAAAACTGTTACTGCACTAGTTTAAGAACTCACTTTAGCATTTAAGCTGTTGGTTTCCCAAATAAACTTAAAATAAAAAAAAAAAATAAAGTAATGAGATCATTGCGACTTCGTCGTCGGCTCCTTGCTCGTTCCGTTCGTTTTGGTCTGTGATACAATAAAGTAATCTTTATGTCTATGAGTATACAGTCGAATATCGTGTAAAACAACTTATTTTTTCCGATGTTTCGTGATTTCGTCTCGTTCGCACTCGTTTGACCGTCCTCTGCGCCTTGCTCGTTCGCATACAATGAAACCAGTTGCGAACGAGAACCGTTTCGAGGACCTGTTTTCGTTCCAGAAAAAACGGTTGCGTTTCGTCGTCGAAAAATCGGACAACGACCCACTCCTACTAAGGACACACTTTGCCCAAGTCTAGTGCCAATTATTAGTGGACAGTCAGTATTGGTCGAAGTGATAGGTCGAGCTGGTCGACTGCTCAAATACTAACCAATTTGGTTTAATATTATGTAGGGCCTTCGGCAAAACCATACCGCAATTTAGAACACAAACAGCGCCATCTGTGGTTGGGTAGAGGAACTAATGCTACAGTACTTTAATTACTTAGAAGTGAATATTATTTGTGTTGCGTTTGTTCTCTATTAATGCTGATTCTATGTAATCAACGACACCCGCAAAATTCTCTTTTAAATACTTTGCACGTGTTAGGCGTAGTTAAACAAAATTATATTTTTTAATTAAATGAATGATCTAGAAGGATCTAACCACTTTATAGGAATTATTTCTTTCCGCATTCGTACCGATTCTATAAAATGGTTTGTTTACATGTAGACCAAAGCCGAAATTATGTATACACATGTATTAGAATAAATAAAATATAGCAGCGCCATCAAGTGGCTAGAAGTGGTACTTTAATTGCTTAGAAGTAAATGTTATTTTTTGTTCCGTTGGTTCTCTATTAATGCTGATTTTATGTAACCTACGTCATCCGCAAAATTCTGTTTTAATTATTTCACACCTGTTGGGGGTAGTTCAATAAAATTAGTATTCGAATTCAATAAACTAAATATAACAGCGCCATCTAGTGGCTCCTAGCTGTACTTTAACGAAGCTTCTTAACGAATTTCATTTTTCGTCACGGTTCTGATTGCATAATTATGATTTTATATAGCCTATGACACCCGCGCAAGGATGCCGAATCGAATGACACCTTGTTTAACAAAATCTGACCATTGGTTAAGGAGTTATGAGGGAACATAGAATCGGACATACTTACATACATACATACATACCCACTAAACACATTACCCTCCTTTTGGGCTTCGCTGCAGTCGGGTAAACATACATACCCACTAAACACATTACCCTCCTTTTGGGCTTCGCTGCAGTCGGGTAGTAAAAAAATGATTCCTCGAAATACTCCTTCAATGTAGTTTAAATAATGTGTGACTCACACAGAATATTTTATGTTCTGTGGTGACTCATTTGTGGAGCGATTCAGCGCCGTTCATGTACCTATTTGTCCTAGAATACTTTGCAGATGATAGTAAATCGTAGTGCTTGTAGGAATTATTGTCGTATGCAAATTTATTTAGCACTAGCTGACCCAGCGAACTTCGTACCGCTTATTTGTCGATTCTTTCATTTTTTTTAATTTTTCTCTCCGTAAGAACCATCCTCGTACTTCAAGGAATATTCTAAAAAAAGAATTAGCGAAATCGGTTCAGCTGCTCTCGAGATTTGCGCATA
Source organism: Yponomeuta sedellus (assembly GCA_934045075.1). Lineage (NCBI taxonomy): Eukaryota > Metazoa > Arthropoda > Insecta > Lepidoptera > Yponomeutidae > Yponomeuta > Yponomeuta sedellus. The sequence continues at coordinate 7,024,532 of OW203743.1, forward strand.
TTCTATAGATTTCAAAAATCGCAACGAATTAATTTCGCAGTGTGCGCAAACCTTTAGGTCGCTTTGGGGTGCTATAGTTAGCACCCCAAAGCGACTTAAAGGCGACACCAATGGAAAAAAAACATAAGTCGTTTTATAATACGTTTTTTTCCACGTCCTTAGGATCCAAAAGCACCCCTTCAAGCCATGCCCCTTAAAGTGCATAAATTCGTCACGTACTTTTTCTTATTGAGCATCTCCTGTATTTCGTCGAAGGTCTTCCCCTTAGTCTCAGGCAGAAGGGTGGCGGAGAAGAGGAACCCGATGAAGCAGCATACGGCCAGGATCCAGAACGCCGTGTAGATCCCGTAGGACGCCGCTACGTCCCGGAAGAACCTGGGAACGTGGCAGGATTTTGGATTTTGTGCGTACTACTTGTTTGGTTTTTGTCCAATTTTTCTCCAAAATGATCTAGATTTTGAAATGGACACCTAGTTTGAATTGTAACGTTCATTAAGCCGCAGTTTCTGCGATACTTTGGATGAAACCTTTTTATATTCTTTTTAATGCACTAACCCGTGCTAAGGACAATTTTTAAAAACCTATTTAACCGGGTTCGAATCCCGGCATGGGTGGAATTTTTAGCCTATAGGTTTTTGAAATCTTTTTGTTTAATTTCATTATCAACCTATTTTCGTCTCATACCGGAGTGGCGGGGAATGGCCGGTGACAGGGAGGACTTGAGACTGAAAAGGAGGTCTTTACCTGGTAGTGAGACACTAGGTTAAGTTAGGTTAAGTAGTAAATAAAAAGTATGATACTTATGTCTGGTGATAGCTCACTAAGCGGTGGTAGCTCAGTGGGTAGAACCATGGACTGGCAAGCGAGAGCCCCAGGTTCGATCCCGAGTGTGGGCATGTAAATGTTCAATTTCAAAGTTACGTACATTTGCGAATTTGCAGTCGCAATACCACACGCTGTGAAGGAAAACATCGTGAGGAAACCCGCGGCTTGGTTGGCTCAGCACGTATTGACAAGTCTTTCCTGTGGGCTAGGCCGACTAAGCTGTCAGGGTGGTATAGGTGCTGGGCAAGCCTACACCATCTATAAAACCATGTCCCAGGCACTGCAGCGTCGGAGTGGTCTCTTCACCCATCTAGTGTGAGTGAGGATACCACTGGACGCTGTATAAATCATCTCATTACGTAGATGCAAAAAGGCCAATCATCAGACTGTGTGTATTTTAGCCTCACCTCGTCCAAACGAAGCCAGCCAACCAGCACATGAAGGAGCAGATTCCACTGGCCAGGCATTTGGTGCGTACTGGGAACATCTCCGCCACTAGGATCCAGGGCACGGGACCCACGCCTGCCAATCAAACAACGGTCTGTAATACGGGAGTAATCATCATCATCAATTCATCACCATCATCAACCCATTATGACCCCACCGAGGGGCACAGGTCTCTTCCCCCATAAAGCAACGGGCGAAAAAAAAAATGACAGGTTAACTCAATTCATAAAAGTATACAATTTTTCATCAATGTTTTCTTATGACGATAACACGTAAAAATATCGTCCGTAAACCGACTTTACAGACAACCACTTTTTAAATTCAAATTATCGCCTACTGTGTTTAGAGGGATCTGGGGGCCCCTTGTAACCTCGGGGCCCGGGGCTACAGCCCAAGCAGCCCTTAGGTAGATCCAGCCCTGATATACACAGATCACCCCCAATAGATTCCGCATACAAGGCAAGTGATGCGCGCCACGCATATGCTCAATAGCTATTATACGAATCAAAGATTGAATGCACTCCATCAGTCGAAACCAAGTTTTAGAGCCGCGCGTAGTGTGCAATAATTAACCTTTGAAAATCTTTCCATTGTCGTTTTGTAAAGTGTTGTGGAATGTCTCGACTGCAAACTTCCAAAAAGATAACATTTCACCGGTAAGTAAAACACTTATATTCTTTTTTTTTTAATGCACTAACCCGTGCTAAGGACAATTTTAAAAACCTATTGAGAGGATAAAAATTCCACCCATGCCGGGATTCGAAACCGGGACCTCTGGCTAACCGTGCCAGCGTTCTCCCAACTGAGCTAATGGGCGACTCACCGGCATCAGTGAAATTTTGAACCTCTTAACAATACTCTCTGTATTACACTGTATTTCAGCTCAGTTGGGAGAGTGATGGCACGGATAGCCAGAGGTAGCGGGTTCGAATCCCGGCACGGGTGGTATTTTTAGCCTCTCAATAGGTTTTCAAAAAGTAAAATCCTCACAAAATATTTTTATTGCCTGCGATGCGAAGCAAAGATCAGGATATACGAGTACCTAATGGTTCTTAATATTCACATAATATTGAACTTGCACTACGAGTTGATGTCTTTTGTCTCTGTTTGTAGAAGTATATCTATTGTAGAAGTATATATATTATTAAAACTTCGGTTCGTCATTCTCGAACTTTCCATGATCCAGCTCATGCAGATTTCTCATCCCTATTCGGCTTCCGAAGGACTAAACTTTAGCGGGCTGTTTAAAAATCACGTTGAACTTTCCAAACTCTCCGTTTAGGTATTATTCTTTGATATGAATTCTTTTTGTTTTCACTTCCGAATTACAACTATTCCAGAAAGGTTCCCGAACACTTCCAGAAAGTTCTATGTCCTTCCACACCTCTCAAATGTTTCTAGAAAGTTAAAGAATAATCGAGTGCGAATCAATGAACTCTTAAACGTGTAAACACTTCAGAAAGTATTATTTCCCTCTTTAGAAAACGAAGTCATTGGTACACGCCGGGATTCGAATCCACGACCTCTCGAATGTGAGGCCTGCGTTCTACCGCTTTGCCACAACAGTTAAACGTAGACTAAGATTAAATAAATGGAACACTGACCTAGCGTGAAGAGTATCATGTAGATCACCAGACAAAGGAGTGGTATGAACGCCACCGAACTGACGTCATACTTATAGTAGCTGTCCAGCAGGGCGTAGACTCCAATGAGGGTCTAGAAAAATGCACAAGTTAGAGAAGTTGGTAGTAGTAAACGGGACATTCATTGGCATTGCAGATTTGATAGATCGATATCTTCGATATCAACTCTCGTATTAACCCACTGCTGGGGTCTCTTCCTGCATCGCAGGAAGGTTAGGCCATACTCCACCACGGGGGCCAAGTCCGGGTTGGTGGGGGATTGTAAGACAGTGGCGGGCCTTACTGTCAGAAGTTATCAAGCCGCCCATAAGGCCTCTGACATGGCTTAACGACTGCCATTACATGACAGCCGGCACCAATGGCTTAACGTGCCTTAACGAAACACGGAAGCGTTCGGAAAAAATGCCACTAGCGGTATTCACGGGACGGTCACCCATCCTGCACCTGACCACGCCTGTTGTTGCTTAACTCAAGTGATTGATTCCAATCACTCGGTTCGGCTAGGCCCCGAGCGCTTCTATATACCATATCGATCGAGCGATATGATAGATAGATAGAAACTTTATTTGTAAATACCTCAAATACTTCCTTCTCCTTAAGTATTTGAGGTGTTACGATGCTTAAATATGCACAAAATGTGAAACATTATATATGAAACAATTAGAAATCAATTGGACAAATGACGTGCTGACAAATGTACCATTACTATGTGTGTACGAGTATACGTAGGCATAGAAAGGGCCAAAATATAATAATAATAATAATAAAGCCGATATACGTCCCACTATAGGCCACAGGCCTTCTCTCAGAGAGAGAGTATGGACTTAATCATTTCGCGGGCCCACTGCGCTGAGGTATCTCAACACTCAGATACTCAGGTTTCCTCGCGATCTTCTTCTTCTTCTTCTTCAGTCTATATTATGTAGTCCACTGCTGGACATAGCCCTCCCCTAATGAGCGCCATAGCGCCCTGTCTTCAGCTTGCCGCATCCAGCGTATGCCGGCAGTTTTTCGCAGATCGTCATCCCACCTGGTCGGAGGGCGTCCTACACTACGTTTGCCGAGTCGCGGTCTCCACTCAAGAACACGTTTACTACAACGGTTGTCGGTTCTTCGCGAGATATGGCCAGCCCACTGCCACTTCAGCTTGCTGATTCTCTGAGCTATGTCGATAACTTTGGTTCTCTGTCGCGATATTACCCTTTAATAACCACTTTTAGCAATACTCTATCTGCCAAACACACTCTATATTCTACAAGTAGAAGCCCACAAACGGGAGCCCACGATACATGATTTACCTAGTGTGGCTGGGGCCCACCAGACATTGCATACTGCTAATCACCTTTTATGGAATAAATAGATTTTTGCTTTACTTTACCTTTAGCGAGTGGGATTGCTACTGTGACTTCACAAATGCACATTGCAGGTATGAAATTGGCGAGTACCTATTTTGCGATATCGCACAAGGCATTGATAAGTTAATGACCCTCTTTTGGTAAGAAAAAGAGATCTTGCAATACCCTAAATGGCAGTGCATTAATGCCTGCCTGCCAAGAGCTGATAAATAAATAATCCGTCCTCAGGCTATACTAGTCCACTGCTGGACATAGCCCTCCCCTAAAGAGCGCCACGTTGTGCTATCATAGGGGGTAATGCCCATAATCCCCACGCTGAGCATGCGGGTTGGGGATCGCAGTTCAGTGGAATTGTACTGCAGGGGGCGCTGCTGCCCACCCCCCGGTTTGTGTCCCTTAGTCGCCTTATACGACACCCGCGGCAAGAAATGGGAAAAAGGAAATAAATAATAATAAATAAATAAATACTCATGGACAGACTGTGTAATAACAGATCTCATTAGCCCTATACTAAGTGCAACTAAATGACTTGTGTTACAGGTGCTAACCCGACGATAGATTTAATACAATAAATACATAGATAAAATCCAAGACCCGAAAACTTCGTCTCCTAGTTTTACCCGGCTGCTGATCGAACCCGAGACCTTCGGTTTTACAGATATCGTGCCAAAGCGCTGCGCCACCGAGGCCGGTGATAATACCGTAGTACGATCTAATTGGCTTTTTATAGGTTTCGTTTCGCTAAGAACGGTTAGTATGTGACTGAACATAGTCTATTTCTTTTTCTTAACCAATGACTAATGGCTGGCTAATAGTAAACAACTGGTGGATAGAAATAACGGTCCTGAACATAGAAGGAAAACATAAGACTTACCAAGAATATGGTCAGACCAAGTGAGGTGGTCCACATGAGCAGTCTTCTGCCTAGTCTGTCGACGACCAATGGAGTTATACAGCTAGTCACCACCTGAAATGGCTCGAAATATGTATTTACGACTAAAGGAACTAAATTCAGCTGTTAGATCTTGCTACAAGATTGATATCACCCATTTGTATGTCCCTACCGCTGGGGTGCGGGTCTCTTCCTGCATCGAAGGAAGGTTAGGCCGTACACAACGGGGCCAAGTCCGGGTTGGTGGAGGCTTGTAAGACAGTGGCGGGCCTTACCTACTGACTGAAGTTGCCACCCATAATGCCTCTGACGTGGCTTAACGACTGCTATAACATGACACCAACGGCTTGACGTGCCTGGCGAAACACGGAGACGCTCGCAAAAAACGCATTCAGTTTGCCAAACACAAAAATGTGAGGTTGTTCGTTTCTGAGATTTTGCATATTCAATAAATATCTAAGAAGGTTTTGATGAAGACAATTTCTTTACAATGATTTAAAAGATTGCTTAGGGAGTTTTCTGAGTTCCAGCGTCAAGGAATTCCTAGCACTAGGAAGTTTAAGGTTTTCAATTTTTCCTGCACGCGTTCTTATATTTAGGAAAAGTTAAAGAGTGACGACCGCCATTCTTGAAATTTTACCAATACCCTCAGTCTGGGAGTTTTTTCCATGTGTGTCATATCCTTGGCTGGTTACCACAGCACCCAACTTGATAGTAGCTAGTAACTTGCAAGTTTACAAACTTGCATAAAGTAAAAACACACTTCTTCTTAGCATCTCGATGGCCAGCCACCCCGGTGAAAGGATTTGCCAATCAACGCAAGGGACTTCCTGATTGTTGCTCAGAATGTATCAGACGTACGGGCTCATTGAGTACGTCGTTTGGGGTGGCATCTTTGCAAGTGACTATATACCAACCAATCATAAATCTGACCGTGAATTCCAAATCAAAGCAACGCAATACAAACCTGCACAACACCCATGATAATCGTCCCATCAGACCCTGATATACTAGTGCCGACTTTCACCAACAACTCTTCCATGTAAAACAGCAGCACATCAATCCCTGACAGCTGAAGTAGCATGGCTAAGAACACGCATATTCCTAAAGCTTTGACGTTCCCCCTCGTGGCCCAGAGGTCTTTGATGCGTGGCTCTTCCTTGAACTCGCGAGCCACGATGGCCTTGAGTGCGTCCAGTTCAGGTTGGACCTGCTCTTTGGAGCCACCGCGGAGCTTTTGGAGGTTGATCGAAGCCTGGTTGTGGTTGCCTGGAATGGAGGAAGTTTCATCAGTTATTTACTATAGTAGCTACTTAAGTTCTTGGCAGTGGACTGGATGTAATTGGATTATGAAAGCAGAAAGATGCTTGAGAAATCTGCTTATTCGGTCGCATCCTTAGGTAACGTCATATTGTATGATCTCTGATTATTGGATGGGTTACTGACTTTGTGGTTCCAACGTGTAACTAATCGAATTCAATAATTTATTTAATTTAAAAAAGTTATACCTATCCATTTAAAGCTATGAATCTTGGTAAAAAACAGAGTTTTTGTACAGCCCTTGTATTACGTTACTTCCCAATGCGGTGGTAGCGGAGCGGTGTAGAACGCCGGCTTCTCAATCGGGAGGTCGTAGGTTGTCGGTGTACCAATGTCGTAGTAGGTGTACCAATGACTTTGTTTTCTAAGTTATGTACATTTGTGAAATTATAGTAGCAATACTACTCGCTGACGGTGAAGGAAAACATCGTAAGGAAACCCTAGTGTCTGAGGTATTAGCGTACCTCAGCTAGGAGTGGGTCGTTGTCCGATTTTTCGACGACGAAACGCAACCGTTTTTTCTGGAACGAAAACAGGTCCTCGAGACGGTCCTCGTTCGCAACTGGTTTCATTGTATGCGAACGAGCAAGGCGCAGAGGACGGTCAAACGAGAGAAACTCTCGTTTCGTCTCGTCGACATTAGTCTCGAAGACTAGTAAAAGAAATGGTTGCGGAATGAGGTTGAGGACAAGTTAACGTTTTTCGTTCGATTTCAATATTTTTTTTCTTTAAATTGAACTTACCTTCATACTTTTCCAGGCTTAGGACTAAGAATGAAAACTAAACTTTAACTTGAGTAAAAAATAAATACAAAATTACATAATTAACATTCACAATCAGTAAGTAGCATTAAATAATTAATTCAAACTGAAAAAATGTAAACAATAACCGTCACCCACGAGCTGCGCGATCGAGCGAGCGAGCGAGCGTCGTCGCGACTCGTTGCCATTTATTGCTAAACGACATTAGACGCTATACCAACGACATTAAGATACACAGCAATGACCACCGCTTTGCGAACGAGACGAAATCACGAAACATCGGAAAAAATAAGTTGTTTTACACGATATTCGACTGTATACTCATAGACATAAGGATTACTTTATTGTATCACAGACCAAAACGAACGGAACGAGCAAGGAGCCAACGACGACGTCGCAATGATCTCATTACGTTCTAGGCTCTATTAATATAGCATTAAAGGACATATCCGCGTCAAACAATCTAAGGACTGGTCTTGCGACGAACAAACGCTGGCACTGCTTTAGAGTCGCTGGCACTGCTTTAGAATGAAACGTAAAACGGTCCAATCGTCGCGGAACACAAAACGGTCTTATAAAACGGTTCATCTTTGCAACGATCACGCCTAACCTCAGCGCTTGCTACGTACAATGGCCCAACTATGAGGCTAAGTGCGGAAATCTCAGGTCTAACTAACTAACTACATTACTTTCCACTCTATCGGATAAACCATTTAGACGACTTCAAAGTGTCAAAATATGTAAGTATTTGACAGTTGGGAGCAGGCGAAATCAGACCACTCCATACAGTGGAGGACTAACGTGCAGCCCAGGACTAAGTTAAAATAAATGTATTTCAGGTAAATAATACGGTGTTAGATCTTGCTACAAGATTGATATCAACCCTTTGTATGTCCCCACTGTTGGGGCATGGGTTTCTTCCTGCATTGCAGGAAGGTTAGGCCGTACACCACGGGGGCCAAGTCCGGGTTGGTGGAGGATTTTACTTCTAACAGTAAGGTCCGCTACTGTCTTACTACAAGATAATAGGCCCAAAATAACCTAACCTAACTTTACCTTCAAATCTCCCCACTGACTGACCTTTATAAACCAAGAAGAACGGCGTCTCCGGTATAAGCCACGTGAACGGGACGTAGAATAGTGATAAAATGCCGCCACTAGCAGTCAGGCCCCAATAGGTGCTGAAGGGACCTATGGCGTAGGCCAGCAGGAACCCCACGTTGATAAAGAGCAGGAATAGGGCGCTAAGAGAGCCGCGGATTTGATCCTGCGTGAGAAATAGAGTAGAAAATTACAGCCAAAAAACGGTTTTAAAATTACATGTTATACAATTTGTAATCAATCTGAGTATTTCTAGAACACCGAATTTCTTGGAGGTTTGGCACTTCTCTGCAACATGTGGTGAGAACGTAAGTGACGTAGGTAATGGTGTGTAAAAGAGAGAGAGTGTGAGGATTTGAGTCTAAGTGTGTGGCAATGCGATTGTGGAAGTCTGAGAGTGTCTGTGTGTTGACATATTATTATTTGTTCAATAGATTTTGCTTGTGCCATATTAGGTGGTAATGCCCATAATCCCCACGCTGGGCATGCGGGTTGGGGATCGCAGTTTGGTAGAATTGTACTGCAGGGGGCGCAGCTGCCCACCCTCCGGTGGGCAAAACCCCCTAATGATGGCACAAACTTGCGCTCCTTTGGGGAGGGCTATGTCCAGCAGTGGACTAAAATAGCCTGAAGAAGAAAATTTTGCTTAGATTGTGGATGTACTTGTACGCGATGTTGTAAATTTAATTGTAAGAACTATGTAGTGTGAACGAAGTGTGTATTACCTCAGCGATTTCTCCGATGTAGATGGGTATCATAGCGAACTGCATTCCCGTGGCGCATCCCCACATGATCCGCGCCGCGTACAGGGTGCCCAGGTTCGTGGCCACCCCGGCCAGGAGCCAGCCCAGCAGCAGAGGGATGTTGGAGCCGATTATTATGTGCCGCCGGCCCACGTGCTTCGAGAGCGGCACCGTGATTAGTGGCCCTGGGAGAGGAGGTATTTGACACATTTGGGATTTTGACGCAACATTATAACAGGGAATCGCTCGTAGCCCCGGCTGTCTGAGTGATCTTAAATGACCACGAAGGTTAAGCAACACAGGGCGCCTTCAGTTCATGGATGAGTGTCTTTTCATATATAGATAGAAAGATATATAGAGAACACTTTATTGCACAACCAGATGTACTTTCCTTTTAATATGTACTTTCCCATCATCATCATCAACCCATTGTGTCCCCACCGAAGGGCAAGGGTCTCTTCCCTAAGAAAGGTATAGGCCACACTCCACTACCGGCGCCAAGAGTCTCGCAAGTCTAGTGGTTGGTCTTACTGTCAGAAGTTTCCAAGCCGCCCTAAGGCCTCTGACTTGGCTTTACCGCTGCTATCTATCGACGGCAGCCGGCACCAACTGCTTAACGTGACCTGCAACGCAAGGAACCGCTGGGAAAAATGCCACTAGCGTGCGGCATAGACGGTCATCCATCCATTCTCTGAACGCGCCCTATGTTGCTTAACCTTCGTGATCGTTTAAGATCACTCAGGCAGCCCTACGACCGATTCTTTCCCATAATATCGTTAACTCTTTGATTATTTGATACTGTCGTTACGCCTCTTAGCTTACCCAGAAGCCCTCCCAGGACCAGTAAAGATCCGATCCACGACTCCTGCTGGAGCGTAGGCGGAGAGGGCAGCGGCGAGTTGTCCCCGCGCAGCTGCGGGAACACGGGACTCGTCCAGCCCATCGACATCCCTGTGCACAGGCTGCCGTAGCTTGCTGGTGGGGAAAGATAATAATAAGGAGGAGTAGTAATCAGGGAATATTAATGGGGGGTTCTACAAATATCAGCTTTTTGACCCTAAAATTACCGCAACCGATACCATCGCTTGTATATCCCCGCTGGGGCACGGGTCTCTTCCTGCATGGCACAAAGGTTAGGCCATACTCCACCACGGAGGGCAAGTCAGACTTGGTGGAGGATTGTAAGACAGTGGCGGGAATTACTATCAGAAGTTATCAAGCCAACGACTGCCATTACGAGACAGCCGGCACCGACGGCTTAACGTGCCTTGCGAAGCACGGAAGCGCTCGGAAATGCCACTAGCGGCAGTCACGAGACCGTCACCCATCCTGCAACCGACCGCGCCTGTTGTTGCTTAGCTCAAGTGATTGATCCCCATCACTAGGTTCGACTATGCCACCAGAGCTTCTTACCCCAACCGCTGTTATTTTTTGGGCGTTATATTAATCAATACGTTGACGACCTCCGTGGCGCAGCGGTAGCGAATTTGCCTACCATGCGAGAGGTCCCGGGTTCGATCCCCGTCTGAGGACGAAAAAAAAACCCCAGGTCTTGGATGTTTACATGTTTGTGATGTCGCTGTTTCTGGTACCCACGACACAGGGTATCCTAGTGTGGGGCCAGAAGCAATGTATGTGCCAGTATATAAATGTTATGTTATACGAGTAATTGACTGATATATTTATTGTCATTATTTACATGTGCAGGGTTGTCTATAAATATATTATGTATCATCAATGTTATTTTACCAAAATATCGGGTAATATAAGATTTAAAATCTTATATTGAAACAGAATATAAGATTTCTCTTGGAGAGAAAATAATCACTGATCAAAATCATCACTGTAGATTGACAATCTCTTTTGTCCAACGATGACTCAAACATTTTGTTTTCCTCGCGATGCTTTCCTATTCCTTGAGCCTATGGGAACTGATAACCACTAAACAAAATTTGTCTTTGTATTTAATCGTGATGATAAGCCGACGAAGGCCTTAGACCTCAAGCGATGCAAAGACTTCTACAGATTTTCGAACTTGCCCGACTAGAAAATCTCGACACCAACCGACAGCAGCGAAGAACCCGTCCGAGGCCTACTACCCACGAGTACCTTGCGCTTGATCGCGGTGAACTTCACCTTGGTCTATGTAACCTCCAAGGCTACTAAAGGGCACTTCAAAGAAAAATGCACCTAAAACTTACTTTATTTCATACTAGTGGTGACCTGAAACCGAACCGGAATATATAATTATAATACTAATTCTTCAAATTCTTCCCGCGGGTGTCGTAAAAGGCGACTAAAGGACACAAACCGGGGGGTGGGCAGCAGCGCCCCCCTGCACTAAAATCCCACCAAACTGCGATCCCAACCCGCATGCCCAGCGTGGGGTTTATGGGCATTATCCCCCAATGATGGCACAACCTTGCGCTATGGCGCTCATTAGGGGAGGGCTATGTCCAGCAGTGGACTAATATAGCCTGAAGAAGAAGAAGAATACTAATATTAGGTAGGGTTATGTTAACGCTCCGATGTTTTTAAATTTTTCGTAAATAACGCTGTAAGTTTTGAATATGAGATTACTGCAATAGGTAACTTTACTGCCAGGAAAGCTGTATGAAAGGTAAACTACTCCCTATAGTAATTAGTGGTTGACCAGCCATTTTCACTTCATTAGCAAATAATTCGTATACGACAAGGCGTATGACTTGAATTCTACACAAACAGTCGCATGGTAATTACCATGCGACATTATGACACCTCATAGCGAGCAAAATTTAATAGCAAATTTGCGCATACGACTTTGTGAGAATACATGAAACTAAGTTTTATGCGACAAATGTCTAATCCTTCGAATATTTTGCGTCTACGCTTTCAATTCGCATTTAAGAGAATCGGCTTCCAGGTAGTAGACATGATATAATTGTCTTAGCTTAACAGGGCTTAAGTTTCTACTGGGATAAAGTTTTCACTTTATTTAACTGGGATAGGTACCTTAAATAATAAAAGCACGATTTTTTTTTTTCTATAAACAGATTCAATTTAATAGCAGTAACCGTTATTTACCCTCACATTCCGTATAGTGTACGAATGTGGTCGTGAGGGTAGGTAAATAATGGGTATAGGATACGAAGAGACATATACTGCTTGTCAAAATGCATTTTAAATTATTGCAACAGGAAAATATTATAATGCATCAATATCTTATATAAATTTATACATAAGCACAAGCAGGTAAGTTTAATTCAAATTAGGTCGTGCTGCATGAACTATTTATTCAATCTGTCTTCCAATCACGGATTGTGTCGGCACCAACTTGCGGTAATAATAATGAAGTCTCACCATATCTAAATTATTCGAAACGCAAGGCAATCTGGTCTCAGGTTAGCATCTAACATTCCTTAACTGGATGACTGAGAAGGACTTGTACTCACTTACTTAGGTACTCAGCTGTGCCTTTACCGTTACACGAAGTTCATAGCATTACACTATTACATCACACTAATATTATAAAGGAAAAAGTTTGTGAGTGTGTATGTTTGTTACTTCTTAACGTGTAAACGGCTGAAGCGATTTTAATAACATTTGGTAAGGAGTTACCTGACACCCTGGATTAACGCATAGGCCACGTTTTACGGAATTTGTGACACTTCCAAACAATTATTAATAAATTTCCTAAAGGGCCAACCCTGGTGGGGCAAAAGACACCGACACTGATGACTAGTGGAATCTGCCCCACTGCATCGAGTTTTAGTGGGGCAGATTCCACTGTCAGATTTTTGGTTTCCAGTTTGCCCCACCAGTGGGGCGGCGTAGTGGGGCAAAGTGGAATAATTCGGTAAAATATCTTTTTCCCATGAGAAAATCGATAAACCGTGGGTAACACCGCGGGGCACTGCTAGTTATACTATCATACTTCATACTTACTAATATTATAAAGGCGAAAGTTTGTGAGTGTGTATGTTTGTTAGTTCTTCACGTATAAATGGCTGGAGCGATTTAAATATAATTTGGTATGGCGTTAGCTGACACCTTGAATTAATGCATAGGCTACGTTGTACTGCGAGAAAATATCATTTACTGTTAATACACAATTTATTTTCTCTAATAAGCCGCGGGTAAGACCGCGGGGCACAGCTAGTTCATAAATAAACCGACTGAGGTCTGAGTCTAATCAGCATGCCGAATTTACTTCTGTTTAAGGAGTTTGAGAAAAAATATACGATGTTGAATACAACATTTCAGATGTTAGAGCGAAAAAGTTTTTGTTTTTCGTCCTAGAAAATCGAAACTTTTCGAAGTTAATGAAATATACAAAACACTAGCGAAACTTAACGATAAGGAGACGCAATTAACCTACAGAGAGGTCCAGTAAAACTTAAGTGGTTATCAGAACTAAAATCCCACAGCAAAAGTAGAAAAAATAACAAATATCAGTTGTTCCATACAAAAAAAAATATTTGTTCTAGTTAGGTAATGAAACAGGTGATTTTTCTTCGAAAGTGAAAATAATTCGGAGCAAGGTCTCACAAGAAAAGTTGTACCTATTGATGAGTAGAATTTTTACTGGACCTCTCTATTATACCTACCCTGTATAATATAAATCTTGAAGCTCTTCTTGAAGAGGCTCCCTGTATTATTAGTTATACATAATTATCCCGAAAAAACCAACACATTTTTTTTTGTTTTGTCTTGTATAAATTACTGATACATCTACTTTACATAGAATCTAGGTGCACATTTAAGTATAACAAAAGTTGCTCTTACTTACCTAAGGAAGCTGCTAAATATTGCTGCCATTTTTGTTTCAAATGAACTTTTAGAGCATCAAACATAGTAAAAGACAACGCACAATAAAAAAAACAACTGGAGTGACTTTTAATTTCAAAGTTTTCTTTTAAAATGAAGTCACTAGGTAGACGTGTTTCCAGCCAGCCATAGCGTTTAATTCTGTCTTACTGGCCAGCCACTTTGTTTCAAAGTTCAGGCTCAAGACTTGTTAATTCCATTCCCTTCACCTATTTTTTCCTTCAATTCGAGCTCGAGTGTTAATTATAACAAATAGTTTCAGTTTCTCTGGCGACTGCCGGTAGAAAAAAATAATTAGTTGCTGCTTCATTGACTGACTGAACAGTTGTAAATTGGTACAAAAAGCGTGGTAAAAGTTAGATTGTGTGTTCGATACGAATGGTCGACGAATGATGAATCGTGGTTAATGACGTTTTGCGGAAGTATCTTCTTCCTCTTAAATGAACTATAAAGAATACATTAGAATTCAAATTCACGCCAAACGTGAAAAAAGCAGATAAAACTAGAAAGGCTGATTGAACTCTACTTAGGGTGACCCTAAAAACTCCATCTGTGGCGGTCAATCGCCAATCAGACCAGCGAGACAACCTTTAAAATCTTTTGTGACATCATACAAAATACTATAAAATACCGTATTTTATAGGACCATCATACAAAGTACTAAGCATGAAATGCCGTATTTTATAGGACAATGACTTTTACCTCTTTAGACGGATATCGACTCACATCACACATCATTTTAGGGTAAGATTTAAAATGTCCATCCTGATTCCTTGCAAAAAAGAAAAAGGTATTTTTTGCTAATTATATTCAATAAATCCTTGGTTCACCTTGAGCTCGGCTATAGGTTTTACTTTCAGTTATGTAGAGTAGCCGTTTAAGTCGGTACAGTACAACCTTGAACTTGATTTAAGTTGTATTTACTTTTGCGGTTTAATTGCTGGCGAACGGGTTTGTCGCGTCTTGTTTTGATAAGATCTCTTTTACTTAACTGTTATTATATTACCGATAGATTAGGTTTTAAAATGGGCGAGTTAAGCCGGCTTTTGACTATGGGATATAAATTATACTTATTACATCCCATTGTGAAAAGCTGGCTTTCACACAATATAACAACTTGTTCTGGCCTCAAACTAGGATTCAATGTGCTATGGTAACTTTCTGCGATGCAGGAAGAGACCCGTGCCCCAGCAGTGGGGACATACAAGGGTTGATAACGAATGGTAACAAGGTAAGCACATCACTAACATGGAAATCCATATCATCCCTTGTATGTCCCCACTGCTGGGGCACGGGTGTCTTACTGCGGAAGGTTAGGCCATACTCCACTACGGGGGCAAGTCCGGGTTGGTGGAAGATTGTAAGACAGTGGCAAGCCTTACTGTCAGAAGTTAGCGAGCCGCCCATAGTAGCCTTGTGGTGTCAGCCTAGAGAATAGCACCAACCCAATTCTTCCCGCGGGTGTCGTAAAAGGCGACTAAGGGACACAAACCGGGGGGTGGGCAGCAGCGCCCCCTGCAGTACAATTCCACCGAACTGCGATCCCCAACCCGCATGCCCAGCGCGGGGATTACGGGCATTACCCCCAATGATAGTTCAAAGTGGCGCTCTTTAGGGGAGGGCTATGTCCAGCAGTGGACTAGTATAGCCTGAGGACGACCATAAGGCCTTGGATAAAACATTACATAATATATGTCTAACGATGTGCTCCCGTAGCTGGAGTCGCAGTCGGTTGATTTACAATATTTAGATCGTTCAGACTCCAAACGGTCAATGAATAAATAGGACAGTCTGTATTTGTACTTCTTCCAAGTTCCACATAAAGTGTAACAAAGCTTAGCTTCTCGTAAAAAACCTATTTAGAGGCTAAAAATTTCACCCATGCCGGGATTCGAACCCGCAACCTCTGGCTATTCGTGCCAGCGCTCTTCCAACTGAGCCTATGGGCGACTCACTGGCATCAATGAAATTTCGAACCTCTTTACACTATTCTCTGTATTACGTTCTGTATTACTGCTGGTACATTTAAGAAGCGGTTGAAAGAGCTTTATCTATCTCTGTCATAACATTGAGCTATATATTTATGTATTTATTTTTAGTTTACGTAGTTTATTTCTTTCTTTCATAGTTAGGTAGGTTATTCAATATTTATGTAGTACCTATATTTTGTACACGTATATAGACCCGCTTTTTACTGCTTCTCCAACTCTCTAAGGTTTGCTGGAAGAAATCTCTTTTAGAGATAAGCTCGCCTTTGTACATGTTATTTCTTATGTAATGTCCTGTTAAATGTTTCGTGTGCAATAAAGTATAATTTTACGTTCGTAGTTCCTTAGAATATTCCTAGATGGCTCTGTCTGTCTGTAAAACTTGATTGTTGTCGAAAAAATATACCAGGTGGCGCTAGTAGGCTAGCGCCACCTGGTATATTTTTTCGACAACAAGGTTTGGAAGTGACTGTGACTTGTAAAATGGGGAACTTGCGTCCAAGTTAGATTGAAGTGGCATTATGTATGTACTCATGTTTTACGAATAAAATACTTTTACTTTTGTCCATCACAAAAGGTGTAGAGAAACTTAAAATAAAACCACATAATTTTTTTTTCGGGTTTTCGGATCCTGTGGTGCGTGATAGAGATATTACAAGATAAACGCATTTTATATTATATTTTAGCCTGTGACGAGTGTTTTTATAAATAAGACCCTAAGGCCTACTTGCGTCAGCCCGGGTTAGCTCATTTAACTCGAGTTAACCCGGGCTGACGCAAGTGGGCCTACGTGTTTTACAAAAAAAGTAAACGACCGAGCCCAATCGCCCAGGGACTCAAAATTAAATTTAGTAACAATATCATTATTATTAATTATCTGCGGAATTTCCCTTTTTATGTATGGACAATAAAGTGTTCTCTTATTATCTATCTACGTCACTTATTAATTTATTTTTATAAAAAAACTACGAGACTAAAATATTTGCAAACATTATCCAAAGGTCCAATTTCATTGCATTTGTTATCAGCAGACAGACACCCTTTTGCCGCGTCCGCGTTTATTGTAACCGGAATCCAATTAGCTTCTTCCCCGCCCCGCGTCACCGGATGAAAATATTTCGGCGGGAGATTTTCCCGCTTTCCAACCGTGGGCTGTCAGCGCAGTGGGTTTTGCTTGTGACATTTAAAAAAAACGATTGCCTTTAAAACACTCCCTAAAAGCAGCATAAATAGTCTGTCGTAAAGTCATGCTGTTGTACAGTTTTTTATAAATAACGCTGTTTCAGCACTATGCTTAATATCAACTTAGAGGTTCCATTACAATTACTATAACATTGTTTAATAGTTTTTTTCGTCTACCCACGTTAACAGGTGCGCGTGTCGTAATTCCTATGTGAAATAATCATAAAAGAACAAAGAGCTCCAGTGAAGTTTGAAACCAAAAAACATTACATGGCGTTGTTGACGTAGGTGGGTAGGTGGTGGTAGGTGACCCTTAGTGTAGGAAAATGTTATCTACGCAAATAAATTCAGTGTCAACCGTTATAGAAAGTGTTAAAAATGGCTCTGTATCTAAAATGTGAAATAGTTCTCCAAAAATTCACGATAAAAAACTGAAAATCGCGTGTCACGGCTGCGAGCGGTGGATGAGTGTTGTGTTAAGTAGAGTTAGCGCTTGTCACCGAAATTGCAAGTCTTGATTCTGCACTCGCCAACACTACAGTAACCACAGAACATTTTATGTTCAGTGACAGTAACTGCCGGTTATAAGGAATCTGGTTTCGCAGTTTCTAGTAGAAATTGAGACCCTAGTATCTACATAAAGTCAAAGTTGGGCTATCTATTAAGTTAAACCGACGAGTTTGAGAAGCAATCATTCATTCAATCAATCAGCAATCAGAAATATCATTGATTGGAATACCAGAAACTGGCGATCGAACGAATACGTAGGCCCGGAAACTTTACAACCAGAACCACGTCAGCAATGCTGTTTCTAACATTGTACTTGCTCAAACACCTATTACAGTTATTCGTCTGGGTTACCAAGCCCAACATTCCAAATTTTTGTACGCAAAAACAGGTATTTTCAAACAAGGTCTCGCCTATTCATGTCCTTAAAGATGGACGTGATAACATGTTTAGAAACAAAAAGGTTGAACTGTCAACGGAACGGATACGAAGGCACAGAAGTTACGATCAGAACAAGTTCAGCAAAGCTTAATCAAACATCGTAGATGCTGAAAGACCTACTGCAGTTATTCGTCTGGGTTACCAAGCCCAAAACGCCAAAATTCTCTTCCACAAGAACTGATATTTTCAACAAATAGGCCTCGTTTCCTAAAGGCATACAACGCCTGTGCAGTGCCTTATTCAGGTCCCTAAAGTTATACAACGCTCGTGCATTGAGATTAATGTGAAGAATGACTCAACACCCTATCAGCGTGAGTACGTACGTGAAGAAACTTAGAGAGAAGTTGAATAAACGTATTAGAAAAGGTGAGTTTGTGAATAACACACAAATATTTTTGCCGAAAAGCTTGAAAAATCTTACGTTAGAGAATCTCCGGACATTTCTATATCATATACCTATCCAATCCCCCAGAATAAATAACTCTATATAGAGTCTGTAGAATTCACCCGAGATACTGCTATTCAGCCAGCCATATAAAAGTTAAAAATCTATACTTATGAAATGTAGTGTGTATAAAATAGTAAGCCCCACCTGACTATCACGTTCAGACGGGGAGAAGACGATTGTAACGATAATGGATAAAAAAGGAATCAAAAGAACCACAACCAAATAAATGAACTAGGGCTACTTTGAAATAGCGTAGCGAACGAGGTGATCTAATAGAAAATAACAAAATCTTGAGCAACTACTATAATGAAGCGGACATTGCACTAAATACTATACAAAAATAATTTGAAAAAATCTCTAAAAGGTCACTCGCTACAATCGGGTAAGCAACCGTGGACTAGCTATCCCAGAAAACACTTCTTGCCGAACCGCGTAGTAAGCACGTAGAACAAATTACCAGAGACAATAATTAGTGCTGCTTCAGTGAACTCATTTAAAACAGACTTGATAAACATTTTGCAAGTGAAAGTGATATACCTACACGTGTCAGCTTAAAGCTGCTTGTTAATTAATGAATATTAATATTAAGACGAAAAATACATTCCCTTCCATTAAAATATTGCTCACAATTTCAGATTCACTTTGAAAAATCACCGAAAGAATGCCGATTAGACAACGTAGATATTTTCAATTACCCTAAAACGTGTGCCGATAAAAATTTTGTTTATTCTTCTAATACTTATTTAGACTGATTAGGTATATATTTAATATATTCCTTGTTTTTCACTCCAAGGTAAGGCGTGGCGCCTTGCAGAAACTTTAGCGCCACCAATGAAAAAAAAAATCATATCTTTTCATGGTTTTCCTACTACCCCGTATTTTGACCGAGTTCCCTACTTCCCCGTATTTTGAACGATTGACCTAACTGTATTTTGAACAAAGAATTTTCGGAATGAAGTAGGGAGCCCCTTTTTTACAGATTGCATACATCATGTAAAAAAATTCAGTAGAATTTCTGTAACTACCTGTCGAGGGGCTTCGTACAGGAGCCCCAGAATTGTATTGATTTTGTAATCGATTTTTGCCTTACGAAAAATTCTACAAAAAGTAACATTTCTTGGTCTTTTAGTTTAAAAATAATTATGTAGTTGGGGTTTGGGGTAGGTATAATTTACTTCAGGGCTAATAAGTAAGATACAAATGTAGGTATGTACTCGTAGATACAAAAGAAGTGTAATGAATTGCATACAGTGCTCCTCAATATACAAGAATAACTGTTATTTGTAATTTTTTAATAGTAAGTATCTACTTATTTAACTATTAAATATTATGTATCTAATTAATAGCCGAGGATAACGCTCAGTGGTTCGAATTTATATTTGAGTGGCGGAAGGTCCGTGGACGCAAATGGCAAGGGACCTATAAGAGATGGCATTTGGGGGAAAAGGGCTATACCCATCAGTGGGCAACGGTGGGCTGATATGATGAATTAAATGATAAATAGTCGTCATCTACTTTCTATCAATCACTCTATCAAATAATTGAATGTTTGCCAACGGAATCCAGCCATCTTTATTTTCTATCAGTAAGATCGGTTTCGTACCCGACTCATTTCCTCCAAACGCGTTACGAAAAACATAGGTAAATACCGCTTCAAATCTATATTTTTCAAAACACGCTTCACTGTCTATTGATGTTCTGTATCGACACATTCAGTAGATAGAGGAAGAAAAAAAGCCGTTCTTGGTAGTCAACCAGCAGGATATCACCTGCTTGTTCCAATTTTTGGGGAATTCCAATTCTGTGTGTGGTTCTAGTATTTCAGTTTTATTTATCATAATTAAGCGAGATTTTCGCATATCCTGCGCAGATGACATTGTAATATAATGACCACATCTTTACTAGATAGCAGAGTAAGGTAGAGAGCATTTTTTCGTATCGTTGGGGCGGAGTGAGTTAGATGCTTGTCACGTCAAAAAACTCGATGTATCGAATCGATTATCGCGCCTGTCGACAGCCGATCAGTCTGGGCACAGATGGTGGAAACGAAATACTCGAAATTATCTCGGAACAGTTCATTGATGCGGCGTGATTACTCAGCCGGGAGTAGTTTAAACATGTGGCGTGAGAATGCGTGTCAATTAAAATACGCTTTTGTTGATTAATTTCTTCGGAGATGTTTAGTCACTTTTCCGGGCGACTTTAGTCATGGTATTCGATTCCGTTAAAAGGAATCTACTATACGAATGTAGAATTCGATTGATTTGATTAAGTAGTAGAGTTTAGGAGAGGATATTGCCCATCAACAGGCTGTTTTATGATTCAGTACCTCGTATATCGTCGAAACTGACTGAAACCGTTCACTGCACCATTTCAGGCGCATCCAATTTACCCTAACCGCGTCTCTATAGTTACTAAGGTGCTTGGAGGGAAAACGGAAAGCAGTAAATTCGTCATTAATCGACTCTGAATAGATATCCTTTACCACTCCCGGAAATAGAGATACCTCCCTAGATAGACCAACAGGTAATTTGTCACACACGGCGGGAGAGACGCGCGACAGTCCCAAATGATTTATCGCCCGCCACACAGACAAAGACAGCCCCCCTCGCAGAGCAAACACTCAATTTGGGAGTAATTAAGAAGGGAAACTAACCTCTAAAATCCGCGCGGCAAGAGTTTGATTCCCGCCTAAAGTTTGATGGTTGCCCACCGCTGTCAACGCGAGCGCGTTCGGAAATCTCGCTTGTTCCCGTCGCACCTAAATTTTTTGCCCTTAACAGTCTGCGGTGGTTCTCCATTCGTCTAATCTAATCATTGTACATTTAGTTAGGTTCTATCTCCTTAATGGCTGTACGCCAGCCATCTTGGATGTTAGCATCATTTACCACTTGCTCGGCGGTAGGGTGTTTTGACGAGAACTTAAAATTGGGATAAAGTGTGAATTATATGAATAGCTGAGAAATGTATAAAGTCTCAGCACGGGAAAAGATTTTCGGAGACATCGGCTCATCAGTCGGATCCCGTTGAGTCATTGTGCCAGGTCCACAGATATTGTGACCGTGATAGTGTTATACCCGTTCTAATTCGTAAGCTAATCCTAGGTCCATTGATCTACCCACTGAGCTACCACGGCTGTCCAAGTGGTCCCTTTACCAATCTACTATGAGTGTAGATGTCACTACCTACATTACGTAAATGTATCATTAAGTAAGGGCATCGATGCCAACCCTAGACTTTTTGTGACTGACGTAGCCTCAAGCACAAAAGACAACAGAATTTCCTCCTCGTCCTCGAAAAAGGTTGAACAGATTGGGGCGAAACCGGGATGAAGGGACGTATCCGAGTTAATTGTATGTATCGCAGCGCGTTCCGAGTCCATTTATCAATTGTCGCCGTCCCATAATTAGTAGTGGGGTATTTCTGGAACGCTTTGACGGCTTATTAAGATTTCAAATTGAACACAAATTGGGTGTCATGCCTAACTGATTTCTAACCTGTGATCCTATTTCCTGCTGGGGCTATTGAAAAATCTGTGCGGTGACGCGCCGACAGATTCATTTCGTGGGCATCAAAAAGCAATCTGTTGCAGTGTGATGCAGCAGTACATGACAGAAATCTTAGGGTAGCTGCATTATGAGCTAAGCAAGATTTAGCACATGTGAGTTTAGGTAATGTTTGCGTAAATAAAACTAATATTTATATTCTTTTTAATGCACTGACCCGTGCTAAGGACAATTTTAAAAACCTATTTAGAGGTTTGTTACCCGTGCTAAAAATTTCACCCATGCCAGGACTCGAACCCGCGACCTCTGGTTAACCGTGCCAGCGCTCTCCCAACTGATCTCATTAGATCGCCCATTGGCGACCTCCCGGCATCAGTGAAATTTCGAACTCCTGTATTACGTACAAATTATGAATATATGTGTGAAATTATGCAGAGTTGCAAATCCACCTCTTCAATTTCTATCCGCGAAAAAAAATGTCTGTAGGCAATTAAAGAAGGCTGTTCATTAATAAATCCACGCTTTTAAAACTAAGATCTTCCGAACCGAAAGAGAAATTAATTAAAAAGTTTTTCACGCAAAAAATCCTCTCCCCCATCTTGGACCAATTAAAATTCTATCTGTTTTCATTAGTAGGAGTTTATATATAGATAGAGGATGAACTTAGACATTATGTAGGTGTTTCTTTTCCTAATTGTCTGCGTAGGGCTATGCACTGCCTGATAGAAGCATTTTTTTCTATAATTATGACCTAATTTCCTGAAACATATCTACTTAGTCTTATTTTATTAAATTCGAAAAACCTTCGATATCGAATTGTACGGAACAGCTGACGATTATTCCAGATTTCAATGGTCTCCTTGTATGTGGTGTGTTGTCCGTGATGCCAGATAAAAACCGCTGTTACGGGATGATATTGGTATTTAAATAAGTTCAATTGAATTCACTTTGGTAGGTTCGAATACCCGCATGTACCAATGACTTTGTTTTCTAAGTTACGTGAAGTAACGGTGAAGGAAAGCACAGTATGGATACCTGAGTGTCTGATAGGTATTCACATGCCTCAGCGCTAAAAATTCCCAAACCGCAGTTGGCACGCGTGGCAATTAAGCCCCAAATCTCTCAGGGAGAGAAGGTCTGTGCCCTACAGTGAGGCGACCTATTATACGCTACAAAAACAAAATACTTAAGTAATTTAAGTAATTACGTTGTATGTGGTTATTTTGGGGAAACCCAAAGCAAGATATATATTCAATTGCCTTACTTACTCAATTTCTATTTATTCCCAAATGTAAAGAATAAATTACGTGGTCAACGATTTTCGACCCGTGAAGATGCCGTAGATGCGTTCAAACAGCACGTTTTGGAGATACCTCAATCAGAGTGGAAAAAGTGTTTTACAAATTGGTTTCATCGAATGCAAAAGTGCATCGATCATAGTGGAGAATACTTTGAAAAACAATAAAAGCATATTTAACCATATACATTTGTTATTTTTTTCTATTCCGCATACATAAGTAGCAGCCCTCGTACAAGGGTTGATATCGATATCGATCAACATAATTATCTAAAAACATAGAACTCATGCATTGTACTGGCTTTAGATAGGTATACTCCTCACACCTGCAGGCGTGTGTTTATGTTATGTTTGCTCTTTACTTCAGTTACCTTTTTTGTAGCTATTTCGAAAAGTCCCAAAGTAAGATGGCGAAAACATTTTGCTTTTGGAATTTCTAGAGGAAGAACGAATAACCACAAAAGTGTTCGTCTCAATTGATGTCGCCGCAAAACATAAACCTCTCACTGACCTGGATCACGCCAAGAATTTTAATAACCAATTTGTATTTAACAAATTGTCTTCTGTCACCAAGTAGGGTGGGACAGAAGGTTTTGTGTGTAACTTGTAGTTTAGCTTTTGTATCTTCTGCTTAGCATGTCAAATATTATTGACAAAGATGTTATCTCATAGATTATGTAATTAATTGTCTCCTAGGTAACTCCTCGTGTACCTAAAGATTTATAGATTCACTAACTAGGCAATGGATCGGCCATCAGCGACCCTACGTCATAAGTTACCAACACCCTTATTTTCCTTAATTGGAGTCAAGATGAGTCAGTCAGTATTTTATTTAAAATTAGGTACACAGAAACAGAGAATACAACTTTCAAGAACTTTACGAGTTATACTAGGTGTCTATTTTGAAATCTACTTTGATAATTTTGAAGAAAAAATGGACAAAAGAACTCAGTCTTTTCGGAGTGACTGGATTGATTAACTGAGTTTCGTTATCTTCCAAATATGTCTCAGAGTAGAGTAGACTAAATACAATTTGTAAGAGCTTATCTTCCCACTAATATTAACATAGGTTGCAACAGTTCACGGAGTGGGCTAGTCTACAACATGAAAGTTTTTTTTTCAATCAAGTTTTATGTCTGGAATTTATTTTTACACATATACTCGTCCTTCATAGAAATACGTAGGACTAAGGGAAAAGATGGCCCAGAGCCTTTGGGAACAACAAAAAAATCTTAACTGTCAATTTTTGTTAATAATCACTTCCACCCAACACAATCACTAGTTCTGGTGCCAAACTAGGATACCCAGTACTAAGGTAACAAGGCAAGAATTTCACAAACATAAATAAGAATATACCCAAACTGATGCCATTTGTGCAAATAAAGTGTGGAGGCTTCCAGTGGGAATAGGACCCAGCACTTCTGTTTTCGTAGTCAAGCGTGTAAGCCGCTGGACTAATGAGGCAGTCAGACAATAGTGGGATGGTAACGTCTTTCAAATTGTATAATTATAGTATGTATCTGACGCGGATGTCACTCATAGTTTTAGCTTAGTTTGTTGTTGACCCAACAAACTAAGACAAACAAGACCCTAAAGGCTGGCATTAACACTGTGATAGTTATACTTTACACTTTAATTCACAAATAAAAATAATAAAGAAACCTCAAAATTCTAAAAAATTTCTATCTATTTTATTATCTCTAGTTATTTTAAAGATAAGACCATGACAAAATATCCACTTTAGCGCCACAGATATTTTGTCATTATCTTACATCGCAAACTATACAGAAGAGAAGAGGCTGATGAGTGAAGCCTAAGGTCAGGGCCAAACAAAATAGACCTTCTGTTTAACTATCTCTTTGCTTTTCAGAAGTCTTTCAGACACTTTATTTTTTCCGCCAAAGACACGACCAAATTATAAATGGCGTCGTCTCCCTTCTCTAATTGAACGTTCCGTGGATAAATTAGGCCTAATTTGTTCCTTCTGAAAGAAGCATAGTGTTCGTGTCGAGAAGTGATCTTTGATGGCTTGATGATGATGACGTTCGTGATCGTTCAGACCACGTTTCTGTACCGGCAACTAATCTCGGAAGAAAATGGTTTTGCACTTTACAACCACTACTACTAAATAAAACAGCGTTTGGAGCTGAACTGTGTTACACGGCCGTTGGTTTACGTGAAACGTATAGACGAGTAAGCTTTAATTTTTAGCTCAAAATGCGCAATGTATTTTGCGGCACTGACGTCATCTAGCTGCACGAATCAAGAAGATCTGATTAATAGCTGTGGTAATAGCTTATTTGCTTTACTAAACGCTATATAAATTAATTGTACATGATACGTATTTTAATAGTTACATTCCTCGTTGAGGCGACATATTTTTGTTGCATGCGGGCTTAGCAAGCGACCCCCTACTAACGAACTGAAAGACTTTTTCAGCCAAAGTCGTAGTATTCGAACAGTTTGATTTGGTACTATTCGAATAGTAATGAACGACTATTACAAGCCATAGCTGAATAGTGGTGTTGGATTTTTTACTGTAGGTTCCTATGCTTTAACCCTTTAGGATTTTATTTTAAAGTGAGTTTTTATTTTTTTATTTTAAAGTTCAATTTATGTTAGGAACTATTTTACCATTGCCTGGTAAAGGGTTAGTTAAATGTCTACCATCGTTATTGTCACAAAACACATGAAACCTTGTCATCTAGGCAAATGATCTGTTCGTTCCGAATAAGTATGGATATTTGTTGGTTCACGCGATGCTTTGATATCTGGAGCATGAGTTATGGACTCTGCCCGAGCTTTGGATAATTGCAACGTTCATTTAGTATTTATGGCTATTTCGTATTTTATACGTTTGGTTACTTTGAGAACTTTGTGGCATGATCTCTTGGAATGCAGTTAGAGTGATGATAGAAAGTATTTATTTCTGATTGTATGTATGAATATTTTTAACCAACTACCGTGCTTCGCATAAGGCACTTTAAGCCGTTGGTGCCGGTTGTTATGTAATGGCAGTCGTTAAGCCATGTCAGAGGCCGTATGGCGGCTTGATAATTTCTGACAGTAAGGCCTTCCACTGTCTCACAATCATTCACCGACCCGGACTTGACCCCCGCGCTGGAGTATGGTCTAACCTTCCTGCGATGCAGGAAGAGAAACGTGCCCCAGCAGTGGGGACATACAAGGGTTGATACCATACCCAAAGAGTCAACCAACTTAAAAAAGGAAGGAGGGTCCTGCTGTGCGATGTATACAAACAAAACTAACTGCTTTCAAGGATTTGGAGGCTACACTGAGAAAACTGACAATCATAAAAGAGGTGAATTCAGCTTAAATTATGATGAATTCACTCAAAGGACGGAGCATAGTGATTCACCAAAAAGAACGATGATAATACTGATGTTGATGATAACAGTATTTAAGATGATGTGTCACCATGGATTTAGTTTTAGTTACCTACTATATTTCGACGCCTTCCTCATATGTCCAGTTATATCCTATTAGTTTTCCTACAATTTTTCGGTGACTTCCTCACATATTCAGGTATGTCATACAATTTTTCCTACTATTTTTCGGTGACTTCCTCACATATTCAGTTATGTCATACAATTTTTCCTACTATTTTTCGGTGCCTTCCTCATATATCCAGTTATATCCTATTATTTTTCCTACTATTTTTCGGTGACTTCCTCATATATCCAGTTATATCCTATTTCACTGATGCCGTGAGTCGCCCATTGGCTCAATTGGTAGAGCGCTGGTACGGATAGCCAGAGGTTGCGGGTTCGAATCCCGGCATGGGTGAAATTTTTAGCCTCTAAATAGGTTTTTAAATTGGTTCCTTAGCACGGGTTAGTGCTTTAAAAATAAAAATTGTGTAATCATGTGGGTACAGTGATATCGTTCCGATGTTAAAACCTAACTGCAAAGTAGGTAGTCGGGGCTGTAAGTAATGCAATTTGCTTAAGTCAGATGTCGCTGCCTGTACGTAATACAGAGAATATTGTAAAGAGGTTCGAAATTTCACTGATGCAGTGAGTCGCCCATTGGCTCAATTGGTAGAGCGCTGGTACGGATAGCCAGAGGTTGCGGGTTCGAATCCCGGCATGGGTGAAATTTTTAGCCTCTAAATAGGTTTTTAAATTATATCCTATTAGTTTTCCTACAATTTTTCGGTGACTTCCTCACATATTCAGTTATGTCATACAATTTTTCCTACTATTTTTCGGTGCCTTCCTCACATATATGGCTAAAACTCAACTCCAGACTACAGACTCTACGAATAAAGCAATAATCAAAATTAAATCATCATAATCAGCCGGTGTCAATCCACTGTCGGGTGTGGACCCCTCCCAAGACACGTCACTGACCCAGATCTTCGGCTCTTCTCCTCCAGTCACTGCCCACCGCTTTGCGAAAATCGTCGCTTCACCTGGTGACAGGACGTCCAACGCTGTGGAAAATTTAATGTATGAAGACTTTCTCCAATATGGTCGAAGGTCCAGTGCAGATGTCAGTTGCCAATTTAGAAACTATCTGTATGCCAAATTAGAAACTATCTGTGTCTATAACTGCCTTCAAATTACTTATTGAATGAGAAATTTGAAGACAGTTATAAACATAGCAAAAAACTCACGCCAGTATCCCAAGGGGCACCCAAAGTCAAGCGACTGCCATTTGCCTCGATCCTGACGGATCACCTTCGCTTCATCAACGTTCGTTAGTCGTTGTGCGCACGCTGCCTTCAGTTACTTTTTATCTTGCCCTTTGCAACCTACATCCCCTGTTTGGTAGAAGTATGTTTGCCTGGCACGTTCCTTACCGGCTCTCCCACCCATATTCGCTTACTTACACACCCAAAATTATCCGGTTCCGCAAACAACACTCAAATTATTAGGTTCATTGGTTGGTAAATATATTCTTAAGTAGCGTCATCAGAAGCTGTCACAAAGCTGTCTCCGGCAATCAGCGCGCAGTGGGAGCCACATTGATGGCCCACAGGAACCCTGGAGGCTCGCAGCGGTCGTCGCGGCCACAATGTAGCCCCGTCGCGCGTCTAATCGACCGGCTAAGAAGCCCTACGTGGAGGAATGTCCAGCTAGATGGTGTTTAGTTTGGGCCGGTAATCAAATCGATGAATCGATAAACCGATCAGGTTTCCGAGAGCGGCTAGATTATAAGAAACACTTGTTATTTTACATATTTTACAAATAAAAAAAAATCAAAATGTTTGTTCAAAGTAGCAGAAACTACGACATAACGAAAGTATCAAGTTAATCTTGATTTCAAATGTAGATCATTTTGGAGCAAAAATGGAAAAAAAATCAAAGTTATGAATGCTAACTTTGGATTTTTTTTCCATTTTCCATCTTCGGTCCTTAATTAACTGTGTTTAAATTGTTATTCTAAAACCTAGAACTGACTTTAATTGAAGCCATCTTGGTTATCTAAACAATCTAAGAAAAAGTCTAAATCTAATTAGATTGCCTTTGGCAAAATGGCCTACGATAACTCAAGTTATCGTAGGCCGTTTTGCAAAAGGAAATCTTTAAATTTCAAGATATTGGTATAAAATAGGAGCATTGCCATAAAATAAGGAAATAATAGATCAATATCATTTGTTAATGGACTAAATTTTTTTACTAGGGTAAATAAGGCAATATGCAATCATAAATAATGGTCACATAAAATAATACTATCTTCTTCAAATAATAAAAGTGTCATATGAAAGCCCCCCGTACCTATATATTTGTGTAACATATAAATAAGTATGTAATTATTACACATTATTACCGTAATTAAATAGAATTTTTTTTATAGACTTTATTTTAAGAAGTACTTCTGAATGCTATCATTTTCTGAATGCTATGTCATTTTAAATGCTCTTATCTTCAGCAATAGCATTTAAACAACAACAGTATTGTCATCGTACTTTGCGGTGATGTTAGTTTTCTCCGATGAATTCTTCTCACTTTATGCTGAATTCATTTATGATGGCCAGATTTTCAGCGTGTATTTTACTTATTGTTTCTTCGAGGATAGAGGGAATCTTAGTTCTATTATGATAATTCATTTATTAATATTATGGTAAAATAAAAAAGAGTTGGAGTAGGGAAGGTAGGTACCCAAAAAATATCTTAAGGATTTTATTCTACCGCTTTGTCGGCGTAGATATTTATGCCAAATTTCAGCTTTCTGGTGCTTATTGTCTCTGTGCTAAGCCACTGATAGACAGCAAGACGTGCGGACATTGGGAAACTACGAGTATAAGGGGAACTGATATCAACCCTTTGTATCCACTGCTGGCGCACGGTCTCTTATCAAGCCGCCCATAAGGCCTCTGACTTGGCATAACGACTGCCATTATATGACAGCCGGCACCAACGGCTAAACTTTGGAACGATGTATAGAATTTATAAATAATAAAAGCCTGGAACGACTTCAGGTGTTGTTTTATTTGTAGATATAGTATAATATTTTAATAAAACAGAAAAACTGGATAAAAACGGATAAGCAGGTAAAAAGTCAGATCTGGTCAAAGGGTAAAGTAGTAGTGGATGAAAAATGAGGGAAATCGAAGAATGAGTAACAAAATTTAAATATTTGAAAATGATAGATAGAAAAAGAAATAAAAATGGTGTAAAGAGGTTTGCACCGTTACACTACCCGGGGGCAACGGGTAAAAATTTTTTTTTAAATATATTTAAAAAAATATATTAAAAAAAAATTTTTTTTATAAAATATATTGTCAAGTTAAAAAAAAATTAAACTTTAAGTCAAGAGAGGTAAATAATTAAATTAAAATTTAAACACAAGGTCGAGAGTAAAGTCGATGATAAAAAAATTGTCGAAATAATAAAATTTAAATTTAAAGTCATGAGTCAGGTCGATGAAGGTCGGGGATGTGGGCTGGGTAAGTAAACTAAAATAAAATATAAAAGATGGGCGATGAAAAAAAAAAATTAGAAGGTGAGGGGTGATATTTACAATGAATATTTACATTAGGCAGTTCCACTTTTATTCATCATCTATCATTCATCTTGAAAGCCTTGCAAAGCACGAACTTGTTGATTAAGGAACCCTAAAACACTGCAAATTGCAGACTTAGGCGGAGACACTCAAATTAAACCACCGAACTCCGAACACCCTCTACTTAATATAATCTCACCAAATCACCAGTCCAGCAAGACGGGACAAAAAAGCACCTCCATCAGTGTAAAAGGCTGAAATCGTGCGTGTCATTGACGCCTCCGAATCGGAGAGCTTCGGCGATTAGCCGTGTAAATATAAAAACGACTTGGACGCTCGGGGGAGAGACAAGCTCGGACGAGGTAAAAACAGCGAGGATCTATTACACTACTGAAGTCACTTGTACATAGAACTTGGGTCACGTTCTTGGCAGGTTTTTGTAGGTATCATATCTTTTCGGCGCACTTTATTCTAAAGTAGTAGAATTCTTTCTTTCCAAATAATTTTTTGTTTTCTTTTTGCCTGTAGGTATATCCCATTTATTGTTCCTATCATGCTTGCTATTATAACTTACTTAGATTTAAGAATCATGGTTGTAATATTTTTCTGGTTGTGCAATAAAGAGTTCTCTATCTATCTATCTATCTATAACTTAATGTTTATGTATGTTTATAAAAGTATTTATCTATGTAAGTTTATTTTATTACGTATACGTATGTACATTAATATTCGATGAGGACCAACTACCCGTCTCAATTTCTCCTTCTGCAATCTTTCCGATTTAAGGTTGCCTGGAAGAAATTGCTAACAGCAATAAGGCCGCCAATTGTACCTCTTCTCTTGTAATTGTTGTCTCTGTAATTATTTTCCGGTGTGTACAATAAAGAATATTCTTATCTTATCTTTATTTATTTTGTGAATGGGAAATTTTTTTTTTTTTTTTTATAAATGTGAGCATGTTTGGAGACAAATGTGCAAGTTTGTGAAGATGTGTTGTTGTTTGTTACCTACTCAACCACGCACTAACAGCTGAACGGAGTTAGGTACATGAAACTTGGCATACCTATAAATAGACAAAGATCTGAATTGAGACTTAGATATATGGTGAACACAGTACTGCGAGTATATTGCACAACCAGGAAAAAAATACATTAGGATCGTTGATATCCTTGCAAGGTGTTCCCAGGGGATAATTTTTTTTGTTTGTCAAGTCAAACTAAATATTTATTTATTGCGTTGCCAGGGTAACAAGAATCGTATAAACGGATTCTGTGCGAACTTCGCCGGGACAGCTAGTCTTCTCTATAATATAAAAATGAATCGCTGAATGTGTTGGTAAGCGCAAATCTCGAGAGCAGCTGAACCGATTTCGCTAATTATTTTTTTAGAATATTCCTCGGAGGACGAGGATGGTTCTTACGGAGGGAAAAATAAAAAAAAACAATCGGCAGTTAGGCGGTACGAAATTCGCTGGGTCAGCTAGTTTATTATAAAAACAGAGAGATTGTAAATTTCAAGCGCTGAGGTACATGAACAGACATTCAGATTTCCTCACGATGCTTTCCTTCGAAGGGCTCAAGGTCTGTGCCCTGCTGTGGGACGTACCTATAAAGGCTACAGAAATAATAACAAACGGTGTTATTCAGAAACCCTTTAAAAAAACTCCATAATATCTTGTAAAGTGAAAGACTGCCACTATTTATTTACACCCCGTCAGACTATTCATAAGGCGTTTATGGAGCGTTTTTACGGAATTGTGTTTTTATAAATAGAATCGAAAATGTTTACCTTATGTTAAATATAAAATAAGATAAAAATATTCTTTATTGTACACCAGAGCAAAGTTGCTGAAGGAAATAAGAGACGGGCAGTCGGTGCAAATATGAATATATTTAAACACTTCTTGTATAAATAACAATACACCTACATAAACAGTTACATATATAGTGATGATAAACATACATAAATTAATAAATTAAAATAAAAGCAACTTTATTCAAAAGTAAAAATGTGCAAGATACGAAAACATATTTAGTTCACACTTTTGAAATGGTCGGAGCCTCAGCATTTATGCTCTTCAGTCTCCGCCGGGAAGTACGAGTAATTATAAAATAGCGTGTTTCAGAATTAATAGATTATGCGGATAACAAGCTACCAAAGAATTACGAAAACTAACAAAGCGGCCTCCGAACAGCGGCTTTCACTTTCATTTTACATTGTCCACTGACATTCAACAAACAGAATGTTAATACTTTATGTTAAAATTCAATTGAATTAACTGCACATTTATCGTTTCGAAAACCGTTTCAACAGTTCGGTTGAACGATGTAAAAATGCAATTTATAACGTTAATCGTTAACGGAATAACGATTAACGTTAACTTGTGTTAATTCTTCCGAAATGACGCTTTGGCCTTTAACCAAGTTTCGATATGAACCCTTTTATGTCCCCACTGCTGGGGCACGAGTGCCTTCCTGCATCGCAGGAAGGTTAGGCCATACTCCACCACGGGGGCCAAGTCCGGGTTGGCGGAGGATTGTAAGACAGTGGCGGCTCTTACTGTCAGAAGTTATCAAGCCGCTCCTCTGACATGGCTTAACGACTGCCATTATATGACAGCCGGCACCAACGGCTTAACGTGCCTTGCGAAGCACGGAATCGCTCGGAAAATACCACAAGCGGTAGTCACGGGACGGTCACCCATCCTGCACTTAACCTGTTGTTGCTTAACCAATTTTAATTATTTGAATTGATTTTGTGTTTTTGAAATCAAAGTCTTTCTAAGTTTTATAAGTAATTATAAGTCTAGTCTAGTACGACTTGTTTCTGTTATGCTTATCACATGTTTCATTACTATTAGGAAGTACCTACTTGATCGGATTAATTATTATGAGTGTGAGCTTTTACTGGGCAAAATTATAAGTTTGAAACTGTAATATACTAATTAATCAAAAGCGTTTAATAGGAAGGTCGATTATATAAAAATAAAATAAAAAATACGCTATTTAAAGCTTTCTGTCAGACTTTTTATACGTGCAGTCTGTGTGTCAACTGTACGCAGAAGGCAATCAGCGCCCTGCGCGTTCAGTACAATAACTCGCTCAGGATGTTGTTGGGGCTGCCGAGGTACTGCAGTGCATCATTTATGTTTGCTGAGGCTCGCATAGACGGCTTTTATGCAATTATGCGGAAAAGAGCTGCCTCACTGCTCAGCCGGGTCCGAGGCAGCGCTAACAGCATCCTGGGAGTTATAGCCGGCAGATATGACTGCCCTGTCATGTGGTCGATGGAACAGTGGCATCTCAAATAGTGGCTACGCAAAGTATTTTATTTTATTTGTTATTAAGTGTATTATTTAAAAACGTACTGGTTTTAAAATAATACATTAATGTCTGAAATAAATTTATTGAATTGAATTGAAAAAAAGTTAACTATATGTTTAACAGAGCCCAACTATGCACATATCCCTGAGGGGTATTCTTAGATAAGGATCGCATTTCAGAAAACTACAATTAATAGATTACTGTGACAATTGCATATAAATTGCATAGTAATGTTAGTGTAAATAATAAGCGTTAGTGTACATAGCAGCTGTGTGGTGTCGGCCTAGGGAATAGCACCAACCCAAATTCTTCCCGCGGGTGTCGTAAAAGGCGACTAAGGGACTCAAACCGGGGGTGGGGTTGGGGATCGCAGTTTGGTACAATTCTACCAAACTGCGATCCCCAACCCGCATGCCCAGCGTGGGCATTATGGGCATTACCCCTAATGATGGC
This sequence comes from Yponomeuta sedellus, assembly GCA_934045075.1. Lineage (NCBI taxonomy): Eukaryota > Metazoa > Arthropoda > Insecta > Lepidoptera > Yponomeutidae > Yponomeuta > Yponomeuta sedellus. The sequence continues at coordinate 7,058,542 of OW203743.1, forward strand.
ACAACCTTGCGCTCATTAGGGGAGGGCTATGTCCAGCAGTGGACTAATATAGCCTGAAGAAGAAGAGTGTAGTATACATAGCTAAGTTACTAACATAGTCCTAAGTTCTTCCGTTTACTAATATATTGTAATAATATGTATACATTATGACTGAAATAAAAATAAATTGTCAAGTTTTTCTTGTTAGTAAGTGGGCCAATCAGCTTTGTACTGTACCTACATCGAATTGTCATAGTAAACATTGAATTGTACCTCTAAGAATAGGCCCCGCACGGCTTGCCGCTTGCCACGATCCTAAAAAACCTCTTTTGCGTCATGAACACTCATAAGAGTGCACTCACGCCGCTCTCGTGTGCTTTTTATCTTACACTTTTAATACTCTTACTTGGTTGATATGTCCGGCGTGGACGTCCTTTACCCGACCCTCGTACTTACATTTGGGCCAATATATTTCTTTTGTACTTTCTTCTTTCATGCTTTCCTCATGTAAAACCAATGTAACATTCCTTTCTCAATTCTAGTTACTACATCCTATGTTGAACTAGAACGTTCAACGTACCTACTACCACTATAGTGCCCCTACTAAATGTACTTGTAAACCTACTTACTGTAATCTATCAAAAGAGTTATAATTCCACAACAAACTTCCGTGCTTCGCAAGGCACGTTAAGCCGTTGGTGCCGGCTGTCATTTAATGGCAGTCGTTAAGCTTTGTCAGAGGCATTTTGGGCGGCTTGATAACTTCTGACAGTAAGGCCCGCCACTGTTTTACAATCCTCCGCCAACCTGGACTTGGCTCCCGTGGTGGAGTATGGCCTAACCTTTCTGCGATGCATGAAGAGACGCGTGCCCCAGCAGTGGGGCAATACAAGAGTTGATATCATAATCATCATCAACACACTTGAAGAGAACAAAATTAAATGTTAATTGTTTGATGTCTTCAAGTGTATCGTGGAGATATAACTCTTGATAAATTATAGTACCTAACCGCATTGGCCATCTGTCGTACTTATTTTATGACCAGTGGCTCGGTTTTACAATGGACGATTGCCGTAACTTCACGTTACACTTATTCTTCAATGTGAATGTAAACTAGTAAAAGTTTTACTATACTATTTTTATTTTAATGCACTAACCCGTGCTAAGGAACAAATTTAAAAACCTATTGAGAGGCTAAAAATTTCACCCATGCCACTATTCAAATTAAAATTTCACTATTCTCTGTACGTAATACAGAGAATAGTGTAAAGAGGTTCGAAATTTCACTGATGCCGTGAGTCGCCCATTGGCTCAATTGGTAGAGCGCTGGCACGGATAGCCAGAGGTTGCGGGTTCGAATCCCGGCATGGGTGAAATTTTTAGCCTCTCAATAGGTTTTTAAAAAAGTTTTACTAGTAAATGAAAATGAAAAAAATCCACAAAATAAACATCGTAAGTGGACAACATGTAGCTGTGTTCGATATCAACCCTAGTATGTCCCAACTGCTGGGCCACGGGTGTCTTCATGCAGCGCAGGAAGCTATGGTACTTTCACTAAATAAACAAATAATTTCACTAAAAAAATCTCACCTACGAGTACCTATCTGTCTGGACAGCGCTGGTTTTTACGACCTCTGTGGTGGCGTAGCGGTAGCGCGTCTGCCTACCATGCAAGAGTTCCCGGGTTCGAATCCCAGCTGAGGACAAAAAAAGGCCAGGTCTTGGATGTTTACATGTTTGTGATGTCGTTGTTTCTGGTTCCCACGACACAGGGTATCCTAGTGTGGGGCCAAAAGCAATGTATGTGCTTGTATGTAAATGTAAAAAAAAAGTAAACATACTTTACGTGAACATGTTTAAAGAATTGGTAAAAAATATTTATCGCTCGTTGTTTACTCGTTGTTTTTGACCTTTGATCTAAAGTGAAATATGGACTTGGCCGTCGGAGAGGATTTTTAAAAAACAAGACAAAGTTCAACTCGATGTTGATTTAATTAATTCTCGATTGAATTACATAAATTATACTATTAAATTAAATACTAAGTTATTCTATTGATCACGATGATCAGGGATGTCCTCGCGCTACCAGCGGTGGTGCGGCAAAGGCGTCGGGGCTGCTCGCGGAGACCTCACATTGAGTGTTTGCTTGCTCAGCATCTAGATTTAGCAATCCTTCTGATGATTCATATTATATAGGGAATCTGCCTTTGTTATATTGCAACCGGTGCAGATACGGACTCGTAACAAGTGAATATCCAAATTCAAAGTTGGTGGAAGTTTCGTAACGTTACAAATATTTATATTATAAGAAATATTTAAAAGTCTATCATCCCATATGCACAAAAAAGTGACGGAATGGTGGCCGGTGCCAACCGTAAGACGCTGGAGCTATAGTTTTTTTTCGATTTCTATACATTTTCGTCCTGATATTGTTGTGTAAACTTAAAAAAATATATACCTATTAAAAACCTATTTAGAGGCTAAAATATACCTATTAGTTAATTTTTGTTTTCAAATCTAGCGCTAATGTTTTCCAATCATGTTTAGAAAGTTCGCTTAAATATTGTAGAACCAATTAATTCTGTCACCCTGTAGTATTCACACAAGGGCCTTACTAAAGTATGACGGAAGTCCGACGACGTCATGTAGTGACGGTTATCGTCCAATGTAAATCGGGTCTTTCGAGAAGAATGACTTTGTAGCACCATGATTTGAGATAAGTACTGACTGTTGAGACTTGTAAGCACAGACTACATAAGATACCTACTATCTTGTACGTTGGTCACTGATTGGCAGACAGGTTTATAAAACATGTTGTTACGGAATGGAATAGTAACTAATGGAAAATGTTTAAAACGAAGTATAATAGAAAAATATTGGAATAAATGGGCAATGAAACGGTGACAACAAGAATATTACAGAGTGCTTGTGCGAGTTTTTTAACTACTCGATCGCGTTAACGTAAACTCATATTTCTATGGCATCGAGGAAGCGCCACCTAGCGACAAGTATGGAAATTAAAATTGCTGAGGGCGAGTTGTAATGGTTTACGTTGAGAAGTGAACACGTTTACCAGCCAAAACATGAATAAACGCGAGTGCGAGTTGTACTGTGACAGCGTTTTGTCAGTTCGAACGGTTAACTTACTCATACTAACTACTCGATGGTCGATTAACGCGGTAGTAAAGTTATTCGATTGGATCTGTCAAACTCGCACTCAGCACTCAGAATGAGTGACATGAGAGAGAAAAGTCAAGAAACGAAAAAATATAGCGATTCATAAAATTAAGGAGTCTTCAATACAATGGTAATAGTGGTAATGGTAAATGTGGTAATTATTGTGTAATTTCAAATCGTCCTGTTCTATAGATCAAGTGGATTATGCATTAAATTTTAAGTACCTATTTATTCCCTACCCGAATCGTTCGTAGCCCCGGCTGCCTGAGTAATCTTAAACGATCACGGAAAAATAGGGCGCGTTTAGTGCATGAATGGGTGACCGTCTATGACTAACGCTAATGGCATTTTTCGGAGCGGTTCCGTGCTTTGCAAGACACGTTAAGCAGTAGGTGCCGGCTGCCGTCGATAGATGGCAAGTCAGAGGCCTTAGGGGGCTTGACACCTTTTGAAAATAAGACTAGGCACGAGGCTTGCAAGCCTTCGCCAATCCGGACTTGGCACCCGTGGTGGAGTGTGGCCTATACCTTCCTCAGGGAAGAGACCCGTCCCCCTCGGTCGGGACATAAAGAGTTGATGATGATTATTTCTTACTTAAAAGTCAACGGCTTATGTGATACTACTTGCCGTTGTTGTCGATTTTGTTTGGTATGCGGTCAAAATATGTTTTATCTTTTTCAGCAATCTGTTTCCGATCTAATTCGAATAAAGAAAATAGCCATCAATTATTGCCAAATGTTTACTAAAATATGTACTTGTTTTTTTAATAAAATTGTTTAGTATGACAGTTTAATTTTTTATTTTATTTTAGACTCTAGGAAGACTAACAGCTATTACAAGGTAACAATAAATAGATACTTAGGACACACTCAGCCAATTAAAAGTCTTCACATTTAGTTTTAGATTAGTTTGTACACAGACAGTTCACATGTGAAAACCAGCATTAAGGTAAAGTGAGAATAACACTAAAAATAGAACTACAAATAAGAAAGCAAAAATTAATCAACTTAGATGAGATTTAACCAAGCTCCACCCAGTCTACAAAAAAAATAATATTTGATTAAATATTTGCTTTCAATAAAGCAACAATTCCTTAAAGCTCTCTTAGAGTAAACCACCTTTTTACATCAATAATGTATCTTCTTGACATAATAATAATAAGATAATAACAACAAGATTATGCTGTTTGGTTGTTTTCTATGCTATCAGCAAAAATCCGTACTAAAACAAATGCAAAGTTTGACGCTTAAGTAGTCTAACTACACAGCAAGACTTAAACGGCATGGTTAAAGTACCTAGAAAGCTATTTAACATTCGAAATTAGTTTTTTCAAGAGTTTTAGGGAGAATTGTAGAGTTACACCAATGACATTCCGTGAAATCGACGTGATGTCCGTTGAATGGAGATCAGATTGTGATCAAAACGTTGGACGGATTAACTTTTCGTTACGTAAACAAATTGTGACCGCTTACACGTGGTATGAACCTTATTTTTGAACCTTATGAACCCAACGCATCCTGAAGTTCTTCGGACATACCGTCCGACACGGGCCAGATTACCTGGAATATGTTATCATCATCGGTCGAGCGAACGGGAAACGAAGCAGAGGACGAGCACCAACGCGTTGGACAGAAATAATAACTAAAGCTTCGGGAGGGACCCTACAAGCAGCTGTACATCTGGCGCATAATAGAATCAAATGGAGAGAGCTGGTGGCGGAAGCTGCCCCATAGTCACGTCCCTCAGCCATGAGGAAACGACAAAGAAGAAGAAGAGATGTATGAACTAGATTATCACATCACATTATTATTAAAAAAACACAACCAAGTGGACGCTTAAATTTTCAAAAATGTTTAATTATTCCATAAATCCCTCTTATTTGCGTTAAAGTGCGAATGGTTATCGGAAGAAGTGTTACATCGATATCCGAAAGTAAAATCTTCTGAAAGTGTGCATGATATATTGCGTTTTCGACTTTTCAGTGACAACTATTCTAAAGTGTAAGAAATTATTATAACAATACCGCATTACTGTCGTCCTACCAACAACATTCTATAGGTACTACATCTACATTGCTCACGGAAGTTTCGAAGTTTCGATTCAACTTCACTTGTCACCGTGTTTTAAGTAAAATTGTTACCTACATGAATTTCCAAAAGCAGTTAACATTCAAAAACGTAAATAAACCATAGACTACAAAATTAATTGTCATTGCCTATGGTTCAATGTTGCCACACAGAAACTGGAAGTTGTAAGCGACGTCTTTGATTAAATTCTCAACACTGATAACATTGTATGGGTTCCACCAACAACAAAAAAATGGCGTTGGAATGTATAAAATGTACCAATAACATCATTGATAAGCAATATGTTACTTGCTTAATATGCCAAGGAAAATTCCACCTTGATTGTGGGAATGTTTCGGAAAAAAGATTCCAATTAATGACTGTCGATCATAAGAAAAAATGGAAATGTACACCATGCCTTAGAAAAAGCACTATCAAAAATGTCAAGACTGGCCTCAATGATATAACACCAACACAAAAAAACCCTAATGTCACTCTTCGTAATAGACCGGCACGCCCTAAACTAAGTACTTCAACACCTGATGCCGACGACACATCAGATACAATACTATCTGTGGACACTACTCTAAACCAAAGCTGCCCTGGACCCTGTAATGATGGCTTGGAAGAGTTGGAAAAACTTCGATCTAACATATCCAGTTTAGAGACCAAACTAGAAAGTGCAGAGAACGAGATTGAACGTCTAGTAATTGAAAATCTTTCCCTGAGAGGTCAAATATCAAAGAGTGATTCCAAAATAAACCAACTGACTCGCTTGTGCCGTACATCACCAAAGATGGATGTGACGCAGGAGACATCACGTGACTTCACCACACCTAAGTCCACACTAGAGAAGAACATGGCCAAGACACGACCGACTAAAGTGATGTTAAAAGAAAATCTATGTACAGAGAGTCAGCAATCTACGTCGACGTCTGCATTGCCGATGATCAACTCAAAGAAAGAAACAGAGAAGGCGCAAAGTGCGAACAAAAAAGTCAGCTCATTTCAAAATGACATGAAAAGTAAAATCTGTTTACTGAGCACAGAAAATCATATTCGAACACGATCAATCGCAGAACGAAACCTAAGCGGAGAAAACGTGTTATGTCACTACCTCATGCCCGGCGCTGGAATAAAATCCATTCTAGACGGAATCGAAGTTAAACTTGCAGATTTCAATATACGAGACTTCTGTATCATTCTTCTCCCCGGTGAAGATTTTACTACAGAGTGTGATAATTACGCGTTAATTAAATTTATTCGAGACACGCTCCAAAACATAACCCACACAAATGTACTGCTGTGTCTGCCGACGTTCAAATTCTACAAATTTGACGAGTCGTTCAGATGGAGGGTAGAGATATTTAATAACCAGTTATACCTGGATGTAATGACTCATGAATATGCGTGTTTGATTGACTCAAATCTTAACTTAAACTATGACTACACTCATTTCCATAAGCATACTGGTAGCTTAAATAATAGCGGCCTTAATGTTATACTTAGTGATGTCAAAGATACCATTGTTTACATAGAAAATTGGTATGCACAGAAAATTTATGATAAAGCTCAAAACCAATCAGATAAAACATTTTTTCGAGGCTATTAAACATAAGGCATCTGTAGGTATTTTGCACCAAAATATAGCGGGTGTTCTAAATAAACAAGAAGACTTGTATTGTGCATTGTTGGAAATCCATAAAAGTGGTGCGAATATCGACATAGTATGCTTAAGTGAAACAAATATTATGAGAGGTTCAGAATTTAATTTAAATATAAAAAACTTCCAAGTTGCAACATCTTACTCCAGAAAAACCTCTAGAAAGGGAGGTGTAGCAGTTTTGATAAGAAACTATATTGAATTCGTACCCTTAAAAAAATTAGAAAATATTTCAGAGCCATTTACTTTTGAATGTTGTGGAATTAACATTTTAAAATACGGAATATTGGTTATATGTATTTATACAAATAAAACTCCTACGTCAACATCTTCACTATTTTTCCACAAGCTTAACGAACTTCTTAGTAAAACTTGTAACTTGAAAAGAAAAAAGTATGTCTTGTGTGGAGACCTCAATATTGACTTATTGAAAGAATCTAATATTTCCACTGAGCTCAAGAGAGTCCTTGAAATGTATAACCTCAAACCTATTATAGAAGCACCAACCAGAATCACAGCGACGTCAAAATCATGCATAGATCACATAGCAACTAATATAAAGAATGGTACAACTAATATACATGACTTAGGATTATCAGACCATACCGCACAGTCTTTCGAAATTCCAGTTAAGAACCGCCTCGCTCCTCCAATAAAATGGTGGTACGAATATCGGAGAGATTACAGTCTGGACAACCAACTTAAGTTTAAAGAATGTCTTTCATCCCTATCTTTTAATGAAGTATTTGAGGAGACTGATGCTTCTCAGGCATTTAACAATTTGTACGAGATATACAATGTTTTCTATAAACTGTGTTTCCCTGTTATAAAAATAAAGGTCTCCGATAAAAATTGTAATATAAAATGGCTTACTAAAGGTATAAAAAACAGTTGCTTAAAAAAAAGACAACTCTACTTAAAAAGCAGACATTGTAAGGAGTATGAAGATGAATACAAGAAATATTCACGAATATAAAAAAAAAACTATAATTTCCTACCAAAAAAATCAAAACTTAAAACTTTTATCGAACACCAAAAATAAATGTAAAGCTGCTTGGAATGCGATTGAAAAATATACTTCCTATGACTCCAAAATTAGGACCATTGATAAGTTAGTGATTGATAACTGTGATATTACTGACCCTCAGCTTATTTCGAATTCATTTAATGAATATTTTATAAATATAGTAAAGAACCAAACAAATACTGATAGCGGTCACTTACCCGATAGTATAAATATTGTTAATAGAGAAACTAGTATATTTCTGAATCCATTAGGTACGAAAGAGTTGTTACAAATAACAAAGAATCTCAAAAACTCAAAATCTGTAGGTTTAGACGACATACAAACAGATATAATAAAAAATAGTATAAATCTTATAGTAGAACCACTAGCTTATGCAATAAATTTATCGTTACTTCAAGGGACTTTTCCAGATACTTTAAAAAAATCCATAGTTAAGCCAGTACTTAAGAAAGTGATAAATCTAAAATGGATAATTACCGTCCCGTAACACTTATACCCATATTGTCCAAGATATATGAAAAAGTTATGCACAATAGGCTAGACAAGTTTCTTACAAAAAATAATATTATAACAGATGAACAAAACGGCTTCAGAAAATGCAGGAGTACCTCTCTAGCTGCTTTTAAGTTAATTAGGTATATTACAAATTGTTTAGACAAAAAGATGCCTATATCAGTTTTATTCATGGACATGAGCAAGGCATTCGATTTCGTTTGCCATAAAAGACTGCTCGAAAAAATATGGAAGTATGGCATACGAGGTCCAGCATTTCAATGGGTGAAGTCGTATCTGAGTAATAGATCGCAATGTGTCGAGACAGCTAGATATTGCTCAAAATCTAGATCTATTACAAAATATCAATCGCCATTTATAGCCAATGATTTAGGTGTACCTCAAGTAGTATATTAGGGCCCCTGCTTTTCTTACTATATATTAATGATTTAATTAAAACTGTTTTTATACGGATTTATGCTCGTTTATTACATTTTTACAATTTTCCAACGTTTCGGCACTTTTTCAGGTGCCGTGGTCCCGGATGACTGAGGTGACAGGTGTCTTTTAGAAATCATTAACGGTTAGTTTACTACCCTCGGCAAAAATTACAAAAGTTAATTATGAAGTTACGTTCCAAAATAGACAAACCAATTATTTTTTTTTTATATAAAGTCATCAATATTGATTATTAGTAATTGAAGTTAAAATTAATAAACTAACTACTTTATATGAACTTAAAGATACCAATTATAAATTGAAATTAAATTTATTTTTTATTATTTATTCTACAGTCACACTTCTAGCAAGGGGGTCTCATGCACTTAAGCACTGGTTCCCATGCTACCGGTATGTTCCAACCTTAGAAAATACTATATATATTAATGATTTACCAAACAGCCTCTCCCAAAATTGTATTCTGTTCGCCGATGATACAACAATAGTTACATAATGTAAACATATAACTAAATATAATCAAGATATAAATCAAGTTCTAGCTCAAACAATATCTTGGCTTACAGCGAACAACTTGAAGGTAAATGTAAATAAAACTTTATATATGCAATTTCATACAAACAGGAGCAGTCCTCAATCTCTAACCGTTAAGTTTAATGACACAATAATCGAAGATGTATCAAAGATCAGATTTTTGGGCTTAAATTTAGACTCCAATTGCGATTGGAAAGACCATGTAAATAATGTGTGTTCTAAGGTGAACAGATTTGTCTATGCACTAAGAAAAGTTAGTCAAGTGGTGTCAAAAAAAGCAGCTCTAATCGCTTACAGTGGCTACGTGGACTCCACTTTGCGATATGGCATTGTGCTCTGGGGAAATTCGGTGGATGTGCATAACGTATTTTTAATCCAAAAGCGCTGTGTGAGAGCCATTTTCGGAACTAAGCAGATTGAATCATGCCGTCCTTACTTCAAAAAGTATCAGATTCTACATGTGCCATGTCTGTATATATTTGAAATATGTTTATTTGTATTAGATTACTTTGAAAAACACACCTATTTATAAAAATAGGTGTCTTTTTCAAAGTAATCAGGATATATCAACAAGAACTCTCCGATCGAAATACTCACAAAAGCTACATAAACCACCAGCAAATTTATCTTTAGTATCTAGAAATTCCTTTAGAATGTGTGTAAATATTGATAACAAATTACCAGAGTCTTTTAAAAAAGAAACGTTAAATACTTTTAAAAGGTTAACAAAGAAGTGGCTCCTAGATTATTGTTTTTATAGTTTGAAAGAGTTTATGGAGTATGATGTTGAATAATTTTATTTTATTGTTTAGCTAAGTGTGTCGCTATTGTTAGATACGCAGCTATTTAGTTTTTAAGATGATCTCATATCGTTAAGGATTTTTTATTTAAAAATTTTACTTATCACAGTTCTGCTTTGTTACCGTTTCCATGTAAAGGATGGATGAATGTGAGTACACCTGTTAAGGTAAGATTTGGTGAATCTATTTTAAATAGCAACTGTTACTGGTAAATGTGTAACCCATGTCTATGCTCACAATAAATATTCTTTATTCTTTATTATTATATATTATGTCACATCACACTACATATAGTACGTTCACATTAACTTGACGCGTGAGAGAATTGGTAGCAGTGAGATGTTTACTGTTACCATGTTAAATAAGAAATCATTCCCATTACTTGGGGAAAATAAAAGGATTGAGGGCTTGTTTTACCATCTTCCGATTAGGTCCAAAAGCTAATTCACATGTTATGTCCTTGTTACCAATTCTCTCACGCGTCAAACTTATGTATGCGGAATCTGGGATTCCAATAATTTTAAACGCAATGTCTGACCTCCATGGTCAAATTCGTTCTTTTTTTAAATACTGGCCGCTAAAATTTTTCTCTTATATACGTTAGTGTTTTGTTTTTGTTGGGTTTAAAATGTCATATCGCTGAAAAAATGGAACTCACTCGTGAAAATATTCGTGCTATGATTTATTACGATTTTCGACGTGGTTTAACGCAACAACAGTGCGTAGATCAATTAACTTCGACTTTTGGTGGCGAAGCTCCATCAAAAACGACTGTGTATCACTGGTTTACTGAGTTTAATCGCGGGCGCAGTAAGCTCACGGACGAAGTTAAAGAAGGTCGCCCAAAATCGGTGGTTGTGCCACAAAATATTGAAGCTGTGCGAAAACTAATAATGCAAGTCCACCATGTTACGTATCGCGAGATAGAGGCTATTCTGGGCATGTGTATAACGAGCATTCATAGGATATTACATGAACGTTTGTCTGTAAAAAAAATATGTTCGCGTTGGATCCCGCACAACTTAACTCAGGATCAAAAAGATGCTCGCGTCGAATGGTGCAAGAAAACCTTAAAAAAATTCAACGGAGGCGACTCAAAATCTGTTTGTAATATCTGCACAGGTGACGAATCCTGGATCTACGCGTACGATCCCGAAACTAAACAACAATCAACAGTTTGGGTGTTTCAAAATGAGCCGAACCCTACGAAAGTGGCTCGTGCAAAAAGCACTGTAAAGCAAATGGTTGCCTGTTTTTTTGGTATTAATGGCCATGTGGCTACAATACCACTAGAGAATCGCAGAACGGTTAATTCGGAGTGGTACACGACCATTTATTTGCCGGAAGTATTTGAAGAAATACGCCAAAACAACCAGCGACGCAGAATCATACTTCACTATGACAATGCCAGCTGTCATACATCTCAGGAAACAACTACATTTTTGGATGGTCAAAAAATAGAATTGATGGGTCATCCACCGTACAGCCCTGATTTGGCTCCCAATGATTTCTATTTATTCCCAAATGTAAAGAATAAATTACGTGGTCAACGATTTTCGACCCGTGAAGATGCCGTAGATGCGTTCAAACAGCACGTTTTGGAGATACCTCAATCAGAGTGGAAAAAGTGTTTTACAAATTGGTTTCATCGAATGCAAAAGTGGATCGATCATAGTGGAGAATACTTTGAAAAACAATAAAAGCATATTTAGCCATATACATTTGTTTATTTTTTCTATTTCGCATACATAAGTAGCAGCCCTCGTAATATTATAAAGGCGAAAGTTTGTGAGTCTGTATGTTTGTTACTTCTTCACGTCTAAGCGGCTGGAGTGATTTTAATGAAATCTGGTACGGAGTTAGCCAGGAGTAACACATACTCGTAGGCTACATTTTACTGCGGTAAAATATAATTTGCTCCCATGGGAATTTTCCCATTTCGATAAAACGCGGGTAACACCGCGGGACACAGCTAGTTTATTATAATTCACAACAAACACACGCCATTGTAATTCGGCCACAGGAAGAGAGAGAGAATACAGCTTAGCCAACTTAACTAGAACACTAAAATCGGAAACATGACAATATTGGCGTTGACCGTGTTGCCATGAACATTATATGTTTTATTTGTGAATTAGTGGCCGACTAAGCTGTCAGGATCTGGGCAAGCCTAAGTACACCATCTATAAAACCATGTCCCAGGCACTACAGGTGTTTAGTACGGTTTAGTAGTCGGAATGGTCCTCACCCATCTAGTGTGAGTGAAGATGCCACTGGACGCTGTATAAATCATCTCATTACGTAGATGCAAAAAGGCCAATATTAGTGGTAGGTAACAGCAGCTGACTGTGAAAGATATCGCGAGGAAGCCTGATATGAGGCATAACGGGTACCTACGCGTATACCCTATTTATTGAAGCTTGAGACAAAAGGTAAACAAACAATAGAAAGGGTAATTTATTATGCAAAATTATTAATCAGAAAATAAAAAAATAGACATTGATTGTTAAAAGTATCGTAAAAATATATAATATGTTTGAAAAAAATAAATATCAAATTTAGTTTTCATATTTTGGTAAATAGTGCATTTTATATAAATTTTATTTTAGTACATAACTTTTTAATAGAATTGTGGCACTATAAATAACCCAGAAAGTCAGCGCTTCACAAATTTTGAACGTATTATAATTATAACACTGCTCATTAAAGATGTAATGTAATGCAAACATTCTAATTTTAAAGATGCTATTTTATTTTCGTTTGGGTTATAACCGCCATTTTCATTCTCCCAACTTGTTGACGCGAGCGTGCTGTTTCTTCCGATAAAAGTTTGAGAATCACTATTTCTGTGTTTACCTTTTGTCTCAAGCTTCAATAAATAGGGTATAGTAATTAATACGATATATGAACCTACCTAGTAAGGTAAGGTTTAACCAATTTGATAGAAGATGATGTAGGTATATGACAAACTTTATAGAAATACTGTTATCTACAGTCTGGGCCATAGCTATCTTCCTACTTGCTAACCTGCAGATCAATTTGCAATGTAGGTACATCCAAATGTCATCAGATAAATACTGAGGTACTAAGAGCGGTTATTCAGGGCCATATTTCATAGAACTACAATTCATGGTTCGTAAACCTTACTTTGAAACGGTTTTAAAACTCATAATTGATTCAAATGAATATACAAAATACTTTGATTATACGGTCAAGTGGCCTATTGAGTACATGGGTACAAAAGAAAAAAAACCACCCCGATAATAGTATCGGGGTGCGTTTTTTCCTTTGTCTCAGAGTATTCAGGGCCATATTTCATAGAACTACAATTCATGGCTCATTAAGCCATGTGAATAAACTTTTTATACAACCAATTAGTGTAGGTATTCATTTGTATCAATTATGAGTTTTAAAACCGTTTTAAGGCATTTTAACTAAAGCATCAATTCTGCAAAAAAACAGGATAACACTCGATCATTTTGTATCTGTTCTTATTTTATCGAAAACGGCTAGGGCTGGTCGAACATAGGTATAATTACGTCAAGCTCAGTAAATTAGCGATCCGAGATCCCGAGAGTTGACTTGACTTTTTTTTTACTAACCAGTTGACATCACTAGTTGCTATATAGGTATATTCCTGCGACGATATATTGCTCATGTGCATGTAGGCGGCTTATTTAAAAAAATATTTTTTTTGAAAAACTACGCTTTAGATCATCACTTTCTGACCACTTACGAGTACTAAACACCAAAAAAAAAATCTGAGTCGGTTTTTAGAAACCTGTCTAATACCGAATCAGTACCGAAGAAACTAACTGACCGGCCATCCACGTCCGACCGTTAAGCGACGCAGAGCGCGCGCCGGCGCCGGCCGCGTAATCGCAAACACGTTAATCGGCTAAAGCGGCGCGGCCGCGACCCGACAAACTCCATTACGCCCCGACCAATAAACATCATTGTTTCAGCGCTTAACTAGGAACACACCACCACCGCGGGGCCGCTTTGCCGCGATCTTGGGCGCGCGGACCTTCTAATATTCATAAGTCAATTTCCTGCCCCATTAATACGTAACGAAGTAGCGCAAATGGCCTTATCGCTTGTGCGCGATTACTCGCTCGCCGCTCCTCTTACATAATTCAACGTATTAAACGAAATTGTTTAAACCTTATTGCTCGATTACGCAGCTCCTCCCAAGTCACGCCTCGTTTGGCGCCGCCAATCGGGGAGCTTCGCCCCCACTCGGCCGGCCTCGGTCCCGCCCGCCGGAGTCCCGGCTCCGCTTTCAGATTGTGTCGTGATTTCCGAGCGGCGGGCGGGCGCGCGTGCGTGTTTGCTAATACGCTACCCGCGGACGGATTTCAGTGCTACCGTACTGAATCTACACTGTGAATGATTTTGTTTTACTCTCTTTCTTGACTATCCATTTGATTTATTTTCCTAACTATCATGCGAATGTTGCAAAGACACCCGAGAAGTTGCTAAAGAAACTCTACGAGAACTGTGCGAGTGAGTGCGACCGACGACGTTAAATGGCCCGACGAAATTAACCTTAAAACAACCAAAGGCCTTGCTATGACTATGCTCGCGATGGCGCGTGGCGCAGAAGACCACCGGGAAGACGAGGCCGACACGGAGGCTGAGGCCGAAACGGAGGCCGAGAATAACGGCGAGGTGGACGTGGTCGGAGTGGAGGAGGCCGCGCCGGTGGACCTCACCCGCCGGCTAGGCCTTACCAGGCCGCCGGAGAGGCCAGCCATCGCGTTCTCAGTCGAGAATATCCTGGACCCCAACAAGTTTACGGGCAGGACGGAGGTCCCGTTGAGGTTCGACGAGCAGTACTGGAGGCCGCATTACGACAGAGATGATAGCGATTCAGGTATGTATGTGCCTATAAATCTACTGACTTCGTAAATGGAAGTATTTTTAAAATGCGCAGGACCTGAAACCTGTAGGTTAGATTAGGGATGTAATTTTCAATAACTGTTCAATTGTACACTTTTCAATCAATAAAAGTTACTCTGCTTTGAAAAGATAGAAAAGAAAAGGTAAGCTTAGGATAAATACAATGAACATTCTTCTTGAAAGGAAGAAAGAATAACTATGTATTGTCATGAAAGGTTTACCTGCAGCGATAATATGACCTATAAATAATATAATGGTTATATTACGTAAATTTTATTGTTCTTTATATAGAGCAATACTTTACTAAGGGTTGCGACTTGGTAGATCGCATAAGGCTCAAATTTATTTAAATTACTAAGGTATAACCCCTGATACAGATTTCGAAGCATAAAAATCTCATACAACCTGAGTAGGTAAACACAAATTCTAATTGGGTTTTCTCCGGAATGGTGCATTTTAAAAATAACTTTGCACCTGACTTAAATATAAATTATAAAATAGTCTTATTTATATAAATTCTACTACCTACCTACTTACTTTAAAGCCCTTCTTTGAATCTTTTTATTCAATATGTGATTACAAACCTTTCTTCGTAAAATCGTTTCCTTGTAAAGGTGTTTTAAGGAATTGTGTAGGTATCAATAAGGCCGAAATTTTTTAAATGTTAATATCAACCTCTTCATTTGTTACCTATATTTCTTAGGGCGCCTTGCACCAAGTCAACGGATAAGTAGGTAAGTAGTCAAATATTTATCTGGAGATAAACGAATAAATATCTGATAATATAATGAATGATTAAGTACCTAAAACGAATGAATAAATAGTTGTTCGTCAATGGATAACTTTGCCGATGTCGTAGTGCAAGACATTTGTGGACTTATTCTCCAAATAGACCTTACATATCCGTGCATTAAAAGTAAAGTGATGCCAGATAGCGTTAGCACAATTCGACCTTAAATACACACTGAAATCTGGATGGTTTGGAAGCCGCGTTTTTGTATTTACCTATTACAAAACATAAACTATAGTCTATTTTAGGAATACACGTAACATAAAGTACCTACACGTAACATTAAGTAGAATCTTGTTTCGAGTTACGAAGGTACCTACTTCGGGATTCTACGTAGCGCCACCAATGGAAATAAAACATAACTTGTGTTATAATACGTTTTTATTTAAAAGTGAACATGAGAAATCTTAACAACTGTGACAACTATTTTTAGAACCTACCTACAGCTAGAACCTAGAATCTACAACCAAGGACTTTAATCACATTTCGACGAAGACGGCCGTTTTTATCGATTAGAAATCGATTAAATATCCTATCTATTGGTCAAAGGTTTTAGACTGTAAGTTCTGAAAATAGTTATCACAGTTGTTAAGATTTCTCATGTTCACTTTTTAATGTATGTGCTTGTATGTATACATGTTATGTTATGTTATTAATAAAAACGTACTATAAAACAATTTATGATTTTTTCCATTGGTGGCGCTTAGGTAGTTAGCGCCCCTAAGCATCTTTAAAATTCGCAAACAGTGTAGTAGGTACAGCCTCGCCGTCTATCGAAACTAGGACCTGTGGACGTGAAATGCGCTCGCACCGCTCTGGCTAGCTACTAATGGTTCTCACAGATTCGAGTTTGCGTCGAGATCTTTTTGCAATGTTCCTTTAAAAAGAACAAACTAGCGTATTCGACAGCTATTGTTGAGATACGTGTATTGTGCTATAGCTTTCAAAGCACTTAAAATCCTGGTGTAGATTTACTTGTAAACAAGGTAGGAAATATTTAAGTAAATGGAGTAATTGCTTACGTAGTTCGGGAATATTATAAACAGTGAATTCCGACGGTTTTGTGCAGCCCATAAATGCATCTTATACCTCCTAAAACCTGATGTCCTACATGTAGGACATCATATATAACTTTTTTCCCCAGTGAACTTTCGGTAGGATATCTTAGAAAACTTACTGTACAATAGCTATTTCATAATTTTATTGAACATGTGTTTTTTTTCAAAGTCTTCGTAGTTGTAGAAGATACGGAGTAGTTTCTGCCTTCAGGGGCTAGCAGGTTATGAATCTAACAGTAATTTATTGTACCAACACATAATAATCAAATATTGTTTTGATTGTAATAACTGTCTGTCGATATTGTATTGTTACCTACTTAACTAATTGTTTCTCAAGTAAGTGAATTTATGTATTCTTTTTGAGAAATAAATATCTTAAACCATAAACCTTAATCACGTAGGTAAATAAAAAACAATGAATGCAAAATAATGTAGAGTTGATATTTCTAACCTGCACGCAAGTGTTAAAGCTTGTTGATATTATGATAACGTAACATTTATTTCAGATAAATAATAATCTATATTAAAAAAATAACATAATAAAACATAAAATCAGAATAGGTACATCTAAACAGAACACAATTGCAATTGCAGTAGCCAACGATTGGGCAGGAAAAATATGAACTGGTCGAATCGCTGACACGAAAAGAAGAACAGAACACACAAACATGCCACAAATTATTCGTATTTAATAGACAATGAAACAAAATTGTGGTTGATCAAATACCTACTTAAGTAAATACTTTAAGTAGTAAAGAAATAACTTTTTCATAGGTAGGTCGTGATTTCCTGATAATTATTAACTTACTTTGGTATTAATTGACATAGGTGCGTCATTCCGGAGCGCAATGAAACTTTACTAAGTAAGTAAGAAATGTTTATTCATGAACCATAACACCAAATAGACCATACAATATGAATGGCAACATAGAACGGAATATTTAAATACTTACACTTAACTAACATAGACTGTAATAATAATATACTAGACTAACATGCAGACACAAACAGTTTATAACTATTATAATATTACATAGGTTCATGCCAATGTGTGTTATGGTTATAAAAAGGCCGCTGTCTCAGCATATTGTCACGGGTTATGAACCCCAGACCACTGGTTTTCTGACAGGGCCTGCGCGTCACGACACGAGAAATCACGATAGATACGATAAGCACTTAAATGCAATAATATAACCTATTCATTCATATAATACGTATAACAATGGTTGCACAAAAACACAGACAACAAGATACTAATTATTTATCTTTTACATTAATACAAAGGTCATGTAAGTGTTCCGTGTACATTATGAATAACCTACTAAACACGAGAACTCGTCCAGTGAACTTCGGCAATTCGTCTGATGAGATGCTTGAAAGAGATGCCTTATCAAATTAGCAATACAACAAATAATAACAATACAGAGTAAATAATCCCATGCAAGTGAATAAATTATAATACCTAAATAATTAATTAATTAATGAATAAAACCCCATAAATAAGAAATACTTTACGAATATATGAGTATTTAGACTCCACCATGATTTGTATCATCAACTGAGAATCACAGACTAAATAAGCAGAATAAAAAAGAAATTGCCGCCGTATAAGAATTTTCTTATGAGGCGGCAATTTATTTTTTAAATCCGATCAAACCTCGTTTTGTGACCTCAAACTTATTGGCAAATTTTTGTTACGATCCGATTGAAAATAAAAAACAAACTACGTTTGTATGGGAATCGCTTCGTGAGGGGCCTTCTTAATTCAAATTTTTCTTCTTCATTTCTTGCAAAAAACGGCTTGGTCTATCATCAACCTGAAACTTTTTTCTGAGGACTTTTTTGTAACTGTTATAAACGGCCAGCGTACTGAAACGTATCAATCATCGCGTTATCGAAAATACTTATTTTACTCGACATTTCACGATCACGACGGTATAACAAGAATGGCGGTTACAGTTGATCTAGCCGTCGAGGCGCTTGGCTACCAAGAAAGAGGTCGTGGGTACGATTCCCACTCGGGACGCCGTATATTTGTACACGTGGCCTCAGACTGGGTGTATTTTCATGTTTGCGACATCCTTGTCTACTTACCATAATAAATACATAGTGTCCTAGTTAGGACAAGGTCAAGTGATTGTGTTGTGTGAAAGTGTAGAGTTTGGTGGGAAGAAAGCTGGGGTCATCCCGCTATTTCATAGATAAGGTATGCGTGAGTTCCCGGAATCGAATCCTAGCATATACTAATGACTTTATCTAATAAGCTACGTAGGTTTGTAAATTTTTACTCTCAGTACTATTAAGAAGAAAAACATCACAAAGAAATCTCAGTATCTGAGGTATTTATAACTCTGTTTAAGATCGTCGGGGTCACGCTTGGTACAAGTCCTCTCTTTCTGAGAGAAGGCCAATATATTAGAGCGTTAATACCTACCTATGGTTGTGATAATGAAAGAAGGGATCTACAAAATAACAGAAATATCTGTAAAAATAATGTCTCTAACATATATAGAATTATTTATGTTTACCTACTTCCTCTCCTTCATCTAAAGTGATCGTCAGGTAATTTTGATGAAAAATAGAAAATAAATGACCATTTTCAACTTTTGCTTATTGAAAGTGGTTTATCGATACCGAAGAAACGGTTTTTAGGGTACCGTAATCAACATGGAACCCTTATAATTTCGCCATGTCGTTCATTTGTCTGTTTATCCGCGGCTTAGCACAGAGGTACAACATACTAATACTTACTAGAAAGCTGAACATTGGCATAGATACACAGATTAATTACGCCAATAAAATGGGAGGACAAAATCTTATTTTTTTAAGTTATCTCTCCTACACTTACAATAGGATTACATTTTTTTTCTCGCTTACACCGTAGTTTAGCGTATAGTTGGATTTGCCGTTTAAAAATATTCTCATCTTGTCGGTGACAACGCATTAAAAATTTATTGGCCCAGAACTCGGCCAAGCATATGCCAGCTTCCGAGGTCAAAAAATTAAATATACTTACGGTGAGTGCAGGAAACCGTATTTTTTTAAATATAGAGCTCCGTTAGCAAAATATTAAGCTTTAAAGCGCAATTTTTTTTTAAGAGTAAACCTACCCCGGCTCCTCCTGGCTATAGCTTTTTTTTGATTTTGGAAACCTAATGTAATGAAATTAAACGGAAAGCTACCACGGTTAAGCAGGCTTTATTTTTTATTTTTAGCCTCTAAATAGGTGTTTAAAACAGGCTTTATAAGTTTGCGAGTGGCGTTAAGTTACAAAAATTTTAATAGTATTTAAAATTTAAATTTCGACAGTGCAATTTTATATTACCTGGCAAAAATTAAGCGCGCGCATACTTCCGCTCACTGCACCGGCCGACGGGACACTCTCTACGACAACATGATACGGCGCGGCTTATAGGTCAAATCGAGTGAAACAAATACGTTGATAAAGTTTAAGATCCTAGTGAAAAATGCATGTTACTACTAACCCCTGTTACTACTAGCCCCTCGCTCCCCTACCTATAGTTTATTTTAATTGTATTACTGTGGATTTCTGTTGAATCATCATCATCATCCTCGACCCACGGATTTGCATCTCACGCATGCTCGGGTCTAAATCTATAATTGTCAAGGCGTCGCCGTCAACGGAATCGTTGTGGAAGACATCATCATCATCATCACCTCGACCCATTATATCCCCACCGAGGGGCGCGGGCTCTTCCCTGAGGTAGGCATAGGCCATACTCCACACAGGAGCCAAGTCCAAGTCGTTTATTTCTGTTGAATAAATAAATAAAAAATATAAAGTTTCTAGTTCTGCAAAGCGGGTAAAAAACACATACGGAACCCTACACCGCGCGTGGGCCGACACGCACGTGGCCGGTTTTTAGGTTTTGCATTAGGTATTAAAATTTCAATGACAAGTTGGTCAACGTTCTCGCGTTTGTGATTGATTTCTATTACCACTCAAGATTCCGTTTTACCTATCTTTTTCAAATCGCGGCAAAAAGCTTGGCAATTTATTTCGTTTGAAAAAGACCGCACCGTACTCGATCACGAATTTTCACGCACGTAGTGATTATAATAATTGCGTTTTCGGGGTATAATAGTTGGTAATGCCCGGCAGGAAAATTGAACAAAAATTCGCGCAATCGGGTTGGATCCACGATGGATAGATAGAGAAAACTTTCATGCACAACCAGAAAAAAGAATCACTTACCTACAACTGAAGGTCACTTAAGAGCAATATTTTTCAAATTATTTGTCAATGGGAATTAACCACGTGTCTACCGCCAATAGAACTCGAAATACAACCAAGCGAAGACAAAGTCAGTTCATAAGTCAGTTGATCCTTCATCACCAAAGATTAGGTGTATTTTCGCAGAGAATACATTGTACTATGCTATATAACTCAAAAACTCCATCATTTACTGAGCATTTCTTTATAATTAATAATAACATAATTTAAGTTACTGTACACATAATTTATTTATTAAGCATGCATTATAAAGGTTTTTATTTAGTAATTTAAGGGAATGAAAGTTAATTTCCATTTAAATCTAAATAGTATTGTATCATACCTTTTAGCAATGGCTCCAGCAAATTTGATTTATTTATGTTCAAAAAACAAACAATTAATTTATCTTATCATACAGATACCTTTTTTGCATACTATTAATATCATATTTATGTCTAAAAAAGCACTTTGGTTCGACTGCACCAACAAAAATAAATTTTCAGATGCCGACCCTTTCTCTCAGTAGAATTCATTCAAACACGCGGTTAATAACAATCCTGGACTATCCAGTTACCACACAACGTAACATTCTGAAGTACTCGCACACATACTCTCTTTCACACATACCTACATATATGCACTCCCACAGAAACACACTTAACTACTCACTGATGACTCCAAACAGTGCATGCTCACTTGCCCTATCCATATTTTCATAGCATTTTCCAGAAAGCCTTCTGTACAAACGGGTTTTTTTATTTAATTAATTGGTAAACTTTGGACAACTGTTATTGACCTTATTTTTAGTTATTAGTTAATTAGTCATTATTAATCAGTTTACGCTGTTGTTGTTCCCAAAAAAGTAAAATAAAGTCGGGCAGTATACCAAGCTGTTTAAGCATCTTTGTAGCTTTAAGGAGCATGCTATAACAACTTTACTGAATATACTATTTTAATTTTTAATGCACTAACCCGTGCTCAGGACAATTTTAAAAACCTATTTAGAGGCTAAAAATTCCACCCATCCCGGGATTCGAACCCGCGATCTCTGGCTATCCGTGCCAGCGCTCTTTCCAACTGAGCTAATGGGCGACTCACCGGCATCAGTGAAATTTCTAACCTCTTTACAATATTCTCTGTATTACGTACAGGCAGTGTGTGTTTGTTACTTCTTCACGTCTAAACAGCTGGAGCGATTTTAATAAAATTTGGTATGGAGGTAGCTGACACCCTGGATCACACAAAGGCTACGTTTTACAGCGGGATACTATTTCATTTCCATGAAAAAAATTGATAAACCGTTCTTAGCCCAATATAAACAAATTTAATAGCTATTGCGTGCAACAGTTGACCTAGCACGCGCCTGATGTGCTTGACATAAGAACACAGTGTTATCTGTAATACTAGTATCAATCATCATCAACCCATTACGTCCCCACCGAGGAGCACATGTCTCTTCCCGGGGGCCAAATCCGGATTTGTAGAGGCTTGCAAGCCTAGTGGCTGGTCTTAATGTCAGAAGTTTTCAAGCCGCCCTAAGGCTGCCATCTGTTGATGGCAGCCGGCACCAACTGCTTAATGTGCCTTGCGAAGCACAGAACCGCTAGGAAAAATGGCACTAGAGTTAGTCATAGATGGTCACCCATCTGAATGCGCTCTGTGTTGCTTAACCTTCGTTTAAGATCACTCAGGCTACGAGGTTACCAATATCCATAATTGACAACATTTCAAAATTGTATGGAGCTCTAATTCGAAAACCATTTCGAGATTTGGCTTTGTAAAGCACGTAAAAATTTATTTCAGTTTTTTCTGTGGTTTCATTTCCGAGAAAATGGTAAAAACACAAAAATACGCTGATGACGTCACACCATGGCTCCCAGTAAACATGCCTGTGCCACGATAAAAAAAAAGTCAATTTCAAGATCTAACCTAAAAAATCAGTGTTGCCAATTTTTAGCGACTTAGTCGCTAGAAATGACGACTTTTGCGAGAGCCTTAGCGACAAGAAAAAAGTTTTGAGGACAAAAATAATTTAGCGACTTAGCTGACGACCAGTGTTATTATCGTCAAAATCTGGGTTGCCGTATCTAAACCTTCAAATTGCCGTAATTATAAAAAAAAATCGCTGATCTGCCGTATTATCTTTTAATTGAATAATTAGTGATTGAAACACAAAAATAATAAGTATATTTTCAACTTTCTATAATTTCTTCATCCTCGTTTATAATAAATACACTGCTTGTGCAATGAATATTTTTCTTTGCTTTTCATTTTGATAAGCATAATTATCTCCTGACACCTTTTTTGGTTTAACATCGGAACGATATCACTGTACCCACATGATTACACTATTTTTATTTTTAATGCACTAATAGTGTAATCATGTGGGTACAGTGATATCGTTCCGATGTTAAACCTAACTGCAAAGTAGGTAGTCGGGGCTGTAAGTAATGCAATTTGCTTAAGTCAGATGTCGCTGCCTGTACGTAATACAGAGAATATTGTAAAGAGGTTCGAAATTTCACTGATGCCGTGAGTCGCCCATTGGCTCAATTGGTAGAGCGCTGGTACGGATAGCCAGAGGTTGCGGGTTCGAATCCCGGCATGTGTGAAATTTTTAGCCTCTAAATAGGTTTTTAAATTTGTTCCTTAGGACGGGTTAGTGCATTAAAAATAAAAATAGTGTAATATTTGCATATGTTAAAAAAATTCAGAAACTGTTTTTTAACATGGACCTGGCAATACTAAAATGACATTTGTAACTATATTTTTTTTTAGGATATTAGGCAAAAGAAAACATATTGTGAGGCTCGTTGTTTCGTCACTTCCGGTAAAAATATTTTAAACTTTAAAATGTTAAAAACATAAGAAAACGTGCGTGTTTCATAAAATAAAAAAATATGGTTCGTTTTATTTTGTATCTAGTTTCCTTTAGGACAGTAAAATCCGTATGCTTAAAAAATGAAATGTTGTCAATTATATATAACAACACGGTTTTTCGAAAAATCATCTTCAGAACCAGCTTAAATAAACTGAAATTACGTCTTTTTCTTTACGACAAACTATTCAAACTGCCTCTAAAAAGTGTTTTATGGAATCGTGTTTTTGTAAAGGTGATCTTAAGCATAATGATTAAGCCCGCCAATTGTACAATATTTACTGGTACAACAAAGAATTTACTAATAATTATTATTATTACGCTTAAAGTCTCATTACCTATTATTAAAAACGTTAAAATAAAATTATTACACGGTCAACGCTTTGTGACCACATATTAAGCTTAGAGTGAAAGCGTCATATATCTCTGTCTCCGGTAAGTTATGCGCACACAATTGGGTGCATGTTAGGCACGCTGTGCAGTCACCGTTGTGTACCAAACCAACGCATCCATCGGTCACGTAGTTAATAGAGACTTCAACGTAATATGTCTGCCAGTCTGTCATTATATCTTAAACGGTGTCACGTAACCAATCTGGCCATAACAATGCTGAGAATAATAGTTTTTGTAGAAGGATTGAGAAATTAGCTTCGTCGTATTGATTGTGTCGTGAACGACTAGATTGGGAAGTAATAATTCTTGACGACATATTAATTGATTTTCTGACAACGTGATCGTCTAGCTAACTTATCAATACGTAAGCCTCTTTCGTTTAGGTACTAACGATATAATTTATTTAATTCAGGCCAAAAGCTTTGGTTTTCAATTTTTTTATAATTTATGTTCAAGTGACCATTAATAGACACGGGACGGTCAGCCATCCTACACCTGACTGCGCCTGTTGTTGCTTAACTCAAGCGATTTAATTCCAGTCACTCGGTTCGACTAGGCCACAGCGCTTCGTGACCGAACGATTTTGATTAATTACCTTATCTATCTGACTGACTCACTCATCCACGCCAAGCCCAAGCCGTTGGACCTAGGAAGCTGAAATATTGCACAGAGGGTCTATATACTCGTATAATGTCGATAAGAAATAAAACCGATTTCTTTGAAATTCAACCCTTAAGGGGGTGAAATGGGTTGCCAAAATTTGTATGGGAGTATTTGGATGTATTTAGGAAGGATGTATTTTTTTGAAACTTAAAATAAATACTCTTTAACGCAATTGATTGAACAAGTGTTTCGCCGTTTTTTTTAAATTTAACCCCTAGGGGAGTGAACGGGGTTGCAAAATTTTGTAGCTACTAAAGTTCACGCGGACGGAGTCGCGGGCAAAAGCTAGTGTTAAAAAGAATGTCCATACTACGCATTGCTTCACTCTAAACACATTGCTAGTCAGCTAGGGTCCAGCACATGTCACGCGGCCATCGTCGGAAGCCATAACCCTGTCATCGGCGTACACCGCTCCGCCGCCGACGACAATTAGTCGATTGTACAAACACTCCGGTGACGTGCGAGGGGTTAACTATTTTGCTTTATGCGCTCGTTGACGGATTTTATGAGGTAAAGGGTGATTTTTCAATCGCTTTTTTTTTAAATTGAAATTGTGACGTCATTAGTAGGTATGGTAAACTATTTAGAGCTGCTCGTAAAGATGTCTTTTATATTTTTGATTCAAACTCCGGGCGAGTTTAGTTTTTGTTACAAAGCGTAGAATATATTTGACGCCCCCTGTGGCGCAGCGGTAGCGCATGAGCCTACCGTGCGAGAGGTCCCGGGTTCGATCCCCGGCTGGGGACAAACAAAACCCCAGGTCTTGGATGTTTACATGTTTGTGATGTCGCTGTTTCTGGAATCCACGACACAGGGTACCCTAGTGTGGGGCCAGAAGCAATGTATATGCAAGTATATAAATGTTATGTTATATATAATTTATATATGGGCGAAACTCGTCACCGAGTGGGTGCCACACGACGGATATCGAAATCGAGGCCGGCCTAGAAGACGGTGGAGAGATGATCTCGACAATCATCCGTAAGAGTGGTCTGAGGTGGCCCAGGACAGAAAACTCTGGATTGAATTGGGGGAGGCCTTTGCTCAGCAGTGGACCCAAACATAGAGGTTACGTAAAAAAATGCGTAGAAAATTTAAAGTTATTGATAGCAAATATGGAATCTTATCATACGTAGCTGTATAGGTATCAACATATGTATTAGGTTTAAGATGATTTGAGAAAGATAGTCACAGTGGAGTTTTTTTCCCACTAACTAACCTACACTACGGACCAAAGGCAGGGGCTTACATTTTACATAGAACATTGACATTTAGTAAACAGAATATAAATTCTTTACGTTGAAATATAATTGATTTGATTGGAATATAGCGCACACATGTAGGTAACTACCTCTGAGGTTAGTACCTACCTACGCAGAGTGCAGATGACTTAACCGAGGATGAAATCATCAAGAAACGCAAAGAAGTAATGTCAGTCAAGTGGTTTGAATATCTTGAGTCACTAATTAATTTATTGATATTCAAGAAATATCAGAACTTCACTTAGGTATATGTACTTATAAAGGTTATACGTACCTATATGGTTTGTCGGTATGACAAAAAAAAAACACAAATAAAATCGTAGGCAAACTAAGTACCTAGTCATTAGATATCTATTAATAAAAAAAATATATTTGACGAAAATAAATCAAAGATAACCAAAGAACTAAAGTTATTGCAAATGACATAAATTGACATGTTTCATGATATCCGCGTTCCAAAAATAACCCTGTCATTTTTTTCAACATTAGGAAGCGAAAAAATTGGTAAATCAGAAGTAACAACACCTTCTAAGTAATTTCCTTATGTAGAAGCAGGTACGCATCGGATTAGCATCAGCAAAATATTCGGCGTTTGTTTCCATATGTTGTGTTCAGAAATGCAATTAAAATTAAACTGTGAGATGCAGTTCCAAATTATTGAAATCAAATGCCATATGTATTTATGACATCAATTCAATTATTCTTATTCATTGCAAAATCAAAATGCGTCAAAGTTGTCATCGCCGTCTGACATCTATACCTACACCCGCTGGTTGTCCAAACTAACTTGGATTTCAGTAGGTCCTAGTTAATGCACAGCACTTGCAGATGACCGCCGAGTGAAAGAAAAATGCAAAGCAATAAGTTATATTATTATATTATGTGTATGGCATCAATTTAATTATATTTATTCATTGCAAAATTGAAATGCGTCAAAGTTTGTCATCGCCGTCTGACATCTGTACATCCGCTGGCTGTCCAAACTAACTTGGACTCCAGTAGGTCCTAGTTAATGCACAGCACTTGCAGATGACCGTAGAATGAAAGAAAAAGCAAAGCAATAGGTTGTATAATATATCTCTACCTATGGACGCACCCGCTTCGCCCCCGCAACTCCGCAAACGTTTGCTTTTGTCTCCCAAAATAAGAATATGCACCTCACTTCACTCCACTCAGGACCTCCCCATTGGTCCGTCCCAGAGAGGGATGCAACATAGACTTTCGACGGACTCGAGAGGGAGAGGTGAGCAGAGGAGGGTAGGGCTACCCTTTGTGCAAGGCCCGTGAAATTAGAGTCGCCTAAACGAATCTAACGATTATTTTATTATCCCTTCTGCGCTAAGATTTGTTCCTTGCTCACTCAAATAAAAATAAAAGGTGACTAAGGCGTCGGGAGGGTCAGTCGGACATAAATTTTAGTAGCGTTTAGGGTTAAGTCGGAGATTGGCTATTTTTTCGCCGGAAAATGGGGCGACAAGACGTAGAACGTCCGGCCGAAAGATTCGCTTCGGTTATGACTAGGGAATCCACAATAGGAGTCACTGCGAAAAGCATATTTGCTTCGAGAGTAAGGCTTCGCGGTTATTAAGGTGTTTCGGGGCGCTAACACCAATGGAAAAAAAACGTAACTTGTTTTATAATACGTTTTTATCTAAAAGGGAACATGAGAAATCTTAACAACTGTGACCACTATTTTTATATCTTGATCAGTCTAGAACCTATGATCAAAAGATTAGAACTTTAATCGATTTCCGCTAAAAACGGCCTTTTGACCGGTACTTATGAAAAGTCGTGGCATCGAAAAATTATTTTCTTTTGTGTAAATCATTTAAGTCTATTGCCCCATATTTAAATAAGTAAAAATGAGTAGATAAGTGAATTTATATCTTTCGTGCATGTAAATATGGTGTGTTAATGTGTACCTCTTCTTCATCTTCTTCAGGCTATGTTATGTAGTCCACTGCTGGACATAGCCCACCCCTAATGAGCGCCATAGCGCCCTGTCTTCAGCTTGCCGCATCCAGTATCTGCCTGCAGTTTTTCGCTGATATGTACCTCTTTGGTGGCCCCAAATAAATAAAATAATCAATAATTAAAATACTCAAAGATTTTTTTAAACTACACTAAAGTAGAATTTATTAATAAACTTTCTACTCGAAATGCCCCCATAACTCTGCTAACGACTTCGATTACATCCTGTACTACTCCCGCACCGTCTCCGAGTACTCGAATCCACCGTCGCTCTGACCTTTCACGACTTCCGTTTTCGGCCCTCGGCTTATTTTTCGGCCAACGCTCGGACGCGGCCGGGGCGTGTTTACGCCGTGCTAGCAAGCGGCCACACAGAAAAGACGTGTCTGGTTATTTTCTAGGTCATCATACATACATAACCTCACGCCTGTATCCCAGAGGGGTAGGCAGAGACCAGGGACTGCCACTTGCCACGACCCTGACAGATCGCCTTCGCTTCATCAACGTTCATAAGTCGTTGCATGCACGCACGCCGTTGCGGGTACTTTTTGTCTTCCCCATTGCAAATACATCCCCTATTTGGTCGATGTATGTCCGCCTAGGACGTCCCTTTTCAGCCCTTCCACTTACATTCGCAATATATATTTGTCATCGTCATCGTCAGGCTATTCCATTGCTGGTCCATGGATGACTAGTCCACTGCTGGACAAAGCCCTCCCCTAATGAGCGCCATAGCGCCCTTTCTTCAGCTTGGCGCATCAAGCATCTGCCGGCAGTTTTTCGCAGATTGTCAACCCACCTGGTCAGAGGGCGTCCTACGCTATGTTTGCCGAGTCGCGGTTCCCACTCAAGAGCACGTTTGTCAGTTTTTCGCGAGATATGGCCAGCCCACTGCCACTTCAGCTTGCGGATTGCCTGAGCTATGTCGATAAACTTTGGTTCTCTTTCACGTTACGAATCCTAGGCTATTTTGTTGGTTTATAGTATTTCTTAATGATTCGCGATACTCATACATAGTTGTGTATTAAACGGGTCTAATCGCGATTACTTATTGGGTAAAACGTAATTACCTTATTTCCCGACGTTTCGTGGTCACAGTCTACCCGTGGCGAGTACAGTCAATTATTGTGGGTAGCCACTTTTTTATGTTGTGTATCAGCCAGCTGCGAAAAACTATGGGATAAGGAACATATCGCAAGAAGTGTTATGGCAAGTTATAGTAAATGTCATAAATAGCTCAAACGGCATCACCTCTGAAGGTCCTTTTTTAATCTCTAAAATCTTCAAATTGTAATGTGATGAAATTTCAATTCTACAACCATTTTCACACAACTATGAAAAACTACTTTTAGTTTTCTATTTCTATATTGTAGCTGAACCATTAGGGTTATTACTTTTGCGCTTCCAAGTACTAACTGTAATTAGATACATATACTTATAATATACGCAAATAAAAACAAATATGAAAATATACACTATGTATAAAATTTATCGTCTTTGATTTTGCAAAATATCATATGGCAAAAAAATATTACGGTTTTTCATTAATATTATAGGAAAAATTTAAAATTAGAATAATAGCAAGCCATCATAATCCGTACCTAATCAGGCTGAGGTTATAATGTGTTGCACTTATATGAAAAATTAGCTTTCTTTAATTTAGCTGAAAACACGAAAATCATGTTTTTTGACATATAACATTCTGCTATATTAACGACGACATAATGCAGTGAAGGGACAGGACGAAGGCCACACATAGGACGCGAATTCTACACAACGGGTCACGTCTTTTCCGCGCCCGCGCCCCACGTCGCTTCGGTGTGACCGCTGGCTTAGGCCTGCTTTTTTAGAGCGGAGTTAGTGCTGTTATCCGATAGGTTTATTGGGTTTTTTTATCGAGCCCCCTCTATCCGCCACGCGCTCGGTTTGCGAGATAGGCTGTTTGCAATTTTAAGGCTTACAAAGGAAGAGGGATGTACCTACCTACCTTTACCTATTGTAAAGCATTTGTTAAAAATATTATTCACATTGTCGAATTGCTTATTAGCTAAACTAAATTTAATATCTCAGCTTTATTAGGTATTAATTAAGTTTTTTAAACTTTATAATAATCTTAAGTTCCTTCTCACTGTGTGTAACTAACTGGATAAAATGTTTACTTACGACTAAATAGACGTACGAATTACAATATGGTCACAGGCTCGGCCTAGTGCGGCAGCCCGCGAGTCCATAGTAGCACTGTTTTTGTTTACACCTATGACTCGATACTCGATATTGTTTCGCACTGTCAACCGGTGCTAATTATGATTTTTCGTAACCTACCCGACTTCCATGACACAGGCTGTGCCTAGTGTGGGAGTTGCAATTGATCATCACTGTATTACTGGATTTAAAAAAAAAACAATTTTTTTAATTATTATTATTATTTTATTACTAGACATTACGAAAATTGTAGCTTGGATAATGATCGACTTGTGTAACGACCGTATATCGTTGTAGTTAAATCATATAGGTATCGCCTTCTGTATATTCATTATTGTACCTACTAGGGTAACCAAGGCATTGAAATATGGTTGATTCGGAATAGAATTAGCAACAAAAAAACCTCGTCTTTGAATGTGCTCCACTATTCTACATAGGCCCTGCTGTGTGGTGTTGGCCTAGAGAATAGCACCAACCCAATTCTTCCCGCGAGTGTCGTAAAAGGCGACTAAGGGACACAAACCGGGGGGTGGGCAGCAGCGCCCCTGCCGTGCAATTCCACCGAACTGCGATCCCCAACCCGCATGCCCAGCGTGGGGATAATGGGCGTTACCCCCTATGATAGCTCAACGTGGCGCTCTTTAGGGGAGGGCTATGTCCAGCAGTGGACTAGTATAGCCTGACGATGATGATGGCGATGATCGGCCCTGCATCCGGGGACGATCACGACTCATTCGTCTATCGTTTCGTTCTCCGATATGCATTTTATTGTGTATATTTATATGTTATTTAATTTTATTCAGGATTTTTATATGTTATTTTATTTTATTGGTGGAAGATTGTAAGACAGTGGCGGGCCTTACTGTCAGAAGTTATCAAGCCACCCATAAGGCCTCTGACATGGCTTAACGACTGCCATTACATGACAGCCGGCACCAACGGCTTAACGTGCCTTGCGAAGCACGGAAGCGCTCGGAACAAATGCCACTAGCGGTAGTCACGGGACGGTCACCCATCCTGTACCTGACCGCGCGTGTTGTTGCTTCACTAAGTGATTGACTCGGTTCGCCTAGGCCGCTGTATAAATGATCTCATTACGCAGATTAAAATGCAAACGTATGGTAGTTAAGTAAAAGAAACAAACAATAAAAAAATGCTGCTACGTGTCAATCCTAAACTCATCCCGATTGCGCAGAATTTCGCTCAAGTTATCTGTTGGGCTTTATAGTAAATTGAACAAAGAGTAACGCTAAACGCTAGTTTTAAAGTTACATAAACGCCACTAAGATCTAGACCGTTAAATTAATGTGAAGAATCACAGATTTCTAGCAACTTATGTAACTGCATCTGGGTATTAGGTAAAGACAGTAAAATGCAAATTGTAATGAAAGACCTCAGAAGAATAACATCTCATTTGTCTGTGATTTTAGCTGCTAATTATTATTTATGTGTGATAAATAAAATAAACTAACTTCCGAGATACACGAAGTAAAATGCAAATTTTAATGAAGCGTCTGAGCCTCAAATAATACCTTCTCAGTTGTCTGTGATTTTTAGCTGCTAATTATTATTTTTGTGTCATAAATAAAATAATCAAAGAAAAATAACTTCCGAGATACACGAAGTAAAATGCATAATGAAGCGTCAAATCCTCAGAAAATAACCTCTCAGTTTTCTGTGATTTTAGCTGCTAATTATTATTTTTGGTTGATAAATAAAATAAATTTTATAAAGAAAACTAACTTCCGAGATACACGAAGTAAAATGCAAATATTAATTCGGTCAAATCCTCAAAAGAATAAAGAATAACTTTTATGCTGTCTGTGATTTTTGCTGCTAATTATTATTTGTGCGTGATCAATAAAGAAAACTAACTAAACAATTTCAAATTAGCTTTGAAATTGGATTCACAGTTTCGAGCATAAGGTCGAAAATCACGAATATTTAGGATCCGATACTGTTTTTCGCACAATGGAACAAACGTTCTCTTAAATACAATATTCCGGCAATGTACTGACAATACTGTGTTCGTAGGCAATTGTAGTATGCTACGTAGCAATGTAACGTTCCATCAATCGATATCGATCGATCGATACCTACCATTTTAAAATCCGAAGACGCTATAGTTTCGAGGAAAACCAGCAATGGTTTGACGCAGCAGTAAACGGAAGTAAGGTGTATTTTTTATAACATTAAAAAGCAGAAAAAAATTAAAAAAAAGTTTGCTAGTGATTTCCAAATCAAAGTGTAAATCAAGGCACCATTTATTCGATGAGCGACCGTCGACCTCATCGCGGAGCGTTGTCAACTTGACACGCAATTTCGCGGCCGGAAGTACCAACAAGTATAATTAAAAAGTCACTCGGCGTAAGCCTCTCGTTAACACTGCGATTGTGACGTCACTTCCCGGGAAAGGGGTGGTGAACGGGGGAAAAGAGTAATCAGGTAGCTAATATATTCAAAAGTTTATTTCGACAAAAACAAAATAATTGAATGAATGAATGAAAATTCTTTATTGCACTAAAAACAAATTTGTACAAAGGCGAGCTTAATATTAGATGGTATTTTCTTCCAGCTAACCCACGATGCTGCGGACAGTGGAAGGGGTAGTACCAGTAAGCAATATAAAATAGGAGTGATTTATTACATACACTAGATAAACTACTTACATAATACAAATATAGTTTAAATAAACATACGTAGATAAAATAGTACGAAAAATATAAAATGATACTCAAATACATATTTACTGCAATCTACATACATGCAAATTATTGGTACATTGTTTTGTACATAAACATACAGATTTTGTATGTAACTTACAAATTATGTACACAAGTATATTTTATAAAGAAACGTTTGTTTAAAATATTAGACCCGTGCAGTGCAGACATACAAAGGGTTGATATCATTCTTATCACTATCAAAATCACGAAATTTTATTCATAGCATAGGTAGATATTTCTTAATTTAACGAAATATGAATGACCTAAGACGAGCAAAGTATTTGATAACTATTATTGTTGGTCGTATGTTGATGATTTCTATTAACGGTTTGTTTACATATAGACAGTTTTCGCCTACAAGTGATCGGAAGAAAATAACAGAACAGACGGGAGCATATAGTCTGTAGGAGCATAGGTGTGTAATGTCTATTTATTCTTACTTGTCCAATTTAGTAAACAAGATTCTACCCGTAAACTATAACTATTTAGTCCAAAACTGCCATATTTCCATAAATGAAGTAACTTGGAACACTCTTTTAGATAACACGCTGCCAATTTTATAAACATAGTTCATGATAGTTCATGAATTTGCGAGAAAATGTCTAGTTTAGGCATCTAATCTCAATTTTAAGGTTAGAATCTTGTTTACTAAATTGGACAAGTAAGAATAAATAGACTGTACTACATTGACATCTTGAGCGAACACAGCACTATTTCTATAATATCTATCTATAATCAGCCCACATCAACCAGCACTATTTGCTAAGATAATAAAAGTAAAAAAAATGCATTCATTGAGACCAACAATAGTCTCATAGTTGGCGACAAAAGATGTGTGAAAAATACCGTTTCTTAATTTTGCTATCTTCATTAAATAACGTGGTAAAATATATTTAGAATTTTTATCATTGCTTAATTTTAGAGAAAAAAAATAAAAACCAAAAATTGTGTGATGACGTCACACATACGGTGGAATGAGGAGGTACCTACCGTTGCCTAATATTAAAAATGATATGACAGATGTCATTTTTAATTTCATTCAAATGTCATGTCGGAGAAATTACTTTTCCTTTCCTTGATTCCAATGGTTTTAAAAAGGCGGCAAAGGTGTTAGTATTATTAAGCCGTTTGTGTGACGTCATTTCGCGGTTACGTCCGAATATCCAAAAATAAAAAAAATATGGGTCGTTTTATTTCGTATCTAGTTTCCTTTAAGACAGTAAAATACGTATGCTAAAAAAATCACACTGCATTTTCAGCAGTCATCTGAATGATTAACACAATAACGTCATTTGCCGAACTGCTAATGCAGTTCACCAGCAAGCTCTTGGTAATAATTTTTATATATAAACTTACACAATCTACACAAGCAATACCTAGTATGGATAATTCAGAGCTTAGAGCTCTTTGGAATGTTTTTTTATCTTCCTGAACACAATACGTAAACAAGCAGATGAAGAAAACTTTTATCGTAGGAAGTTATACTTTGGACAGTTTATAGGAGTTAAATACATAAGTTGTTATTTTTTTACAGTTGAATCAAGCGTGTAAACAATCACTTAAGAGCTTTTTAGCAGCAGCTTTAGATGTTCCGATGAAGTGATTAAGTGAGTTAAAAATTGAAAGATCTTTTACTCTTAGGTTTTAAAATAGCTGTAGATGTCCATTTTTATGTGCTCTATTAGTCTCGTTAGTCGTGTTGTGTATCTATCTCTACCCGGCTACCCGTCACACTCTTCCTTCAGTAAGTCTCCATTATCGGTCGCTTGGAAGAAATTGCTGTATGCAATAAGACCGCAATGGTTTGACTGTAGCTTTGTAAGCATTTTATGTTTGTTTTTTCCTGGTGTACAGTTAAATTCTTCTTTCTTTCTCTATCTATCTAAGGGTATTGTGATACTGTATGTACCTTAGTGCCTACCCTACCCTACTGGTGTGGAAGTAATTGAGTCCCATTTTTTTTAGACTCCGCAGATTGAAGTCAGCCTACATACCTACATAGTATTGAAACACAGTATTAAGCACCGTATAGGCGTCGATTCTATAAATACTTTTCAAAGGCAATAAAACTTTAAATCTGTAAACCTACAACTATTCATTCAAGACTTGACATGAAATTATAATTAAAAGTCTATATATAGATATCTGAAGATGTATGTATATGTTAGCAATAGTACTAATCGAAAAAAACTCAAACTGAGAATAGCAAAAAACACAATACCTATAAAAAGAAAAACTAAACAAGAAAAATTATAATCTTTTTAATGCACTAACCTGTGCTAAGGACAATTTTAAAACTTATTTAGAGGCAAAAAATTCCACCCATGCCGGGACTCGAACCCGAAATGGGCGATTCCAATTCGCTCATTAGCTCAGTTGGGAGAGCTCTGGCACGGTTAGCCAGAGGTCGCGGGTCGAGTCCCGGCATGGGTGGAATTTTTAGCCTCTAAATAGGTTTTTAAACAATAAAAAGTTATGTCGCCAACACACAGGTTGAATTCAGTTAGTATATTCAGTGTATTCAGTCAGTTAGTATATTCAGCAATTAGTTCAGTATTCAAAGCGTAATATGCTGTCGTATGTACCCGCCTACCCTACCGGTGCGAGAGTAATTGAGTCCCATTTTCAGACCCCTTTCTTAAGCTACCTCTAGAGAGTGTAGAGTCGACGGCGTCGCCCTACATTAGTGCGAACACGATGCAAAACCGCTACGTGAATGTTACAGAAGGCTGCTTCAAAAATAATAACACTAACAGCCTTCATACGTCCCATAAGGGAACCTACAGGACCTCACTCTCAGAGAGAAAGGTTGAGCTTAATCCTGCAGCTATTACTGAGCCTGAGGCCGTTTTACCGCCGCATGGACATGGCCGTATCCCCTTACTGTGTTCTGTCGTGTTTGTTTGTTTTTCATTACATTTTTTATTTAGTTTCTATTTTACGTTTTGTATACGAGTATGTCTGTGTTGCGATAAATAAATGTATTTCTTCTTTTTTCTTCTTAATAACAACTCGTGCCTACCGCGGAGTGGCGAATACAAACGCTCAGGTTTTACCGTTAGCGAATGGTATAGGGACCACAAATTTACAAATAAAAAAGCAATGTCATTGATTCATACTGGGATTTGAACCCGCAACTAATATGAGGCAAAGTCAATTTGAGATCATCTAAGTAAGATCGTGTAACACGTCAATCAATCCAAAAGCCTAAATTCGTCTACTAGTGGACATAGGTCTCCCCAAAAGCACACCACTTATTTCTAACCTCGGCCATCCTCGTCCGTCCACTGCCAGCAATCTGCCTCAAATATAGGTCCAACACCACAGTGGGCGTTCTTTGCTCTCGTTTCGCCGTTTCGGTTCCTCTCGAAATGACGTATCTCTGAGGTATATATAATTCCAAGATATTTACAAAGTGGCTCCTTTTATTTCAATTAGTGAACTTCCAGTTTTATTCAGATTACTCACTTTGGACTACGTAATAGTTTACACTCACAGCGTTCAGTGGCACTTCCACTCACGCTAGATGGATGAAGGAACAACTCGGATGAACCAAAGTGCCTGGGACATTGTTTGTTAGAGTAGGCTTGCAGCAGCCTATACTATCCTGACAGCTTACTCGGCCTAGCCCACAGGAAACACAAGTCAATACGTGCAGAGTTAACCAAGCAGCGAACTGCAAAATGCTTCTACTCGTACTAGTTCTTCTGCCATCGTTGCCGAAACCGCTGAGCCAAGGCCCAAATTACACTCTGCTTAAATCGCCATTTTCTTCATTTAGCAAATTGATCGCTCCTGTCTTGTTTGCGCACCCACTCCAGCCAACCTTCGACTTTACGCCCCGCCGTCTAAGTCGAAAATCACTTGACTACACCGCTTACAAAGGACCGGCAACTTCAAGCCAAAATCTACTCTAAACGCTCTTTCCGACGTTCGAGAATTTCGTCGGACAAAGTATTTGTAACCTTAGCAAACAGGCTTAAAGAGCGTAATTGCTCGACAATGGTAGCTGGGGAGTTTTGGGACGTGGGGTGAGGTGGGGGGTTGTGGTCGAAGTTTGTAATTAATAAAGACCCTCTCGATTACAAGTACCTTTCTACGACGGCGAGCTAGAGGAGGTGGGACAGTCGCGCGAGAAAGTCGGTGGAGAAGACTTTTAAATAGGGACATTAGATCACCATAAAATCTGTACAATCACTGAACTGTGCTATGGGTCAGAGCAATACAAAGGTGAAAGTTACTGCACCTAAGACTTCTGCGCTGATTTGCAAGCTGCTAAGTAAACCAGACAGTCCGTGCGAAATATGAAAATTCTTAATAAATCTTAAATAACTTGCGCCACTAGATAATTAAGTAACTCGGAAATATGTTTCCTGGGATAAAAGAATAAATAGCTGATTGATAGGGTTGTCAGTAAGTAATACAATTTATGTAGGGTAGTTCTTTGAAATGTATGGTTGCCAGACGTTATTAGATTTATTCATAAGATCGAGCTTACCCCTGGATAGCGCTGTCAGATGGCGTTGACGCAAGCCAGCCTTAAACAGAACAATTAATTGAATTCTAGGCAATAAGAAAATTTAATTGGTTAACTTTAACAATAACATTAGCTGTAAGAATTAGATTAGATACGTGTGTGTACGATAACACCTGTACCAAAAAAAATTGTAACAAACTACAAATGGAGTATGGAGAGAAAGATTATATAAATGATTTGCCCTACCTATTAGAAAAGCTTTCACAGATAGTGTTGTTTGCAGATGATACTTCCTTAATTTTTAAAGTAAAGAGAGGTATAAGTAATGTAGACGATGTAAACAATGCTTTATCTACAATTCTAAACTGGTTCACTATAAACTATCTGATGCTAAATGCAAAAAAGACAAAATGCATCAAATTCTCACTACCCAATGTTAAAAATTGTTGACACGAGTTTAAAAATATCTGGTGAGAGGCTAGAGCTGGTAGAGTCCACGCTTTTTTTAGGCATAACGATAGACTCAAAACTGCAATGGGGTCAGCATATTGGAAAACTGTCGGGTCGGTTGAGTTCAGCAGCGTTTGCAGTCAGAAAAATTAGACAACTTACAGACGTGTCGACGGCCAGGCTGGTCTATTTTAGTTATTTTCACAGTGTCATGTCGTATGGTTTGTTATTATGGGGACGGGCAGCAGATATAGAAACCATATTTGTCTTGCAAAAAAGAGCAATAAGAGCTATTTACAACTTAAACAGTAGAGAATCGCTAAGGGAGCGTGTAGCGGCACCTTATTTGGTATGTCAGCACTTTTGTTTAGCTAGCGCGCGGACAGCCAGTCGCTGCCCCGCCTTCCGCGCTCGTGGTGCTAGTCTAATTAGTCCTAAGTTTCTAAATAGGAATATAACTATTTTTACTTCTTAACTTCAGTGTTTTTTATTTCATGTCAAATCTACTTCAAAAAAGAAATAGGCATTCTTACATATACATAATATAATATTGGCTTGCCAATATATATTCGATAATATAATGTATGTCCGAAAAAATATAACAATGTTTAAATTAAATAGGGACGTTCATAACGTAAACACAAGGAATAGAAACAAGGTTGCTTGTACTAAATCCCGATTAGCCAAGGTAGGCACATCATTTGTAGGTTACTGCGTTCGTTTTTACAACAAAATTCCAGAACGTGTTCTATCCTTGTCTGAAAATAAATTTAAAACTTTCGTTAAAAATTCGCTATGTAAAAAGGCATATTATAGAATAGACGACTATATAAACGATCCTAGTCCGTGGTAGTAAACCAATTCCACCGCAATTTTATTGTTAAGTATAACTAAGTATAACATATTTTATAATACAAGTGTGTACATAGTATAACATATTTTATAATACAAGTGTGTACATGAACTGTCAAGTCTGTCGCAAAGCGATAAATCTCGGTTTTACTCAAATGTGCCGCATATAGAAGAATGTAAACTAATAAGTTCCCTTACGGTCTAATTAAAGTGATATGTAAATTATTAATACAAAAGAAAACGACATCTGGTGAAGAAACGAGTAACTAAACACTTACAACCACGCCGCAGTAGAACCACGAATTCGAACAAGAAACTGTCACACGTGATAGCTCGGTAGTGTCATTAACGAACTCGGTTCGGGGTTGCGCGGGTTCTAACCTAAGTGGTAACGCGCCGGAAATCTACTTGTTGTTAATTCAACAGATTGTCTCTTCAATATTATAATTAAAAATGCAAAACTTCTTAGAAAATATCACGTTTCGGCGTACAAGAAACCACTCGGAGTCTGAGTTAATAAATGAAAGTACTTTAATAGATCGGACGCTGGATGGGACAAGTAGTAGCTTGCCTAACATCTCTGACGAGGAAGACGTTAACGAAGAGCTGAAACAGATTAAAGAAAGACTAAAACTATTAACAATTGAGCTACAAAGCGCCCATAATGAAATATCTACACTCAACTTAGAGAATAATAAGTTGCGTTCAGAAAATGAAGAACTTATTAAGCGAAATGACCTATTAAAAAAGGTCACTATGTTGCCTAAAATCCAAAAAACGCCAATAAAAAGTAAATTGCACAATGAACTGCTATCTACAGGCAAAAGTACGTTAGCTATAAACAAGGAGGAACACAATTCAAAGAAGTCCCCTTTACAACGTAAAAATTTTGATCAAGCACACAAAGAGACCCAAACAACCATTATTACACAGTTAGAAAAACAAAATAATAAATTACCTCCTACGCAGCATAAGCAGTGCACGCAGCATAAAATAAATGAACAGAGAAAACCGAAATTGTGTGTTATTAGTGACAGAAGCGGGAACATATTGGAAAATCTGGAGGACACATTTTCTAGCAGTTACGCATTTTGTCATCATACTAAGACAGCTGGAAGAATAATGGATCTTCTAGACGGAATCGAATGTAAAACAGCCAATTTCACATCTAACGATTTTTGCATCATATTACTCGGAGAGGCTGATTTTAAAGTGACGCAAAATAACGTCGATCTAATTACATTAATCCGAAATGCACTAATGAAAATCTCATATACAAATGTTATCATTTGCCCACCGACATATATTTGTGGTGCATTAATGTACAACTACAGAACGGAGCTTTTCATAAACTTATTGTACCTCGACGTAGAAACTAAACACTGCTGGTTTCTAGACACAAACTCAAACTTGTCCTTAGACATGTTTTCCAACGTAACAGGTAGACTAAAACCACAAGGCACCAGGAAAATCATGGAACATATTTACGACTTTATTAAAAAAGGATCAACGGCTAATTTCGATTCGCAAGATAAGTATTTTCAAAACCATCATGTTCAGATAGGAAAGAAATAACAATTTGTCATCAAAATGTCCAAAGCATTGCTAGTAAGAGTTTGATGCTTAGCTTATTTTTGGAAAACGAAAATATAGACATTATGTGCTTGACGGAAACTTGGCTTGATGATAGAAATTTTAATGTTTTTAGTGTAGAAGGGTACAATGTTGTTACGGGTTACTGTAGAAGTAGTATGAATGGCGGGGGATGTCTTATTCTAGCCAGGAAACAAATTAGGGCAAAAACGAGGGATGACATTAAAGCTATATCGGTAGAGCAAGAATTTGAGGTGTGCTGTATAGAACTAGAGTCTGAAATTATCTTGGTGGTATATAGGGCACCAGCTACTGATATTGAGACCTTTAAAAGTAAACTTGAACAGTGTCTTGATAAGGTCACAAGCAAAAATTCTAAGACAGTGATATTGTGCGGAGACTTTAATATAAATTTTCCAATAACGACAAATACAAGAAACATCCTATCAGATGTATTGGATGGGTTTCTATTAGAACAAAAAATTTATGAATACACAAGAATTACACCAACTAGTAAGACCTGTATTGATAATATTTTTACCGACTCTGAAGAGGTCTATAATATGAGAGTCATTAATGGCATTAAGTCTGATCATTCGGCCCAACTAGGAAAATTTACAATCAAGTCAGACAAGGTGAAGCCAGTTGCAATGAAACTAAGAAAGGTTACTGCAATTAAAATTGAAAACCTAAAAGAAGCACTACATAACGATTTTTACCGTCCACAACATTTTCGAAACTACAATGTATTTTTTTGACAAAATTAATAGACATTTAAACGACCAATTACCAGTGCTATGTGTTATACCTCAAACTACAAAAGCTTTTAATGACTGGGCCACTAAAGGTATAAGGGTATCGCGTACAAGGTTATTTCAGCTATATGGACTGTTGAAGAGTAATAATGATCCCAATAGTAAAGCATATGTTAGTCAATATAGCAAACATTTTAAAAAAAGTATGTATATTTGCAAAAAAAAGCTATATTCGAAATAGGATCAATAAAGCAGACAATAAAATTAAATGCGCATGGCAAATCATTAAAGAAGAAACTGGGAAAGGTGGGTCAGCATTGGTTTGTGAAAAAGTACATGATACAAATCAAAGACTAATTAAAGGCCCATCCGAAATAGCTAATTATTTTAATGAGTTCTTTGTGAACATAGCCTATAATATCACAAGTGAAGTAAAGTCGTCTGAAATTATGGCAATAGAATTTATAAATAAGTATATACCACGTCAAAGTTTTAGTATTGCACTTAAACCATTATCGATACAAAGAATAATAAATATAATTCGTACAATGAAACGTAAAAACTCAAATGACTACTGGTATATGTCCTCTAACTTAGTAAAATTACTAGAAAAGGAGCTAGCATTTCCACTACTACAGGTTATCAATAACTGCATAAAAGATTGCTGCTTTCCAGATGAAATGAAAATTGCAAAAGTAGTTCCTGTTCATAAAAAAGGAGACATGACTGATCCTAATAATTATCGTCCAGTTTCGGTATTGCCAGTGTTTAGCAAAATTTATGAAAAATACATTGCAGAGGAAATAGTTGAGTTCATGGTAGAAAATAATTTATTTAATGAGAGACAATTTGGCTTCCAAAAATCTAAATCGACGAAGCATGCTATAATGGTATTGATCCGGGATATACTCATGGGTTTGGACGGATCACGAAAGACTTACGGAGTGTTTTGTGATCTGTCTAAGGCTTTTGATTGTGTCTGTCACAAGATCTTAATCTCAAAACTAGAGCACTACGGAATAAGGGGTCAAATGTTGGCGATTCTCCAATCATACCTACAAAACAGAACTCAAGTGGTGGAGGTAAATGGACATAGATCAAATCAGAAAAAAATCATGCTCGGAGTACCACAAGGATCAATTTTAGGGCCTATCTTATTCTTAATATACGTAAATGACATTTCAGTCTCTGTGGATAAAGATATTGAAATAATTCTTTTTGCTGATGACGCAAGTCTCACAATAAAAGATAAATTGGATTTAAATATAATTGAGAAACTAAAGGCAGCTATCAAGGGGACAAAAGAATGGTTTTCGGTTAACAACATGCTGCTTAACGTTGACAAGACACATGTAATTCGTTTTTCGCTAGGATCGAGATTTTGTGATATACCTTTACAAGTAGAGCAGGCCCTTATAGAACTCAATATATCTCCTGTAGATCAGGTGAAATTTCTGGGAATTTACCTTGACTCAAAGTTGACATGGGGTCCACAAATTGACATGATGAAACAGAAATTAAGTTCGGCAACATATGCCATTAAGAAAATTAAAGAATTAGGTGGTACGGAAGCAGCTAAAAATGTCTACTTCGCATATTTCCACTCTATTATGACGTACGGAGTGATGTTTTGGGGTACATCAGCTCAAGGAAACACTGTGTTTGTGCTGCAGAAAAGAGCAATGCGATATATATTAGGACTCAAATCTAGAGACTCTTGTAGGGAAAAGTTTAGAGAAGTAGGCATAATGACAATGGCTGGAGAATATATATACCAAAGTTTATTATATGTAAGAGAACATATAGATATGTTCGCTAAGGTTGGGGATTACCATAGTATTGAGACGAGACATAGGAACCGGATTAGGCTTCCAACACATAGACTTGCTAAAGTATCAAACTCGTTCTTAGTTCAAGGAATCAAATTTTATAACAAGATACCTGACGATATAAAACTGTTTGATCACAAGGAATTCTGTAGCGTACTTAGAAAGAACCTTATCAAGAAAAGCTATTATACTGTAAATGAAGCATTCAACGATAATAATATAATTGACACTGTAATTTAATGAAGTGATGTATGTAGATATATGATTATAATTTAGTTTCATACGAGTAATCAATTTGACATAATTTAAATTCAATTTAATTCTGTTGTTTTGTCTATTTGTGCATGTATGCTGTGAAATTGTTGATGTAATACTTGGCTGCCATTTACTATCTACTTTATAATTATATTGACGTGTCTAAGTGTATGAAATGTACCAAAAGATTAAATAAATACAATACAATACAGACGACGTGATTGCATATTAATAACTATATGATACATTATATGACTGACAAAAACTTAACTGCAAGTTTGCTAAAGGTCATTTGAATGGTAGCGTGGTGTTCGGGTCATCTATCTCCCTTCAAAATGGTTGAGACTGATGATGGCTGAGCACTGCGTTATGCTCGTGAACGAGTGCTGTTCGTGTGTCTGGCCGCAGCACTTATGTTTTCCCCTATTATTGTGAGACATTTGACTAATGCTTTGGCATTTAGGGTTGTTAATGGCAATCATGAAATCTTATTAGGTTTACATATGGCAACTGATGTATTTGGTTTTAAGACGATTTAAGAAAAGATGGTCAGAGTGGAGTTTTTTTTTCCGCTGCCTTTTTCTCCACTACAATACGGCCCGAAGGCGGCGGCTTACATTTTACATTGTACATTGACATTTAGCAAACAGAATGTAAATTCTTTACGTTGAAAAAAACTATTTCAATTTGAATTTAAAGGGAAAACAAAAAGAACCACAACAGAAAACAAAAGGCACGGACCCCGCGTCTGTGAAAACAAGCTGTATTTATAAAAAAAACCCTAATTCTAATGATAGCTTTAACAGATTTTTGTGAGACAAATTAATTTAATTTTATTTTATAAGAAGTATTTCGTTTCGGTATGTAAATAAATAGATAGTAATATATCGCACCCTCAGAACGAAAGAGGCCTAAGTCAAAAAATAGTGAAATTGAGTTACCATCATAGAGTCATAAAAAGGTATGCCGTG
Source organism: Yponomeuta sedellus (assembly GCA_934045075.1). Lineage (NCBI taxonomy): Eukaryota > Metazoa > Arthropoda > Insecta > Lepidoptera > Yponomeutidae > Yponomeuta > Yponomeuta sedellus. The sequence continues at coordinate 7,102,997 of OW203743.1, forward strand.
GACGGAAGATTCGCTATGCTCTTTTTTACAATAAGTGCCTTTGTTTTACTACTCATCGGATAGAGCATACCTTTTAATGTCTCTCTATGATTGTTAGGTACTCAATTTTTTGAGAATTTTTTGAGTATTTAAACTATTTTTTGACTTAGACCTCTTTCGTTCTGAGGGTGCGATATAGAGAACAGAACCAAAAAAGAATACAACCATGATTTCTTAAATTTAAATAATGTTATGCAATTGGCAGTCTTATCGCTAAAAGCGATCTCTTCCAGACAACCTTTCGATGGAGTGGATTACATAAAGAATATAGGCGGTAGGTAATACATAATATACATTTTCATCTGCATAACCCAAGTAAAAAGATTTGCAAGGGGCAAATTATAATTTATTCGAAATTTTCAAGAGTCACAGCATCGACTTTTGCCAGTGGTTGTACAAGTTGGTAGCTGTGGAAGGCTTGCAACTTGAAACTTTCATTATTTGCCTATGATAATGGGATATCTTGAGGAAGTCGGAGGAAATTTCGGCCCCAGACCATTGTTTGGCTGAAAGGGATGAACTCGCGTTGCGGAACAAGCCAAAAGCTATTTTTCGCAAAGTCGCTAATTTTATGGAACGACAATGACTCGAACAGAGTGCGAATTCTATGTGTTGGCGTCGTTGTTGTATTACATCCAGTTATGAGCGAGAAATTATAAATGTATTGAATAAACATGAACACTTTTTTTTCTGCGCTTAGCGATTCTGTATTTTTATATCTCCAGCCTACGAGTAACATCTAAGGTTTTTGCTGAAAATCAGCGTCAACAGTGGAGCTTGTTCCCTGACGACTTTAAGCTGAACATGAGGCTTTGAGCCAAATTAGTTTTTTAAGATTTATTTCACTTTCGTTATCAACCCTTACATGTCCCCACTGCGGGGGCACGGGTCTCTTCCTGCATCGCAGGAAGGTTAGGCCATACTGCACCACGGGGGCCAAGTCCGGGTTGGTGGAGGATTGTAAGACAGTGGCGGGCCTTACTGTCAGAAGTTATCAAGCCGCCCATAAGGCCTTTGACATGGCTTAACGACTGCCATTACACGACAGCACCAACGGCTTAACGTGCCTTGCGATGGACGCGCTCGGAAAAATGCCACTAGCGGTAGTCACGGAACGGTCTTCCATCCTGCACCTGACCGCGCCTGTTGTTGCGTAACTCAAGTGATTGATTCCAATCACACGAGCGCTTCTATTTAATATTTCTCGGCAATAAGGACAATTTCACTTTCACTTTCTTGGGAGAGTGAAAGTGAAATGTCAAGCAGTTGATTGACCCGGCTGATTATGATGATGATGAGCGTCCAGCGTGTAGTGTTTTAAGTATGATGCTAAATTCATACTACATATTCAGTAGCATTATAAACATGCACTCCGATTCTCGACACTGCTACAGGAAATTGCTGTAATCTCATGACAAAAATCTGTATTTTGATAGGTAGATGAAAAATTTATTGACATTTCCACACGCACACATGTACAAGAACATCACAAAAATAAGCACAAGCCCAAGGTGCAGCATTAAAAAAAGATTGAAAATAACTCCAATACGTTAAATTAACAAACACATGTTTATTAAAAACTAAAGTACAATAGAACAACAGAGCATTGCGGGTGTGGCAAATGTAAAAAGAGAATTTATTGTATACCAGAGCACTTTATTATAAAATATACAAGATACAAAATACAAAAAAAATAAATGATAGCGGGTTAAACTGTCCTTATACACCAACGTTTCGTAACATTTTTATCCTTAGGAAACCACGCACAATTTTAATGAACTTCTTAATAAAAAAGCAGCACCACAGCAGCTAAACGAGTACTAAAACTTGCAAAAAAGGAGCCCTTTTTTGCAGGAAAATAATTATATTTGGGTTGAAATTACTACTGACTTGTAGTCTCAAATCGGATTTCACTTGTAATTTCTGTAATTATTTTTACTATACACAAGAGCAGATAATGCCTTTTCACAAAGGTATGTGGATGAGTAAGGCAGCAAATATCTCATTTATTTATTATTGTTAAATGGTCCATGTTAGATGGCGGGTCGACCTCACGACCTTTCTGCCGGGCTGGTAGGAGGTGGCCATAAACAGGGAGGAGTGGAAGGCAAAAGGGGAGGCCTTTGCCCAGCAGTGGGACACCATTTGGACATGTGGAGAGGATGAAGGAAGATAAATTGTCGAAAAAAATATATATTGCGAATGTGAGTGGAAGGGCTGGTAAGAGTCGTCCCAGGTGGACATAAATCGACCAAATAGGGGATGTATTAGCAAAGGGGAAGATAAAAAGTACCCGGAACCGCCATGCGTGCAGGCAGTGACTTATGAACGTTGATGAAGCGAAGGTGATCTGTCAGGATCGTGGCAAGTAGCAGTCCCCTGGTCTCTGCCTAACCCTCTGGGATACAGGCGTGAGGCTATGTATGTATGGGACACAATCGAGACTATATAAAAAAATAGTCCATAGATACCCCTGCGGACCCCCAGGGGTCCGCGGACCACAAGTTAAGAAACTCTGCTATACACCATGAATTTTGGATCGTTTAAAAGACATAGCAAAATGAACGTGCCTTAACAATAGCTATACGGCTAGTTTGTTTCTTTTTGAGAAAAGGCACTTCGCAAAAATATCTTCACACAAACTCGAGTCTATGAGAACTTTGACTGGCTAGCCAGAGCAGTGCGTGCGTTCCGCGGGTCATTGTCCTGATAGACGCAGAGAAGGTACTAATTGTTCGCAATTTTTGTTAAATAGGTACGTCTCTTAATTGTTTTTTTTTCATTTACTCCTATGCTGCGGTGGTAGCGGAGGGAACGCCGACTTTTGCTTTTAGTAACAAGGGTGCCAATTGTACTATATTTTATATAATTTCTGTTATTGTAATTTCTTCCCGCGGGTGTCGTAAAATGCGACTAAGGGACACAAACCGGGGGGTGGGCAGCAGCGCCCCCTGCAGTACAATTCCACCGAACTGCTATCCCCAACCCGCATGCCCAGCGTGGGGATTATGTCCATTACCCCCTATGATAGCACAACGTGGCGCTCATTATGGGAGGGCAGTGGACTAGTATAGCCTGACGACGACTGTAATTTCTGTGTAATAAAGATAAATATATTTTATCTTTCTATATAAAGAAATAGTAAAGAATATCCCATCTATGTATTTGTGAAATTATAGTAGGAATACCACTCGCTAACGGCGAATTTAATTTACTATTGAAATAATATTCTTAATATTTTGATTTATCTTTGAAAACACAATAAATTACGCTGCTAGCAACTGCCGTAGGTCAAATCGCGTTCATTAACCCTGCTATTACAGTTTAATTAACCTTTTAATGTTGGCGCGGTTAACATCACTGGCATAGCAGTGTCCCTCTGCGCATACCTCTTGGTTGTTGAGAGACAAATGAACTGTTTGGCAAGTCCTCTGGCACTCTACAGGATGATAAAATACTGACGTTCCACCCAAAAGAGTAAGAAATAAGTTGTCTCCGATAGTCATGAAAACAATTAAATAACATAAGATTTACATATAGGCACATACATTGCTTGCCCCACACTAGGATATCCTGTGTCGTGGGAACCAGAAACAACAACATCACATACATGTAAACATCTAAGACCAGGGGTTTTTTTTTTGTCCCCAGCCGGGGTTCGAACCCGGGAACTTTTGCATGGTAGGCAGATGCACTACCGCGGCGCCAAAAAGGTCGTCAACTAAGTGTAACAAAGTGTGGTAGTCGGTGTCATTTTGCTGGGAAATGTATTTTTTTTTGGGCTAAAATGTCAAAAATTGAAACAGGCAATGAACGCGTAACTTTCAGCGTTATTGTATTTATATTTTTAGAGTGTTTTATTCAAGGATGTTTTATTTCTTTTAATTCTTTATTGCACTAATTACATGAGTAAATGTAGAAGGACGTGCTTAATGCAAGAAGCATTCTCTTCCATCAAACCTTTGGTGTTGAAGAGACTGGCAAAGGGTAGTGCAGGAAAAGAAGGTGAAATACAATAATAAACCTATATAAACATAGGGAGGTACATAAAGTTAGACCTACAGGGGCAAGGGGGGGATGGGTGAATAATAAAAAATATGATAAACCTACACCGAAATAAATAGATATTGTGTTTTGCCAATTATTAACAGATTATACTATTTTTATTTTTAATGCACTAACCCGTGCTAAGGAACAAATTTAAAAACCTATTTAGAGGCTAAAAATTTCACCCATGCCGGATGGTCAATTGGTAGAGCGCTGGCACGGATAGCCAGAGGTTGCGGGTTCGAATCCCGGCATGGGTGAAATTTTTAGCCTCTAAATAGATTTTTAAATTATTAACAGTTCAATATTTTTATTCTAAAATCTAGTACTAATATTGAACTGGCTTTCATTTCCGACATGTCATCTAAATATTTTTTAATGATATCGTAGCCCTTTTGGTACAATGTGTGACTTGTACATATTATGAAATGCCTTTCTAGCGACGTTTATTTCTAGTATTTAAGTACATTGTATAGTATTTTCTGAGGTTAACACGAGCAGTAGACATAATTAAAACTGTTTTAACACGGATTTATGCTCGTTTATTAAATTTTTACAATTTTTTAACGTTTCGGCACTTTTTCAGATGCCGTGGTCCCGGATGACTGAGGTGACAGGAGTCTTTTAAAAAGCATTAACGGTTAGTTTACTACCCTCGGCAAAAATTACAAAAGTTAATTATGAAGAATAGGCAAACAATTATTTTTATATAAAGTCAACAATATTGATTATTAGTAATTGAAGTTAACATTAAATTTATAAACTAATTACTTTACATAAACTTAAAAATACTGATTATTAATAGAAATTAAAAATTTTAACTCTACAGTCACACTTCTAGCAAGGGGGTCTCATGCACTTAAGCACTGGTTCCCATGCTACCAGTATGTTCCTCCTTTCCGTTCCTCGTGTTTGGTTTGACCAATGTACGAGGAACCACATTCACAGTCAAGCACACGTCAAGTCACGTACCATAGCTGAGCGGGTGAAGGAACATATCGCTGATGTGAAACATAAACGCTCTGGTAGCTACCAGAGCGTTTGCAGTCAGCGAACATACACTTAGCGGTACCAACCACTTTATTAATTTCGATAAAGTTAAAGTTCTAGCCCGAGAAGATCGTTTCTTCCCTAGAATGATACGCGAGGCAATAGAGATCCGTCGGCATCCAAATTTTAATAGAGGTCGTGGTTGGAACATATCGGTAGCATGGGAACCAGTGCTTAAGTGCATAAGATCCCCTTGCTAGAAGTGTGACTGTAGAGTTAAAATTTTTAATTTCTATAAGTAATCAGTATTTTTAAGTTCATGTAAAGTAATTAGTTTATAAATTTAATATTAACTTCAATTAAAACTGTTTTTATACGGATTTATGCTCGTTTATTACATTTTTACAATTTTCCAACGTTTCGGCACTTTTTCAGGTGCCGTGGTCCCGGATGACTGAGGTGACAGGTGTCTTTTAGAAATCATTAACGGTTAGTTTACTACCCTCGGCAAAAATTACAAAAGTTAATTATGAAGTTACGTTCCAAAATAGACAAACCAATTATTTTTTATATAAAGTCAACAATATTGATTATTAGTAATTGAAGTTAAAATTAAATTTATAAACTAATTACTTTATATGAACTTAAAGATACCGATTATTAATTGAAATTAAATTGATTTTTTATTATTTATTCTACAGTCACACTTCTAGCAAGGGGGTCTCATGCACTTAAGCACTGGTTCCCATGCTACCGGTATGTTCCAACCACGATCTCTATTAAAATTTGGATGCCGGCGGATCTCTATTGCCTCACGTATCATTCTAGGGAAGAAACGGTCTTCTCGGGCTAGAACTTTAACTTTATCGAAATGTATAAAGTGGTTGGTACCGCTAAGTGTATGCTCGCTGACTGCAGATCTACCAGAGCGCTTATGTTTCACATCAGCGATATGTTCCTTCACCCGCTCAGCTATGGTACGCTTCGTTTGACCAATGTACGAGGAACCACATTCACAGTCAAGCTTGTATACTCCTGCCTCTTGTAAGGGAATCCTGTGCTTGACACTTCGCATGAATTGGTGTATCTTTCTTGGCGGCTGGTAGATGGTTCTGATTGAGGCGCGTTTCAAAATACTCCCAATTTTGTCAGTCACTCCTCTCACGAAAGGCAGGTAGGCTGGAACTCGCTCGACTGTGTCCGGTTTGACACGTCCTCCGCGACGGACACGCGGAACTTGCAGCTTGTTTGCACGAAGTACTCGTTTGACATGCTGGAGTTCCGCAGGTAGATGGTCCTTGTCGCAGATTCGGTGTGCCCTCTGTAACAGAGATTTTCCAACGGTAGACAACTGACACGGGTGATGGTGAGACTCACCGTTTAGGTACCTATCAGTGTGGGTCTTTTTCCTATAAACTGTATGTCCTAAGGTTCCATTTGGATTCCTGATGACTAAAACATCTAAGAAAGCTAAAGAACAATCTGCTTCTAACTCCATTGTAAACTGGATCTTGTTGTTTATAGAGTTAAGGTGGTCTAAGAAAGCCGTTATTCCACTAGTAGGTAATATAGCAAAAGTGTCATCGACATATCGCTTATAGAACCTTGGTGGGACGGGAGCAGTTCGCAGGGCTCGCTCCTCGAAGTCTTCCATGAAAATATCGGCTACAACGGGAGAAACAGGGGAACCCATGGCTACCCCGTCTACCTGCATGTAAAACTCACCATTCCATACCAAGTAGCCAGTTGTTAGGCAGTGATCTAACAGCTCTGCATATTCCACAGGCAAATCATGTTCATTGAGCCTTCTCTTAACAATCTCAATGCAATCCTGTATTGGAAGACAAGTAAACAAGGATTTAACATCGAAACTCACCATTGTTTCTTCACTAGTCAAATGTAGGTCATCAATTTGACTAGTGAAGTGGTAGGAATCCTTGACGTGGGCTTCAGTGTTCCCCCTCAGCGGTGACAGGACTTGCGTCAGGTGTTGGGCTAGTTTGTAGGTAGGAGCACCAATTTGGCTGACAATAGGACGCAGTGGAGCCCCCGTCTTGTGAATTTTCGGTAGTCCATACAGTTTAGGAGGTTTTGCTGTCCCTGGTAGAAGGTTGGTAACATCCAGACTAAGCCATTCGGAGTGTTTTTCAATAAGTTCTTTGGTTTTCTTAAGAAAACGGGTCGTAGGATCTCGTTTGACCTTTTGGTATGTGCTTTCGTCCGATAGTAATGATTGAATTTTGGCGTTGTAATCTGATGTATCCATAACCACGGTGGCATTTCCCTTATCCGCTCGAAGTACCGTTAGTTCTGGGTTATCATGCAAGGTCTTAAGTGCAATGTATTCATCGCGTTGAAGGTTGGGTTTTGGAGGTTTACATCGACGCAAAACGGATGAGATGTCCTGGCGTATTCCTTCCAAATCCTCACTTAGCACATTGTTTTTCCACAGACACTCATCAATACTGCCAATAATCTTTTCGTAAGGGATAACCCGCGGTGCTACAGCAAAATTTAGACCTTTTTGAAGGACCCTTTCGGTTTGTTCGTCTAGGGCTTGTTTTGATAAATTGACAACTGCTACGGGTGCGTTCCGAAAATTGGTTTGTACCGCTGCGTTCGATTTCGACTGAAGCCGTTCATATTTTTTGATTTGCTTCTCTTTGCACTTAGTAATTTGGTGTCCCTCTCTTTTATCCAAAATTTCAATGCAGTAAGCAAAATCGAAAGCTTGCAATTGTGTTTGAAGCCAATTAGACAGATCTCGAATTTGATCGCTGACGGTTGCCTGTTCATGACGTCGTTGCCGAATGAGTATGACTAACAGTTTTTGACTTGCCTTATTTAGAATCTTGGCGCTCCCCACGATGTCCTTTTTAGGTGATATTTTGACACACGTAGGTAAGAGATAGTGGTCTCGGCATCTCTTCAAGAAATGTAGGCTGGTAACAGTTCTTGCGCGCTTGGTCTTCAAAGATTCTAAACGGCGAATTTTGTTGGCGATTTCCAGTCCGTACTGGTCTGTATAGTATTTTCTAAGGTTAACACGAGCTGTAGACATAATTAAAACTGTTTTTATACGGATTTATGCTCGTTTATTACATTTTTACAATTTTCCAACGTTTCGGCACTTTTTCAGGTGCCGTGGTCCCGGATGACTGAGGTGACAGGTGTCTTTTAGAAATCATTAACGGTTAGTTTACTACCCTCGGCAAAAATTACAAAAGTTAATTATGAAGTTACGTTCCAAAATAGACAAACCAATTATTTTTTATATAAAGTCAACAATATTGATTATTAGTAATTGAAGTTAAAATTAAATTTATAAACTAATTACTTTATATGAACTTAAAGATACCGATTATTAATTGAAATTAAATTGATTTTTTATTATTTATTCTACAGTCACACTTCTAGCAAGGGGGTCTCATGCACTTAAGCACTGGTTCCCATGCTACCGGTATGTTCCAACCACGATCTCTATTAAAATTTGGATGCCGGCGGATCTCTATTGCCTCACGTATCATTCTAGGGAAGAAACGGTCTTCTCGGGCTAGAACTTTAACTTTATCGAAATGTATAAAGTGGTTGGTACCGCTAAGTGTATGCTCGCTGACTGCAGATCTACCAGAGCACTTATGTTTCACATCAGCGATATGTTCCTTCACCCGCTCAGCTATGGTACGCTTCGTTTGACCAATGTACGAGGAACCACATTCACAGTCAAGCTTGTATACTCCTGCCTCTTGTAAGGGAATCCTGTGCTTGACACTTCGCATGAATTGGTGTATCTTTCTTGGCGGCTGGTAGATGGTTCTGATTGAGGCGCGTTTCAAAATACTCCCAATTTTGTCAGTCACTCCTCTCACGAAAGGCAGGTAGGCTGGAACTCGCTCGACTGTGTCCGGTTTGACACGTCCTCCGCGACGGACACGCGGAACTTGCAGCTTGTTTGCACGAAGTACTCGTTTGACATGCTGGAGTTCCGCAGGTAGATGGTCCTTGTCGCAGATTCGGTGTGCCCTCTGTAACAGAGATTTTCCAACGGTAGACAACTGACACGGGTGATGGTGAGACTCACCGTTTAGGTACCTATCAGTGTGGGTCTTTTTCCTATAAACTGTATGTCCTAAGGTTCCATTTGGATTCCTGATGACTAAAACATCTAAGAAAGCTAAAGAACAATCTGCTTCTAACTCCATTGTAAACTGGATCTTGTTGTTTATAGAGTTAAGGTGGTCTAAGAAAGCCGTTATTCCACTAGTAGGTAATATAGCAAAAGTGTCATCGACATATCGCTTATAGAACCTTGGTGGGACGGGAGCAGTTCGCAGGGCTCGCTCCTCGAAGTCTTCCATGAAAATATCGGCTACAACGGGAGAAACAGGGGAACCCATGGCTACCCCGTCTACCTGCATGTAAAACTCACCATTCCATACCAAGTAGCCAGTTGTTAGGCAGTGATCTAACAGCTCTGCATATTCCACAGGCAAATCATGTTCATTGAGCCTTCTCTTAACAATCTCAATGCAATCCTGTATTGGAAGACAAGTAAACAAGGATTTAACATCGAAACTCACCATTGTTTCTTCACTAGTCAAATGTAGGTCATCAATTTGACTAGTGAAGTGGTAGGAATCCTTGACGTGGGCTTCAGTGTTCCCCTTCAGCGGTGACAGGACTTGCGTCAGGTGTTGGGCTAGTTTGTAGGTAGGAGCACCAATTTGGCTGACAATAGGACGCAGTGGAGCCCCCGTCTTGTGAATTTTCGGTAGTCCATACAGTTTAGGAGGTTTTGCTGTCCCTGGTAGAAGGTTGGTAACATCCAGACTAAGCCATTCGGAGTGTTTTTCAATAAGTTCTTTGGTTTTCTTAAGAAAACGGGTCGTAGGATCTCGTTTGACCTTTTGGTATGTGCTTTCGTCCGATAGTAATGATTGAATTTTGGCGTTGTAATCTGATGTATCCATAACCACGGTGGCATTTCCCTTATCCGCTCGAAGTACCGTTAGTTCTGGGTTATCATGCAAGGTCTTAAGTGCAATGTATTCATCGCGTTGAAGGTTGGGTTATCCCTTACGAAAAGATTATTGGCAGTATTGATGAGTGTCTGTGGAAAAACAATGTGCTAAGTGAGGATTTGGAAGGAATACGCCAGGACATCTCATCCGTTTTGCGTCGATGTAAACCTCCAAAACCCAACCTTCAACGCGATGAATACATTGCACTTAAGACCTTGCATGATAACCCAGAACTAACGGTACTTCGAGCGGATAAGGGAAATGCCACCGTGGTTATGGATACATCAGATTACAACGCCAAAATTCAATCATTACTATCGGACGAAAGCACATACCAAAAGGTCAAACGAGATCCTACGACCCGTTTTCTTAAGAAAACCAAAGAACTTATTGAAAAACACTCCGAATGGCTTAGTCTGGATGTTACCAACCTTCTACCAGGGACAGCAAAACCTCCTAAACTGTATGGACTACCGAAAATTCACAAGACGGGGGCTCCACTGCGTCCTATTGTCAGCCAAATTGGTGCTCCTACCTACAAACTAGCCCAACACCTGACGCAAGTCCTGTCACCGCTGAGGGGGAACACTGAAGCCCACGTCAAGGATTCCTACCACTTCACTAGTCAAATTGATGACCTACATTTGACTAGTGAAGAAACAATGGTGAGTTTCGATGTTAAATCCTTGTTTACTTGTCTTCCAATACAGGATTGCATTGAGATTGTTAAGAGAAGGCTCAATGAACATGATTTGCCTGTGGAATATGCAGAGCTGTTAGATCACTGCCTAACAACTGGCTACTTGGTATGGAATGGTGAGTTTTACATGCAGGTAGACGGGGTAGCCATGGGTTCCCCTGTTTCTCCCGTTGTAGCCGATATTTTCATGGAAGACTTCGAGGAGCGAGCCCTGCGAACTGCTCCCGTCCCACCAAGGTTCTATAAGCGATATGTCGATGACACTTTTGCTATATTACCTACTAGTGGAATAACGGCTTTCTTAGACCACCTTAACTCTATAAACAACAAGATCCAGTTTACAATGGAGTTAGAAGCAGATTGTTCTTTAGCTTTCTTAGATGTTTTAGTCATCAGGAATCCAAATGGAACCTTAGGACATACAGTTTATAGGAAAAAGACCCACACTGATAGGTACCTAAACGGTGAGTCTCACCATCACCCGTGTCAGTTGTCTACCGTTGGAAAATCTCTGTTACAGAGGGCACACCGAATCTGCGACAAGGACCATCTACCTGCGGAACTCCAGCATGTCAAACGAGTACTTCGTGCAAACAAGCTGCAAGTTCCGCGTGTCCGTCGCGGAGGACGTGTCAAACCGGACACAGTCGAGCGAGTTCCAGCCTACCTGCCTTTCGTGAGAGGAGTGACTGACAAAATTGGGAGTATTTTGAAACGCGCCTCAATCAGAACCATCTACCAGCCGCCAAGAAAGATACACCAATTCATGCGAAGTGTCAAGCACAGGATTCCCTTACAAGAGGCAGGAGTATACAAGCTTGACTGTGAATGTGGTTCCTCGTACATTGGTCAAACGAAGCGTACCATAGCTGAGCGGGTGAAGGAACATATCGCTGATGTGAAACATAAGCGCTCTGGTAGATCTGCAGTCAGCGAGCATACACTTAGCGGTACCAACCACTTTATACATTTCGATAAAGTTAAAGTTCTAGCCCGAGAAGACCGTTTCTTCCCTAGAATGATACGTGAGGCAATAGAGATCCGCCGGCATCCAAATTTTAATAGAGATCGTGGTTGGAACATACCGGTAGCATGGGAACCAGTGCTTAAGTGCATGAGACCCCCTTGCTAGAAGTGTGACTGTAGAATAAATAATAAAAAATCAATTTAATTTCAATTAATAATCGGTATCTTTAAGTTCATATAAAGTAATTAGTTTATAAATTTAATTTTAACTTCAATTACTAATAATCAATATTGTTGACTTTATATAAAAAATAATTGGTTTGTCTATTTTGGAACGTAACTTCATAATTAACTTTTGTAATTTTTGCCGAGGGTAGTAAACTAACCGTTAATGATTTCTAAAAGACACCTGTCACCTCAGTCATCCGGGACCACGGCACCTGAAAAAGTGCCGAAACGTTGGAAAATTGTAAAAATGTAATAAACGAGCATAAATCCGTATAAAAACAGTTTTAATTATGTCTACAGCTCGTGTTAACCTTAGAAAATACTATACAGACCAGTACGGACTGGAAATCGCCAACAAAATTCGCCGTTTAGAATCTTTGAAGACCAAGCGCGCAAGAACTGTTACCAGCCTACATTTCTTGAAGAGATGCCGAGACCACTATCTCTTACCTACGTGTGTCAAAATATCACCTAAAAAGGACATCGTGGGGAGCGCCAAGATTCTAAATAAGGCAAGTCAAAAACTGTTAGTCATACTCATTCGGCAACGACGTCATGAACAGGCAACCGTCAGCGATCAAATTCGAGATCTGTCTAATTGGCTTCAAACACAATTGCAAGCTTTCGATTTTGCTTACTGCATTGAAATTTTGGATAAAAGAGAGGGACACCAAATTACTAAGTGCAAAGAGAAGCAAATCAAAAAATATGAACGGCTTCAGTCGAAATCGAACGCAGCGGTACAAACCAATTTTCGGAACGCACCCGTAGCAGTTGTCAATTTATCAAAACAAGCCCTAGACGAACAAACCGAAAGGGTCCTTCAAAAAGGTCTAAATTTTGCTGTAGCACCGCGGGTTATCCCTTACGAAAAGATTATTGGCAGTATTGATGAGTGTCTGTGGAAAAACAATGTGCTAAGTGAGGATTTGGAAGGAATACGCCAGGACATCTCATCCGTTTTGCGTCGATGTAAACCTCCAAAACCCAACCTTCAACGCGATGAATACATTGCACTTAAGACCTTGCATGATAACCCAGAACTAACGGTACTTCGAGCGGATAAGGGAAATGCCACCGTGGTTATGGATACATCAGATTACAACGCCAAAATTCAATCATTACTATCGGACGAAAGCACATACCAAAAGGTCAAACGAGATCCTACGACCCGTTTTCTTAAGAAAACCAAAGAACTTATTGAAAAACACTCCGAATGGCTTAGTCTGGATGTTACCAACCTTCTACCAGGGACAGCAAAACCTCCTAAACTGTATGGACTACCGAAAATTCACAAGACGGGGGCTCCACTGCGTCCTATTGTCAGCCAAATTGGTGCTCCTACCTACAAACTAGCCCAACACCTGACGCAAGTCCTGTCACCGCTGAGGGGGAACACTGAAGCCCACGTCAAGGATTCCTACCACTTCACTAGTCAAATTGATGACCTACATTTGACTAGTGAAGAAACAATGGTGAGTTTCGATGTTAAATCCTTGTTTACTTGTCTTCCAATACAGGATTGCATTGAGATTGTTAAGAGAAGGCTCAATGAACATGATTTGCCTGTGGAATATGCAGAGCTGTTAGATCACTGCCTAACAACTGGCTACTTGGTATGGAATGGTGAGTTTTACATGCAGGTAGACGGGGTAGCCATGGGTTCCCCTGTTTCTCCCGTTGTAGCCGATATTTTCATGGAAGACTTCGAGGAGCGAGCCCTGCGAACTGCTCCCGTCCCACCAAGGTTCTATAAGCGATATGTCGATGACACTTTTGCTATATTACCTACTAGTGGAATAACGGCTTTCTTAGACCACCTTAACTCTATAAACAACAAGATCCAGTTTACAATGGAGTTAGAAGCAGATTGTTCTTTAGCTTTCTTAGATGTTTTAGTCATCAGGAATCCAAATGGAACCTTAGGACATACAGTTTATAGGAAAAAGACCCACACTGATAGGTACCTAAACGGTGAGTCTCACCATCACCCGTGTCAGTTGTCTACCGTTGGAAAATCTCTGTTACAGAGGGCACACCGAATCTGCGACAAGGACCATCTACCTGCGGAACTCCAGCATGTCAAACGAGTACTTCGTGCAAACAAGCTGCAAGTTCCGCGTGTCCGTCGCGGAGGACGTGTCAAACCGGACACAGTCGAGCGAGTTCCAGCCTACCTGCCTTTCGTGAGAGGAGTGACTGACAAAATTGGGAGTATTTTGAAACGCGCCTCAATCAGAACCATCTACCAGCCGCCAAGAAAGATACACCAATTCATGCGAAGTGTCAAGCACAGGATTCCCTTACAAGAGGCAGGAGTATACAAGCTTGACTGTGAATGTGGTTCCTCGTACATTGGTCAAACGAAGCGTACCATAGCTGAGCGGGTGAAGGAACATATCGCTGATGTGAAACATAAGCGCTCTGGTAGATCTGCAGTCAGCGAGCATACACTTAGCGGTACCAACCACTTTATACATTTCGATAAAGTTAAAGTTCTAGCCCGAGAAGACCGTTTCTTCCCTAGAATGATACGTGAGGCAATAGAGATCCGCCGGCATCCAAATTTTAATAGAGATCGTGGTTGGAACATACCGGTAGCATGGGAACCAGTGCTTAAGTGCATGAGACCCCCTTGCTAGAAGTGTGACTGTAGAATAAATAATAAAAAATCAATTTAATTTCAATTAATAATCGGTATCTTTAAGTTCATATAAAGTAATTAGTTTATAAATTTAATTTTAACTTCAATTACTAATAATCAATATTGTTGACTTTATATAAAAAATAATTGGTTTGTCTATTTTGGAACGTAACTTCATAATTAACTTTTGTAATTTTTGCCGAGGGTAGTAAACTAACCGTTAATGATTTCTAAAAGACACCTGTCACCTCAGTCATCCGGGACCACGGCACCTGAAAAAGTGCCGAAACGTTGGAAAATTGTAAAAATGTAATAAACGAGCATAAATCCGTATAAAAACAGTTTTAATTATGTCTACAGCTCGTGTTAACCTTAGAAAATACTATTAACTTCAATTACTAATAATCAATATTGTTGACTTTATATAAAAATAATTGGTTTGCCTATTCTTCATAATTAACTTTTGTAATTTTTGCCGAGGTAATTTTTCTGTCACCTCAGTCATCCGGGACCATGGCACCTGAAAAAGTGCCGAAACGTTGGAAAATTGTAAAAATGTAATAATCGAGCATAAATCCGTGTAAAAACAGTTTTAATTAAGTACATTGTGATGGCTACTGATATTTTTTTATGATTACTTACGTTCTCATAGATATACTGCCTAACAATTGTCAGGATAGTAATTCCTTTGAAAAAAATTCTTGATGAATCCCTGCTGCCTAGCTTATAAATGAATTTGATCGTTCTCTTCTGCAAGACGAAGATTGTCAATATCTGCTGCCTGAACCTACAGTAGAACCTACAGTGCCATAGAACGTAATACTACGGAAGTAACTAAAATTAACAAGTGGCGATGTCCGTTAGTTCCCAGATTCATTTGACTGCATATGCTGCAGTTTGTCTATATAAAGACCCCATTAAAGCTGTTCATTAATTGTGATACCTAGAAATACAGTTTCCTCTTTGTAGAAGAGATTTTGGGGAATGACAAACTGGATCTTGTCTAGTTTGTCATTCGTTTGTCTGTCAAACGTTTGTCATACCCCCGAAGTAATGTTGCTGTCAACTATTTATACATTTGGTACAGTAAACTTTATGCATTTTGTTAACTTATTTAATCAGGTTTTATACATCAAGCACTGTAGTTAAGGTAAAAAAAAAAACATAATCATCAACACATTATACCCCCACCGAGGGGCACGGGTCTCTTCTCTGAGGAAGGTATAGGCCATACTCCACCACTGGGGTCAAGGATTGAGGAAGGCTTGCAAGACTAGTGGCTGGCTTTACTGACAGAAGTTTTCAAGCCGCCCTAAGGCTTGGCTTAACGACTACTATCGACGGCAGCCGGCACCAACTGCTTAACGTGCCTTGCGAAGCACGGAACCGCTCGGAAAAATGCCACTAGCACACCCATAGACGGTCACGCATCCATGCACTGAACAGGCCCTATGTTGCTTAACCTTCGTGATCGTTTAAGATCACTCAGGCAGCCGGGGCTACGAGCGATTCCAAAAATTACACTCAATTTAAAATCAAAAGGTTTAAGACTTCAAAGCTGTTAG
This sequence comes from Yponomeuta sedellus, assembly GCA_934045075.1. NCBI lineage: Eukaryota > Metazoa > Arthropoda > Insecta > Lepidoptera > Yponomeutidae > Yponomeuta > Yponomeuta sedellus. The sequence continues at coordinate 7,119,197 of OW203743.1, forward strand.
TTTCACAATTAATACATTTTGCGGTGAAGAAGCTAGCAAGGAAACTCCACATGTATACTTTTAACCAAAGATGGGCGATTGTGAATGACATCTCTTTTCGAATAATCTGAATTTACTAACTTTGATTTTCGAAAACAAGATTAGCAAATTACTAACATTCATTTTCGAATAAGTTTTACTAATATTACTAACTTACTAATCCGCGATTGCGCGAATGTGACGCATGCATGCAACAATGAAAGCGAGCCATTTTCGAATATTTCGCATGTTGAGATGTAGTTGAGTGACTGTCGAGATGCCCCGAGTCAAACGCAGTTTCAGAAATAAGTGCTCTGCCTCTCACAGTTCGCATGCTTTAGTGATAATATTCGAAAACACGACTGCTGACGGAAAGACGTTAGTCATTTCGAAATTCATATCGGCCCAATTTTCGAAAACGCTTTAGTCTCGCGATTTTCGAAAACACGATTCGTGGCGGAATGACACGACTTTACACGAGTCGCGCGCGTTTTGTTCGTTCAATGCTGTCTTCATAATATTGCTTTCATGCAAATGAAACAGCACTAAATTAGTTATTCTTTTCGAATAACAAAGAATATTTTCGAAACATTTGAATAACAACCATTTTCTAAAATTTCGAAAATGTTTTTCGAAAACGCCCATCTTTACTTTCCACAAAGCAATTAGGACTTATTTTGTTTGTACTACCCTAATCAGCTGTTTATATGTATAATGTTTTGCGCTGTGGATTTTTGCAGGTAATAAATAAAACAATAAAATTACACTTACAAATTATACTCATCCTAAAATTTGCTACAGGGCGTAGGCGCTTTGCTACGCATTTGCTACGAAGTCTACGAAATTAACGTTTGAATTTCGAAGGTTAGTTTAGAATTAGTTTTCTTCGAATTATTAGCTGAAGCAAAGTGGAACTTCTACCCCATTGCGTTTGGAGCCAAAATTTTATGAGACAATATATCCGTCGACACGACATCTGTTGCTAGTCTCATCGGCTTAGTCCAGTTTAGTAAAAAAATCTATGCGACAAAGCTTAATAGACGAATTAGGACTCTAATTAGAAACGGATAGAGATAGAATTCTCTTGCACATTTGTGTTACATGTTGTATTATGAACGGAATTCGTATGTGTAGTATTCGAATAATGTGTTATTCATTTGTTTTGATGGCAATAAAATCTAAGGATCGCTAATACGGCTTATATGTATAATGGTAAAACGTTTGTAATTATTTTTAACATATATATTTAAGTGAATATATTTTAAGTTGAAGTTAAAGAGTAGTGTTGAAGTAATTGAGGTTATGTCAAGAAGATTAAAAGATTCCAATAGTGCTAACTCTTTGTAAACAGGTTTGTTAAAACTAGCTCTCGCTAACTGTGAAAGAAAACACCTTGAGGAAACCCTAATATATGAGCCTTAAACCCCATCATTTGCTACAAACAATGGCCCAACTATGACTAGAGCGGAAATCTCAGGTCCAACTATCTATGAAATGAAATTAAAAGGTTTTATTCAAAATAGCGCAGAAACTGCGGCTTAATGAACGTTAGAATTCAAACTAGGTGTCCATTTCCAAATCTCCAAACTTAGTCTTTTTAAAGTCCTTAATTAACATAGTTTACATAATTATTATAAAACATGGAACTCATGCATTGTACTGGCTTTAATTCCATACATATAAAACCTATTTAGAGGCTAAAAAGGTTCGAAATTTCTCTGATGCCGGTGAGTCGCCCATTAGTTCAGTTGGAAAGAGCGCTGGCACGGATAGCCAGAGGTCGCGGGTTCGAATCCCGGCATGGGTGAAATTTTTAGCCTCTAAATAGGTTTTATAAAATTGTCCTTAGCACGGGTTAATGCATTAAAAAGAATATGTCCATATATCATTGTCATCCAAATAATAGTTTATGTTATAGTAACCCTTTTGGCACAAAGTGTGCTTAACATATTTTTGGAACCGCGTTTCAGGCAAGCTTAATATATCTTCAGGGATTTTATTATAAACTAAACCAAGAACTTGATAAAAGTTGTATCAAATGAAAAATCCACAAAACAAATTTCTTCCAGACCGGAAACGCCTTTTAAAAACAAACTTCGACACTGCTTCGGCAACGTCTGACACACTTTTCGAAGCTATTAAAGCATCATCTGTAAATCTGAACGGGCGAGCCATTTGTTCTTGCTGACATACACGACGTACACTTCCGTTTCGAATTTTCGCGAACATTATCTCTTCAGTTCGAGATAAACCATAAGACATTCGCTCTTGACAAGTTAAGACAGCCTATAGTCTATTATGTATTATTCCAGTCCGAAGAGATCACTTTTATGATCATGTGATAAGGCCGCCGTCTGTACTCTTAGGTTAAGAAATATCTGTGTCATTTTCATTTTATGTACATTTAAGTGTTCTCTATCTATAGATTTTCATTTTATGTACATTTAAGTGTTCTCTATCCATAGATAGAGAACACTTAAATGAACATAAAATGAAAATGACACAGTTATTTCTTAACCTAAGAGTACAGACGGCGGCGTTATCACTAAAAGTGATCTCTTCGGACTGGAATAATACATAATAGACTATAGGCTGTCATAATCTTTCTATCTATTTATGGTTATGACAGTGTGACCTACGGAGCCGAAACGTGTAACTATCATTACGAAGTTGAGTGCACGCCAAAAACGGTCGACATACTGCATGTCGTATGTACCTCCACATTTGTGGAACAAAGAATCATCAACATCAGCCATTTGACGCCCACTGCAGGACATTAGGCCCCCTTCATGGTTTTCCAAGCTACCCGGTCTTGTGCCGCCCCCAGTTAGTACCTCTCCGCCACCGGAACCAGGTTATAAAGTAATTACTCTTATTATTGTAATAAGGTAACATGATGTCAATCCACTATGTGAAAAACCTATGTTGAAACAAATAATTTTTATATGTATAAGACCATCGACCTGCCCACGCTTCGTTGTCAGGCTTATATTATCATCAGACAAATCACATCAATAAAAATAAGTTCGGTAATTTAGTGTGAAGCGTTCAACTCGATATCCCCACTGCTGGGGCACGGGCCTACGGAAGAAGGTTAGGCCATACTCCACCACGGGAGCCAAGTCCACGTTGGTGGAGGATTGCAAGACAGTGGCGGGCCTCACTGCCAGAAGTTATCAAGCCGCCCATAAGGCCTCTGACTTGGCTTAACGACTGTCATTACATGACAGGGGGCCCCAACAGCTTAACCTGCCTTGCAAAGCACGGAAGCGCTCGGAAAAATGCCATTAGCGGTAGTCAAGGAACGGTCACCCATCCTGCACCTGACCACGCCAGTTGTTGCTTAACTCAAGTGATTGATTACAATCTCTCGGTTCGACTAGGCCACGAGCGCTTCAACCCACGAGTGAAGTATTTTCGTAATATTCGTAGCATTTAGTTTATTGTCGCTCGCCGCAACCCAATGTTTTATATTGTTATAAAACGCTACGCCAATTTGCTAATATTTATGCATCCCGTCGGCCATCAAGAAGCATTTTACTAATTTTACTAAACTCAAAACTGTCGTATATTATATTTTAATGCTTCCGGTGCGAGATGGTGTTGCCACATTACGGATTAATGGCTGCTTTAAAACTATTTTGCACTGGCAACCACGTACAACAACAGGAAACGGAAATGTCCATTATATTAGGTTGGAAAACGCATGAAAATTTTAATGGAATCCGAATAGCTGAGACTTTACAAAGTTTTGGGTAAATTATTGCGCTATTAAAAATCTCGGAGCAATTTCATAATTTACAGCAGAAACATTCGAATACATTGGGCTATTTTAAAAACTTAATTTGTCGTCAAAAATAAACAAAGATGAAGAAGAAGAAAACTTTTAATACAGAAATGATATAATTTTTGCAAAAAGATCGAAGTAATTTACAAAAAAACAACAGGATTGCGTATATACGCGCTTCTTTGTATAATGGTTAATGATGCTGATAATATGAATGATTTTATAACTTGGTGTGCAAATAACAGTTAAGCCCGCTTTACATTGCAAAAAAGTGAGTTCATAGTTCATAGTTCATTTATCTCTAAAACAATATCCATTGTGTGCGATCCTTAAAAGCTATCTTAAAACTAATTAAAAACTAATACCTATATTGCATGTCAGTGCCTTATAAAAGTTAATAAAAATTACATAATCAAATAGTCTACAAATCAATACTTACGTCATACCAATAATCATCATCATAATTGTTCCTTGATACAAATATTTAGATGCAAATCAATACAAAGGTAAATTAGTGACCCAAAAATTCTTCAATTGAATAAAAACATTCTTCTAATAAATACTGCTTTAAATTACATTTAAACAAGTTACTCGAGTCAATAATTTTAAGATTTTGTGGAAGACTATTATATAGTTTCACTGATTGGTATCGCGCAGTGTGCTGGGCTACATTCAATGTGGGTTGTACATGACCAATGCGAACATCTCTACGTCTAGTTAGTAGGCGTTTCTGCTTGGCTTCATGTGTTTCCAGTCCTGACAATTTTTTGGCAAGATCAGACAACAATACGAATATATACAAACAAGGTACTGGTAAAATACCTAATGTCTTAAAATGCTCTTTACATGATTGCCATGGGGGTATTCTCATTATAGTGCGTATGGCTCTCTTTTGGCACACAAAAGCCTTATTAATATTGTACTTATAACTATTGCCCCACAACTTAATACTATACCGTAGCCTGGATTCTATCAAGGCGTAATACACCGATAGAAGGTGCTTTTTTGAGACCTCGTCTCTGAGACTGCGCAGCGCATAGCAAGCGGAGCTTATCGAATTTTCGATTGCTGTTAGTTCTGCTTTCCAGTTGAGATTAGAGTCTAAATGGATGCCTAAAAATTTTACTTGATCTACTGATTCGATAATTGCACCATTAAGTGATATAAGTAGTGTGTCATTATTTCTTGTAGTAGCTTTAAATAACATTATGTTTGTTTTATCTATGTTAAGTCTTAAGTGATTACTTACAAACCACGAATGAAAAGCTATAATTGTAGTTTGTACGCTATTGTTCAATTCTTCTATGTTGTTTGCACTAATGATGGCATTCGTATCATCTGCAAATAGAACCAGACGCACCAACGGAAATTTATTGTTCATATAACTAACCAAATCATTCGTAAAAATTGTGAAAAGGACAGGCCCCAGTATTGAGCCCTGAGGCACGCCACGCGCTACGTCTTTCACTTTAGATTTAGCTGTTTGTTCTATTCCATTTTCATTACATTTTATTTCAACAAACTGTTTTCTATTCTTCAAATAACTCTCCATTAATTTCATTAAGTTGTTGCGAACGCCATAGTGTTCAAGTTTTTCCAGTAATATGTTATGATCAACAGTGTCAAATGCAGAGCTTAGGTCAAGAAAAAGAGCTGCAACTTTCTTTTTTTCGGTGAGATATCTTACTGCGTCATCGACTAGTGTATCGACAGCGTCCGACGTACCTACTCCTTTCCTATAACCAAATTGCCTGTCACTAATTATTCTATTCACAGCTAGATGGGAGTTTAATCTGTGTAATATGACTTTTTCAAAAATTTTGGAGAGAATAGGGAGCAAAGATATAGGCCTGTATTTAGAAGGATCTAACTTTGATCCTTTTTTAAAAATCGGCAACACCTTAGCTAGTTTCAGTTGATCTGGAAATATGCTCTGTTCTACACAGTTATTAAAAAATTCTGCAAGTGGAGATGCCAAAATGTCAATGTTATCTTTGATAAGATCAATTTTTAGCTCATCCCATCCACATGACTTCTTGTTCTCCATTTTTACCACTAATTTAAGTATTTCATTTGGGGTAACTTTTCTAAATTCCATACTATGTGTGAGTGCTTTAATACTATTAAATTAGAGTCAGTAGAACTTTCCTCTAAGGCAGAAATAGAGAATAAGACAACCGGTTCATATCGTTTTCCCAACGAACTACCTGAATTGACTCGCAAAGTGAATCGGCCCTGATTTATTTGTTTGTGAAAAATATATTAAATGTTAATATTATTAACTGACCCCACGATATGTTTTGCCATATTAATTAGTCTACGACTTAATAGCTTCTTTAATATTGTTTAGTTGCACCGACTACTCGTCATTTAGCTTTTTTTTTTATCCGTCAGTGGTCTGGAAGAAATCACTTTTAGTAATAAGATCGACAATTTTGGTGTACTACGTTATTATTTAAGTCTCTTATGTATTTACTGATGTACATACATACAATAAAGAATATTCAATCTATCTATCTATTCTCTGACCTACCAATACAATAAAAAAAAAAAAAAATTCGGTGAAACCGTTTCGAAGAATTTCGACAACAAATACTGTGACACGAGATTTTATCACTACATATTTCTTCAATTCATCGTTTTCGTCACGAAATGCGAACGAACCAATCTACCCTAAAAAATGACACCGCCTAACCCAACCTTGTTTCTCTCCTTACAGTCAAGGATCACCTCCAGCATTCAGACCTGGAAACCGACGATGTGGAGACTGACGACCAGACCTCAAACATGGACGACGACATCCTCACCCAGTCAGATTTGGACGAAAACGGGGACCCGAAAAGCCCCAGCTCCTCAAAGAAAAGCAAAGGAATGTCCTCTAGAGACTCCAAAGGAGGAACGAAGCCTAGAAGGGCGAGGACGGCGTTCACGTATGAACAGCTGGTGTCTCTGGAGAATAAGTTCAAGACAACGAGGTATCTGTCCGTCTGCGAGAGGCTCAATTTGGCGCTGAGCTTAAGCTTAACGGAGACCCAGGTTGGTTTGATGTTTCTTTCGGTTTCTCTTAAACTAACAATCTGTTAATCTATTGTTAACAGCTGTCAAATGCTTTTTTTCGTATGCACTTCGGCCAACTGACAACTGTTAACGGTAGATTTAAGCGATATGTCGCCCTCCCCCCCCACACACACCAACATTTCCTGGACATGAAGAATTTGCTAAAGTTCCCACTCATGCACTCAACAAATTTATCAACTAGACTATTATTCAAGAATCTCGACATAGGAATACTCGTTTACCATGACCTCCGATCGTTTGGTAGAGTATGAAAAAGCTTTAATTTCACCGCTCCCGGACTAAAGTTATGAGTCCTTTACATTTGCGTATAGGTTAAGGTTATATGGGCTGGTCCTGAAAAGCAGTAGCCGGTCATACCTTTCACATAACATTCAGGAGACAAAGGACGAGAGATGAGAAACAAACTTAAACTGTTCACTTTTCCTCCACAGGTCAAGATCTGGTTCCAAAACCGGCGGACGAAGTGGAAAAAGCAGAATCCAGGGATGGATGTAAACAGCCCGACCGTGCCGCCTCCATCGGCCGGCGGATTCCCGTCGGGGCCGTACCCAGGCGGGCTCCTCTACTCCCACGGGGTGCCCTACCCCTTTACGGGGCCCGGGCCCTACGCGCCCTATTTCCACCACCTGGCTGCGAACCACCACCACTCCCACGGCAGTCTGGGGCACTCGCACACGTGATTGTGGCAGCGGCCCGGGGTCGAGCCGCGGGAGAAGGATTCGGACAATGGAATTGCGAATTAGTTTAGTTGTGTCAAGTGAATTCTGATGATGACGAAGTGAATTCTCGGAGAATTATCTTATACAAGTGTCGGATGAAAGATACAGAGGGGGTGAAAAAACCCTACCGTGCCGTCATTATTAGATATACCACACTCTGCAGCGCATCTCTCTGTGGTATGTGCAACAAAGCGCACATTCGGGTCCAGGATCATGCTCTGATCTGCGTTTTATCCATACAAACTCTACCACAGCCCCAATCACGCTACCTTGTGCATTACAGTGTGTCACCCACCTTAGCCGGGGGTTTCCCAGGGCCGTACCCAGGAGGGCTCGTCTACTCGCACTGGCCTCCAGAGATATGGCTTGTCTGTTCCTGATAATGGTTGGCCATTGATCGCTTCTGTACATATGTGGGGATTCTACGGCAGTGACGATGGGTGGCACTCATCTAAAGCCAGCGGTTCGAACTGTGGTAGTCGAGTCATGGTTTTTGAGAAGAGTTTACGATATAAACATAGGTAAAACAGAATAATACTTCGTCAACCGATGTAGAGCTACAGAACATTTACAGACTCGCGTGGGTGGCACACAAACGGGCGACTGTTTGTATCATGATTGCGCAATTTATTGTGTTACGTGAGGATGTCAAAGCCGTGCAATAGCGGTATAATAGCAGGCATGTAGAATGTTTCGACGGCGAGGCTAGGTTTGAAAACGGTGCAATTTCAACGTCTAGAGAAATGCAAGTAAATCGATTGTGATACATAATTTAATGTAATTGTAAAACGGACTTCAGAGTGTTTAAAATGAGCACAAATAAAATTGTCACGTTTAATTACATGAAACATCGAAATATTAAGCTGTAACCAAAATAATTTCCCGTACTGTAATATTCTGTCAATATTAATATTAATCAAACTATCTTCATCAAAGGTTTATTTCTTGTTTCATTTCTGTTAAGGGTTGTATATAAATAGTTTAAGATTATCGTAAGCTTTGTATAAATATAGAAGTTAATGTGGCCTTTGCTTTATAATAATTACCCGATATTTGTCAAAATTGTATTGCATTGATTTTTTTATTAATTTTATCTGATGACTCGCACAAATCCTAAGTCTTATATCTCAAGAGTATATTCCACTAAATTACTGTTAAGACGGAGTTAAAGTGGGTTTATAACAGAAACTCCTGAAATAGAAAATGGAATCAAATTCTTATAAGTAAGACTTGAATTCTTTATCATACTTTCATTTTAATTACGCATTCGACAAATTGCACCAGCGCGATGCAAAAAGTTTCCTGTTTGTGCGAAGTTTACTTTTGGTTTTCGACTTATTTATGCAGTGTAGATAATCTGCGATTTGTGTATTCAATCATCTAAAATTATAATTATGTATTTATAAAAAAGCAACGCTCAACGCTGTAAAATATAAATAGCTCGACGAAACTTGATGTTGATAAAAATAATTAGTTTCAAATTTTAATTTTGTCTGGTTTTATTTCGTTCCCATGATCATATCATACAGCACATCAGTATGAATACTTTGAATAAATACGGAATTGTTGAAAAGTAATTTTCTTACGACCCGTTGCTTTGTTTACAGCGATGCATAGTATGCAGAGGTATCAAAATGTTTTTTTCTTCCTGAAGAAGGTGATTTTACAAACGCTTAAATAATGATCAGCTGTTCTTTACTCCTTCCCTTATTGATATTCTCCTTGTTCCTTATTCAATGCCTTCGAAAGCAAAACAAATGGAACATCTGAAGATAAAACAAGATTTAAAGAATATTCTTTATTGTGCACTAGAACACACGGCATAAACATTTGCAAAAATACACGTATAATAAAGTTAGATACATTTTTCGTAAAATTGATGAAAATTTTCAAGAGTCCAGATACACACACAGCTCCATAAAGAACATATTGATCTCAGCTAGATAAATATTTTCAATTCTTTTTTTTTAAATCTATTTAGAGGCTAAACATTTCCACCCATGCCGGGACTCGTACCGTATTACGTACATAGGCAGCAAAATCTGGCTAAAGTAATTTGCATCATTTGCAGCCCCTAGTATCGAACCCGCGACCACTGGCTAACCGTGCCAGCGCTCTCCCAACTAAACTAACTCTCGCAATTGAGCGCTGGCACGGTTAGCCAGAGGTCGCGGGTTCGAGTCCTGGCATGGGTGAATTTTTTTTGCCTCTAAATAGGTTTTTAAAATTGTCCTTAGCATGGGTTAGTGCATTAAAAATAAGAATATAATTATCTTTAATTCTGTTTTTTTCTGACTGCTTATGGTCATGAATTGAAAATAATTATGGTGACGAAAAGTAGCACATTTTCATGTACTTACCCTGGATTTCTCGTACATTGTCTGTTCTAAGTACTGTTGCAGTAGTCAGTTGACTAGGTATCCGTCTCATTTTTCCTTCAGCAATTTTTCTTTATTCGGAAAGAAGATGGGAGAAATTGCTTTTCATGACGCCGCAAATTATAGATAGATAAAGAATACTGACATAAAAATTCAAATTACACAGATATTTCTTAACCTAAGAGTACAGACAGCTCGCGGCTGTGCTCAAATATACTGTGTATTTTTGAAAAATGCTATGTTGTGTGCTTTATTGTATAATACAAAATATTCTTATCTTTTCTTGTTTTCACTTTAGACAGATTGTTAGCGTACGAGGTTTTTAAGTCAAACACTATAATAATAACATTATTGAACGTTTCAAGATTTATAAAAATTTCTAGCTCAAACACTGATAAACGCTTTCATCGATTCATAGATATTCTATGGTTGTGTCAAAGTGCTCCTGTTGTTTGTTACCATCACGGGGTTATGGCAAGGATAAAACGAGGATTTCACTGCATAAATTATAATTAGTTCAATCCTGTTTTCAACCGGCCTATACTCTGTCTAATTATTTGCTTTCGTTATCAACCCTTGTATGTCCCCACTGTTGGGGCTCGGGTCTCTTCCTGCATCGCAGGAAGGTTAGGCCATACTCCACCACGGGGGCCAAGTCAGGGTTGGTGGAGGATTGTAGGACAGTGGCGGGCCTTACTGTCAGAAGTTATCAAGCCGCCCATAAGGCCTCTGACATGGCTTAAGACTGCCATTATATGACAGCCGGCCCCAACGGCTTAACGTGCCTTGCGAAGCACGGAAGCGCTCGGAAAAATGCCAGTAGCAGTAGTCACGGGACACTCACCCATCCCGTACCTGACCGCGCTTGTTGTTGCTTAACCAAGTGATTGATTCCAATCACTCGTTTCGCCTAGGCCACGAGCGCTTCAATTTTTATTTTATTTGCTTTAGTTGAATCAATTGGAATTTGTAATACAGCACAATTACTAAAACCGGTCCCGAACTAGGATACCTTGTGTTGAAGGATGTTGACGAGTTAAATATTTTTAAGAAATTGACGAATCGGGTAAGTGACGAATTAACGATAGTGACGAATTAGCGAATGTAACAAGCAAGCGGAACTCAAGCGGACAAGGACATCACAAACATAGAGATACAACCAGACTGAGACGATTTGTGGTGACAACCAATTGGATTTAAACCCACGACCTCTGGTTTGGTAATCAGACGTGATACAGCTAGACCAACGATGCAATAAAATGCCCGCTAATGCGTTCAAATCGTATAATTAGGAAGGCCTAGGAGAAGCCTTTGTCAAGTGGACTAGCCAAAGCAGTTTAATAATAAGAAATTAAATGGTTTTTTTCAAAGTAGCGCAGAAACTGCGGCTTAATGAACCTTACAATTCAAACTATAGTTTGAATACGTGTATAGTTTGATACGTGTCCATTTCAAAATCTAGATGATTGTGGAGAAAAAATGGACAAAAAAACGCCAAACTTAGTCTTATTAGATACTTGTCCTTTGCTCTGGAGGTTATTGTGCTTAAACTTGAGCCGCAGTGAAATGTAACAAATAATTATTTATTTATTACGTTTCGATGTCAACCTTTGTATGTTCCCACTGCTGAGGCACGGGTCTCTTGCTGCCTCGCAGGAAGACTAGGCCATACTCCACCATGGGGGCCAAGTCCGGGTTGGTGGAGGATTGTAAGACAGTGGCGGGTCTTACTGTCAGAAGTAAGGCGAGTTACATATAAGGCGAGAGGCGCCCATTAGAGCGAGCACATGGAAAATTTTGGCTAAAGGCGAAAGTTTTTGTAAATAAATGCACTTAACAACGCGAGCTGGCTATGTGAAATAGAGAGCAGAAGTCTGACTGGCCTCACAATTGATAAATGAACCGATTTCCTTGTGATTTACACGCGGGAAGCTTTCCTTCACAATCCGCGGGAACATTTATCGCTTTTTAATGTGCGTAGGCGACACGGCATTTTGCTGTTCCATATAGATCTTTTGCCAGAGAGTAAGGTTAATGTGGACAAGGCTAGGTGGGTATTAGTTGTTGAGCTGTAAAAGTTAGTGCTGTACTTACTGCATTTGAGCAACAAAAATCACTCGTCCTCAAACACTTACTGAGTCTACACCTTCCAAGTTCGGCCTGCCGGATTCCTTTGCAGCGACATCTTTATAATTTTTTATCAACAATAAATAAATTTTACACAACACCATCATTTGCCCTAGTCCCAATCTAGGATACTCTGTAACTAGGAAAAGACATTACTAACATGGAAGTACATGCAGACTGTGGCCTTTTGTACAAATGTACGGCGGCAACCAGTGGGAACCAGTGAAGCGCTCGTGGCCTAGTCGAACCGAGTGATTGGAATCAATCACTTGGTTAAGCAACAACAGGCGCGGTCAGGTGCAGAATGGGTTACTGTCCCGCGACTACCGCTAGTGGCATTTTTTCTGAGCGCTTCCGTGCTTCGCAAGGCACGTTAAGCCGTTGGTGCCGGTTGACATTTAATGGCAGTCGTTAAGCCATGTCAGAGGCCTTATGGGCGGCTTCATAACTTCTGACAGTAAGGCCTGCCACTGTCTTACAATCCTCCACCAGCCCAGACTTGGCCCCCGTGGTGGAGTATGGCCTAACCTTCCTGCGATGCAGGAAGAGACCCGTGCCCCAGCAGTCGGGACATACAAGGGTTGATACCAACCAGTGGGAACGATCTCCACCATGGTAACCAGACGAGATACCGCTAAACCAACGGGGAAGTCAAGAAGCAGTAAGCCAGCCAAGTACTCCCAACTGTTTCACTTTCCAAGCGCAAAGATTCCTTCCCGACAGAGCACCTAAACACCCAAACACCACGCGTCACAACGCGCGAAACTCCGCTTTTATCTTTTTTAACACGTCTCGATTACCTTGTCAACTCCTCAACGCATCACGGTCGCAGAGCTCATGTAAAAGATCTGAAAACATCAAGGCAACTGCCGTCAAACACTGCGAAACAAAAGAAACAAGGCGCCGACAAAATAACGAGTGAGTTACCCATCAGTAGATTGGTTGTAGTGAAACAAAAAAGTTTCCAATACAACTGTAGTCTTGAGTACAAAGTGGCGCCCCCACCGACCGCAAAGAAAACTTTGTACTTCTGTAACTCATCTAATTTGAAAGGAAGACAGAGAGTAACTCACGTCATTTGTCACTTTTAATTGCCACTTGTTGGTTGTCGAAAGTGTCCGAGAGACGACGATATATTTAGTTTATTGTGAAATAAACACGCCGCGGTGCTCGGCCTGAGTGGTCGGTGTGAAAAAAAACGCCAGAATCACCAAATGGTTCGGTAAATAAAGGAGCAATGAAACGTCTTTTTCAAACGTAGTTCTGTAGTAAGAGGTCACTTGGTAAAATTGCATGCAACGAAAACAAGTCATCTCGAAAGGGTAACTCTGTAATTACTACATATAATATGGTTCATCACCACCATCATCAACCCAAGAGAAGGAACCCATCAACCCGAGGGGCAAGAGAACCTTGCCCCTCGGTGGTGGATATAAATCCACCCCCGAGGGGCAAGGTTCTCTTCACTAAGGAAGGTATAGGCCATACTCCATATCGGGGGCCAAATCCGAATTAGTGGAGGCTTGCAAGACTAGTAGCAGGTCTTACTGTCAGAAGTTTTCAAGCCGCCCTAAAGCCTCTGACTTGACTTAACGACTGCCATTTGTTGACGGCACGGGAGCCGGCGCCAACTGCTTAACGTGCCTTGCGTAGCACCGAACCGCTCGGAAAAATGACAGTAACGAGGTTGAGGTTTTGAGGTTGGACTTAAGATAAATGGGTCAACGATACAGAGTATGACGAATAGTGTGAAACGTAGGTCGAGGAAGATGGAGCAATTTCAGTTCAACGGAATTTATTAACAATTTTATGGTTTTAACTTTATCTACTTTTTTTTCTTTAATTTCCTTATTATGGCGTCCTCGCCTAGTATTACTGGTGGTAGTGTGGGACCAGAACAAGTGATTGACATTTTTTTTATTTAATAAGTTTTTTTATCAAGCACTTACCTACGTACTTCTGTCACATTCAATTTAGGCGGATTTCCATAACCGTTTGAGCTCAAAATTAAGATATTACAGTACAACAATCTTGTCGAATACCCCGTGGACTTATTTATACGTCGTCAACGCTTTGAAGTTACCAGTTTCCCATCTTTTTCAACTGAGGATGTGACAGCGTTTGATGCTGAGCTTGCGTCAAGCGTAGGCGCCATCCGTAATAGCTACCTACAGGGTCACCAAAAAAATGCTTAAATTCTCAATCAGGTCCAATTATTGTTGGTCAACTACGATATAATATTATTTTTATTTAGCCTTCAAACATCCCACTGCAGGACACAGGCCTTCTCTCAGAGAGAGAGAGAGAGAGTATGGTCAAGACACTCAGGTTTCCTTACAATGTTTTCCTTCACGGTTAGCAATTGGTATTGCTACTGTGACAATATACAATATAACTCATAATAATAATAACTTATAACTATAATATCGATATTTGAAGAGAGAAAAAACACACACAACAAGTTTTTGTAAGACAAACTTAAATTCGGGTTCTTCGGGAATTGCTTAATTTAGTTGTTTTTCATTAATTAATAAGAGGCATTACATAATTTGAAAATTCGCACAAAACTTCGTCATAAAAACTAGCACAATAAACAATAAAAAAGAACAAAATAAAACAAACTTAATAAAAATACCGCCCCGGGACACACCCGACCCAAAAGTTCCCATGACGCTAGCAGCATTACCTCGTTGCACCGCCAGGGAGATCCTGTTGTAAGTATATTTCTTATTTTTTCTTTCTGAGGCAGATTGCTGGCCGTGGCTGGAGAGACAGAAAAACGTAGCCTATGTCCAGCAGTGGACGAGTACATGGAGATCGACTGCTACATATCGTCTACAGTTTATAGTTGTCAGACAGAAAAAATCCTTATAATAATTTAAGTTCCTAATAGTAAATATTGTTTACTGTTATGGTAACTTGGTATACTATATTATTTAAGTAGTTGTTGCATGCTCCCGGTGCTTTTTATTCCCCAGTTCATCCGCCACGGGTCTAATCACGATTATTTCGATTTCAACCCTTGTATGTCCTCACTGCTGGGGCACGGGTCTAGGTTAGGTTACTCCACCACCGGGGGCAAAGTCGGGTTGATGGAGGACTATTAAGGCAGTGGCGGGCCTTACTGACAGAAGTTTTCAAGCCGCCCATAAAGCCTCTGACATGGCTTAACGACTGCCATTACATGACAGCCGGCACCACGACTTAACGTGCCTTGCACGGACGATTATTTATTTAGTATTTAATTGCCTTAGATTCCAGACATGACGTTTATTTACTAAATTAATAACCGCAATCAGACCCGTTTTTCTATTTGTATAATTATTTATGAGCATCGCCAGTCGTTAAAAGTACAAGTATTAGGTAACGAAGGGCAAGATAATAAAAAGAACCCGAAACAGGTGTGGTAGACTAATGAACATTGATGAAGCGAGACAAAAGGTGGCAATATCGTGGCAAGTGACAAACCCAGGGTCTCTGTCTGTCTGCTGAGGACGTCCTTCATCGGCTCTCCCATTGCATGAGTAGACGGGTTCGTAGCTATGGTTTCCAGGCGAAAAATCCATGATGTAATAAATGAAAGATGCGAATATAATGAGGGCCGCTCCCAGTAATAATCGCCGCGTTTATTTCGAAATGGACGGAATGTATTAGCAACGGAGCGTAGCGCTTCTGAACGCGTCCCGACGTCACAGATTAAATACCACGCAGAACTCCAAAAAGAGGTAGACTCAACCTTTTTTCGGAACCCCTGCATCGATAGGGCAAGCTAATGGCATGGAAAGCCTTCGAACTTAAAAAAAAACAATTACGATCAACCAAATATAGTTTGTCCAAAAGTTCAAGAAACCGGAAGTGAAACTTTATTAGTGGTATGATCAAAAATTAAGACCATTTACTACCCTTCATTAAGCACAATACATTTTTTTAATTAAATGACTGTAGTTTAACTTACTACATGCGTGAGTTTTTCTAATATGAAGTAGTTTTGTTTTAGTATACAACGTCGTATTAAAATGCCACTAAAACCAGAAAATCGTTTTTTTTCAGTATCAATAATTATAGTACTTCCATTAAGCTAAAGTCTAAATTCTCAAGTACTTTAAAGCTTATTATTGCATAGAGATCTGTCTGATTGACAAAAAATAATTTTACCTTCGTAACTGAATTTTTCTTACGCGATCATTTCGATCATTTCGATCATTTCTTACGCATAAGGGCTCCATAGATCCGGATACAATTTAAGAAATTTCTTGGAATATAGACGCACACGGAGACGGAATAGAATCGCTCGTAGCCTCCGCTGCGTGAGTGATTTTAAGCGATATCGGTGACTGTTTATGCGTTTATGATAAACGACTTTATAGAGTATAATATAGATCTTTATTTCTGTTGCTTTTACTCTGTGACAGAGGCGGCGGGTTGACATGCAATTAAAATGACAGATGAAGCAGCCGCCATCTTGAAACGCCATCAAAGAGCGCCGCCCGATATTTCGCCCGCTGTAAAATTCGGTTTTCGAACGCAAAAAACTGACATAGTGAAAAGGTGTGTTCAGACATAGATGCGCCGCGCGCCACTTCAGCGTAAACGAGTTGTGTGGTGCCCTGCGCATTTTCGTAGAAATAACAAAGAGCGTCTTTAGAACGTTGAAGATCAATTCAAATAGTAAGTCGGTAATCAATTAGCATACCCGAGACAACGGCAACTGTAATGCTGCCAAAACGTCGGAATATAAGGTAATTACGTTTTACCTAATAAATAATCGAGATTAGACCCGTTTAATACATAACTAAGTAATCAACACTACAGTTACACTACAAAAGAGTAACGAAGTTTTAATAATACATTTTACATGAGGACAAATAGGCAACATGCCTCAGCTTGTGTGCATTTAGTTGTCCATTTTCAGGCAATGTCTTTTCTTAACAAAATAATTCCGCTGCGTAATAAAAAACTTCTTTACAAAACAATCACTGGTCCTAGTCCCAAACTATGATAACATCTGATGTAAGCAGGCATGGACATCCCAAATATGGAAATACATCCAGAATGAGACCGTTTGTCCAAATGTACGGCAACTTACAGAGGGACCCGAACGCACTACCTCTGGCGTGGTAATTTGGCTTGATACCACTAATTAACGACGTACATAGAGCACCCATAATAAACTATGAATTGGACATAATCATACTAAATATAATAAAGGCGAACGTTTGGAGTATGGATGTATGGATGTTTGTTGCTCTTTCATGTAAAAACTACTGAATGGATTTTAATGAAACTTTACAGTAATACAGTTTATACATCAGAATAACACATAGGCTACAATTTATAAACATATTGTGTTCTATTTTTCAAATGCGACCCAAAAATAATTGTGGTAATTTTAATGTCATACTCCTAATGTTAGTTCTTTTCTACGCTACGCTAATATAAACTACTCAAAATTCTAATACTGCGCAGACGAAGTCGCGGGCACCAGTTAGTATGATAGTAAAACTATGAACCGACCATGATGACCCGGACGCGCGTAGCGTATGGCGCGTATAATAGTCGTGTCTGTCTGAACGTCAAAAAAGAGTTCCCGTTAACCTCACTTGTGAAGCTTGATTAAATATGCGTTTACGAATGTACAGCGTAACCGTCATTCATTTTAAATTAGGGAAATTGGGGTCAGACTTTTCGTTTTAATTGGTTTTTCAAATTATAATATTATGAGTTTAGTCCAAGAAGAGTATTTTCTCATCAAATTATAACCTAATCCTAATATACCTAATCTGATAGTTAGATAGCTAGAGAACATTTTATTGTACATAAAAAAGGAAATTACAGACGGCCGCCTTATCATAAAAGATACCTTTTCCAGACAACCTTTAAATAGACTGGAGCAATACATTGGAGAAGGAAGTACATTTGTGCAAATCAAATTATTTCAGATGTAGGGTAAAGAGACCTAACTTTGGCACCCCACTATTTATTGGCACTTCTGTAAATTAAACTGTCTCATAAGAAAACACCTAATCTCACGGTGTTGCAACTTATTTAAATAGATTAGTACAATACTAAGACACATATCTGTCAACACATAAAAAAAAAAGAAATGTCAATGGCGTCGGAACGATAATAACAGCTGAACGTGTTTCGACTATATCCGTGGAAACTATTTTTTTGGTAAGGTTATTTTTTTGGTAAGAGAGAGCTTTTTTAATATCATCGAATCTTAGTCATCTAAGTGTTTTTAATGTGACTTATGATTTAAAGCAAATTCAGCGCGTATTATTCGAGTCTTTGACAGTTTATTTCTAAGAAATATTTTTTTTTTACAATTTTATCACGGTGCCAAAAATTGGTATCCCAAAATGTCCATATTCTAATTTATTGGCACTTGGGACAATAATTGGGTTTTCAAGTTGCTGTTTTTAGAGGTTTATTTTGTGCTTTATATAATTAAGTAGACCACCGCATTTTGTTTAATTTATAACTCATAGTCATAAACGCAATATTTCCAAATTCTGGCCCCGGTGCCAACCACTAAATCACCAATTATTGACACTAGGGCCAATAATTAGGCATTAGTATGGTGATAATTGGTGTCGTCTTACCTTTGATATTAATTTTCAGCCTACCCGATTTATCTGAACATGAAACCAAAAATTAGAACTAAGAGCTCTGGACACGGGCATTTCAGTCCCTACATTCCTGTTTCTATTGACAAAGCTATTACGATATTAGTTCATTTTGACACATTCAGAGGGCGTGTTTTCTAATTTTGGTACTGCAGTTGCACGATAGGTGGCGTTACTGTGCAAGTTACTTTGCAAAAACACTCTTATGGAGGTTTGGGTACACGCAAACTTGTACCATACACTACACAGTTAACAGTTTTTTTTATGATATTGCAACCAGCAGACTATTTGATATTTAATTAAATAAATATTTCAGTATTTGTGTATTTCTAAAGTCGCGGCTTAAAACCCTAGAGATGCTATATAAATATTCGATACGAAAGCCTCAACCTTACAGTTTGTATAATGGAACGCATTTTTTCAAGCGCCCAATGACAGGTTGCCAATTTGCCATCTTTCTTTCTATTTGTTTGTTTGTATTTGAACTTTGCGATCTTTGCGACTAGTGGTTTTCCGTATTTTCTGGTGATTTTCCGACTACTTTGGCTTGCTTTTGGACTCCGTACACCGTATTTTACATTCTGACCCCTGCTAACGACTTTGGACACTGGACACGCTACACATATTGACCTGGCACACGATCACGGACTTCGTTGGACTTCAACTTTTGCCATGGCGACTTCATGGAAATGCTGTGTTCGGGATTGTGAGACAACACGTAAGTTCCGATGTATCACAAACTAATATACTCATACAAATGGATACTAATGGTATTATTGGTTGTTTATAGGTGATGACAACGTACCTCTGCATCGTTTTCCAAATCCTGAAAAGGACGCGCCTAGATTTCGATCTTGGCTCTATTCAATTGGCGGGAACATATTGTCAATCGAAAACCAGCAAGTTTATAAAAATGCACGGGTGTGCCATAAGCACTTTGAACCAAAGTTCAAAACATGGAATTCAAGACTAAGTGTTAATGCAGTCCCGACCTTGGAACGAGCAGATAAATTGATTATTTACCATTTTGGTGAGTTTTATATTACTTGTAATGTTGGAATACAAAAAAAAAATCACAAAAGGGATGGTTAGTGCCTGAGAATAGTTTCCCCTTGTCCACAAGAGTGTGCACCCTTATGCACAACTATTTGACAGCCAGCAAAATTAAAATTTGTATTCATTGCTTATTGGTCTTATTAATAAAGAGACGATTAGATAAAACCCACACTGAACCCAGTGGCGGATTTACCCTAAGGCCCAGTTGGCCCGAGCCTAGAGCGGCAGATTTTAGGGGTGGCAAATCGTGACAAAAAAAATCACTGATGATAGCAAGAAATAACTCTGCAAAGTACCTAAATATTTAAAAGGCTGTGCATAATAATTATGGCGGGCCACTCTGCACTGCAACGAATACCAAATTTTATAGGTATGCGCTACTAAATTCATTATGTACCTAGTCTATAATGATAGGTGCTGCGTGCTGTGCTGAGAAAGGGGTGGCACATGGCCTGGGGCCTAGAGCGGCCAAGACTGCAAATCCGCCACTGACTGAACCTCTAATGAAGTGCAGCTTTGTACTAAACTGTCATTTTATAAGAGGTTTGAGGAAGTATTTATACAGTCTTATTTTATTAAAACTGTATAAATATGTAGGTATTCAAGTCTTTAATTAAAATATTTTACTATCGGCAGGTTTTTCACAAAAAAGGACACGAAGTGATGATGAAAAAGCTGACACCACTCATAGAATAAGTAATACTTCATCACAAGAAAATGAGTCTGCCACAGGTTTAACACTGAACAAACCTTCAAAATCCACTTTTTTATTTATAATTAGTGCAAAGATATTAATCAATTGTTGAATGGCTCCAGACAAGAAGCAATTTCTGCTGATTCTTTAAAAATCTAAGCAAGTATTTACTATAAAAAAAGAAATAAAATAAGAAAATCTCTAAAAATGTATTTTCTTTAAACCCTCGACTCCCTACAATATTACATGTAGAAGAACAACGTGTGATCTGTTCTTCTACATGTAATTTTGTAATTTCTAATTAATAAATAAAATTTAGTAAAGAGAGGCCTACAGAAACTGTTTTATAGTACATTTGCTTATATATATGATAATTATTAGTTCATTGAATTTGCGTCAGATGGCGCTTTGTTGACAGTAGAGTGACTACTCTATTATATATTGGTACTCTGTGGCTCTGGAAAACAACCCAAAGAAATACGCCGACGTAAAAGATACAACTCAGAAAACTTGAATAAGGCACTACAAGCAGTTAAAGAGGGAATGAGTAAGAAGTTGGCGGCAAAGACTTATCAAGTACCGCGGGCTACTTTGCAATATAGGATTAAGAACCCTGAGAACCAGTCCCGTCCAGGCCCTCCTACTATTCTGACGGAAAAGGAAGAAAAAGACCTCGAAGATTGGATTACACTTAGTTGTAGAAAAGGTTTTCCAAGACGCAAAGATGATGTTATTTGTAGTGTGGCGAATTTTCTGAAAAATAGTAAGAGAACCAACGTTTTTAAAAAGGGCGAAAAGTGGTATAAACTGTTTCTTCAACGGCATCCAAACATTTCTATCCGCACACCTGAGGCAGTTACAGCAGCTAGTGCTGCTGTTTCAGAAAACGATGTAAGAGGCTGGTTCACTCAAATTGAAGTTTACCTTAAAGAAAACGATTTATTTCATGTACTTTCAGACCCATCCCGTGTATTCAATGGTGACGAGACGAACTTTCTTCTTTGCCCCAAAACGGGAGTTGTATTGGCTCTTAGGGGCGAAAGAAATGTGTACGAGATAGACAATGCGCTGGCGAAAACCTCATTGACTGTGATGTTTACATTTGCTGCTGACGGAGATCTTACACCTCCAATGGTTATTTTTCCGAATAAGCGACTATCAGCTGACATTACGTCTAAAGTGCCATCAGATTGGGGTATAGGGCTCAGTGATAACGGCTCGATGAAAGCCGAAATCTTTCACGACTACATAGAGACTATACTACATCCTCACTTGATAGAAAAACGAACACAGTTTCCCATTATACTGTTTGTCGACGGACACAAAACCCATTTAACGTATGCCGTTAGTGAGCTATGTAAGAAGCTGGGAATTGTTTTGATTGCCCTATACCCCAACTGTACCAGATTACTGCAGCCAGCAGATGTGTCAGCATTCAAGCCATTGAAATCCGGTTGGCAGACAACTGTTTTGGAGTGGAGGCGAAATAATCCATCAGTAGCTCTGACTAAGATCAATTTCGTACCGCTTCTGAATAAAACTATCAAAAACACGATCTCGTTATCAACAGTAATTAATGGATTCAGGGCCACGGGTCTTTGCCCATGGAATGTGAACGCTGTGGACTATACAAAATGTCTAGGCAAGGCAAATATTCCACATGCAGAAACTTTTAATGAAGCTCATAAAGAGCCAAAAGTAATGACCAAAGAACAATTTGAAATTATTATTGGTACACAAAAAATCAGTCAAATTAAATTAGGACTACCAGAAGACAACTATTTAAAAAAAATTTGGGATTTTTTCACGGAAGATATAAGATTTGATGCTATGGACATTGAAAACATGCCAGTTGTCATAAACGAAGACTTGAGACAAGAGTTTTCTGATTGCATACCTGCACCCACCTCGGAAGTAATTATAACAGCAGAAGACCTTGATGATGGCAACGATGATCGTTTATCTGATGACTCACAACAAGTTTTGCAGATAACTCATAAAGCAGAAGTGTATAGTTCTACAACTGAAAATTCGAAGGTATCTGTTGTGCCCCAAAAAATCGAACGCTCTATGAATAAAGTCGCACAACAACAAAGCTCCGAATTTGACAAAATAGAAACATTTATAGATCCAGTGCCTACAAAGGTTGAAAAAGGTAACACTGCAATGTTAAACCTTACTCCTATTAAATTAACTGATGTCCTTGTATTGCCAAAGTCACCTCAACGCAAAGGCATTAGAAACATAAAGAGAGCTCCATTCGTACTGACTTCTGAGAAATGGAGATCTATAGAGAGCGAGAAACTGCGCGTAAAACAGGAAAAAGAAGAAGGCATAAAGAGAAGAAAAGAAGAAAGAGAAAAAAAGAAATTACAAGCTAAAACTAAACAGACAAAACCAAAATTACCAGCAGCTAAGTTGAAAATTAAGAAAGAACACAAAAAAGCAAACACCGATGTGAAAAAAGTTGTTTTAGTTGAAAACTTGAATAGCGTGAATATCTCGTTAAGCCCACGGCAAACGGCAAATGTAAAATGTATACCGGTTGATGAACAGGAGGATCAGGAAAATGATACTGACTATGGTAATTTAACACCTGAAGATAAGGATAGAAAACAAAACAAGATATTATACACTGCAGCTGACATAGAGAAATTTTTGACTGAATTTGATGACTAAGATATTTAGAAAATAGCTTAGAAATATCACCCACCTACTATTGATCTCTTACGTCTAAGTTGTTAATAGGTAACTAATTGATTTTTTGATAAAAGTTTTCTTTTTCCTAAAGATTATCTAACGTTTATTACGATTGGTACTCTATAAACCAAAATGTTTGCTGAGAGGGTTGTCCTGATTTCATTATTTTTATTTTTACGTGTCTAAAAAGCTACCTACATAAATTAATATGATTGTTGACTGGCCTTTTTTTCTTTGACTTTGTCCTAAATACCTAGGTTCCTACCCATAATTTTCCTTAATTTACTGAACAAGCCGAAATGCCAATAAAGGGGACTAAGTCTATGCTAGTAGTTGGCCAAAGCATGCCAATAATTGGGAAAATCGTGTGTATAAAAAATAAACATTAAAATAATCCTAAAAATAATGAAATAGTAGAATTTTTATTTATTTAAAACGTAAATTAACTCTCTTTCTGTAATATTTATGTATTACTTTTGCTGGCAACCTTTCATAAAGACATTTTCCACGATGTAAATGGCAAGTGATCCTTAAAGTGCCAATAATTGGGTACTTTACCCTATTTATGATTTATACATGCTTATTTAAGAAAGTCATTATATTTACAAGCAGTAAATACATACAAATAATTTCTTCTTCTTCTTCAGGCTATAGTATTAGTCCACTGCTGGACATAGCCCTCCCCAAATGAGCGCAAGGTTGTGCCATCATTAGGCGGTAATGCCCATAATCCCCTCGCTGGGCATGCGGGTTGGGGATCGCAGTTTGGTAGAATTGTACTGCTGGGGGCGCTGCTACCCACCCTCCGGTTTGAGTCCCTTAGTCGCCTTTTACGACACCCGCGGGAAAAAATTGGCTTGGTGCTATTCTCTAGGCCGACACCACACAGCAGCACACCACACAACAAATAATTTATCTTTTAAAAATTAAATGATTGATTTCTGAACAGTTCAGAAATCTATCTATGTTTTTAATTTTTGACAGTTATTGTCACTTTCCCGCAACAGCATACAAACTTTTGTTCAAGCATTCGTTGCAGTTTTGCACGCATAGGTATTATAATAATATTGCAAGTGGTTATTCAAATTCACGCATCAATTAGGAGGTATAGCATTAATAGTCATGTTCTAATTTCCTAAAGACCAAATCCAAGATGGCGGCTAGACAGGACACTAAATTGCGTGTCGTGATCAAAGATTCAGTGCGCTCGCGCATAATGACGGCTATTCACGTCTAATTAAACGCAACGCGACCGCTTGGCGTCTGGAATCAGTGATACCACATGAAAATTATAGAGTATTGTGTGTGAAAGTTAATAATAGTGTGTATTAGGTTAAAATTGATGTGTATCACACAACAGAATATACCACACGCATATTCTGTTACTGCTACAAAATATCATAGAATGTGGACATTTTGTTGTCTGAATTATAATTTATCAACGACTCAATTTTTTTTAACTACCTTTTTTAAAACAACACTCAATGAAAGAACAATTATATTTTATGGATTATATTATTTTACGTAATTAAACATTCGTATTTACCATTTAACATCGACCTTTTTTTTCAAGGTTTTTTCACGATGTTTTCCTTCACCGTTAGCGTGTGGTATTGCGACTACAAATTCGCAAATGTACCTAATTTTGAAATTAAACAAAGTCATTGGTACGTGCCCGCACATTAAATCAAACATGGGTTTCTCGCTTGCGAGTCCACTTTTCTACCCACTTAGCTACCACTGCAATGGAAACCCGCGGTTTGGTTGGCTCCGCACGTATTACTAGTCCTTCCTGTGGACTAGGCCGAATAAGCTGCCAAGACGGTATAGGGGTATAGGTGCTGGGCAAGCCCACACCATCTGTCCCAGGTCATACAGCATCCGAGTGGTCCCTTCACCCATGTAGTGTGAATGAAGATGCCAATGGACGCTGTATAGATCATGTCATTACATAGATGCAGAGGCCAATTTTGTACATGGTAGGTACTTGTTAAACATGTATTTGTCAAAAATACCGGGATTCGATGGTAATTACCTTACCCTGGCAACACTGTCTGGGATTAATTTTGCACACCGTGTGCGGCGGGATGGAGGTTAGAACTTCATTCTCCGAGGCTATAACCCTGAAATACAAGTTCTCACTCAAACCTACAGGTAGTGTATTTTAAGCATATTCAGTTGTCGGTATGAGAATAAAAAAAAATGCGTTTAGTAAATAAGCGTTTACCGATAAATAATCGATGCTGAAAAAAAAAATTAGGGCCCCTATTCTGTTAGATAGATAAATAGAGAATACTTTATTGCACGACCAGAAACAAAGTTGAGAATACTTTATTGACGTAAACCATGTATTGAGTTTTATGTCTTTTGTAGCCATTTCGTAGTCTCCCGTAGCCTTTCGTAGTAGGCTGCGTAGGCGCAAACTCAGCGTCGTAACGTCAAATCTTTATAAATATTTTTCATTTCTTATACTCGGAAAGTAGTGTTGCTTTGATGTGATTAATGGTGGAATTTGCTGCAGATTGCAGCTTGCAGCAAATTGGGAAGTAATTTGAAAAACCCATTCAAATTACTTCCTACGGGCCGGAATCAACAGTAAAAATAGAACTACTGTCAGCTGTGAAGAGTTTCATGTAAAAAAACTAATGAAAAAAATGCTGCGGCCATGTGAGTTTCTTACCAGCCAGTGTGACCTTAGCGCAAACTTCTTTGAGCGAAATAAGCCGTTTAAAATTTAAAAAGTCGACATAAATTGGCGGGATACTAATCTATTATATGTATCTGTGACGGAATAAAAAAAAATAGGTAATTATCTTATAAGCTATAAGATTTGAATATTAAAAAAGAATTTTTATTTTCCCCGGTCCCTTTATTCGAAATGAAAAGTAGTGTGTTTGACACGAGTGAAAGAATCAATTCCTACTCGAACTATAGCCTACTCGCTGCGCTCGGGCGTCTAAATACCTCGAGAATTTATTCTTTCCACCTTCGGCTAACAATCTACTATTTATGCTAAGATTTGAATATTAAAAATGAGTTTTGATTTTCCTCATATTCGAAATGAAAAGTAGAGTGTGTTCCTACTCGGAAATAAAATACCTCGGGAATTAATTCTTTCGACCCTCGGTTAACAGGCTGCTTTTGTATTCTCTGAAATTCTAAAAAAAATATGTCCTATGCACTGCAGCATCCGAGTGGTCCCTTCACCCATCTGGTATTTAATAAGTAAAGAAACCACTGAAAGTTGTTTCATCATCACATTAAAGTACGATTAAAATCAGTTAACGATTCGGTTGTGTTAGTTTTGAGCTACAAAGGAGGTTTTGTTGCTCATATCGTTCTTGTATTGTATTCAATGAGACCACGAGTAATATAATTAAAGGTCAAATCTGTAAATTAATAACTCTATCCCTTTCAGGACGGTCCAACACGATCATGCACTTTTATTTAAAAAATTCCCGCGTTTAGCCAATTCAACTTTAGGGGCTCAAGACGGCACCGATCGATCGTGCATGAATTACGTTTCATACTAAATAAATAATTTCGCGCGGTTGACCGGTCAGTTAGCCTTGGGCACGTGTCAAAAATGGCGGCGTTTTTCGACAGTGGCACTGGTGCTAGTAAGTATTATTAATTGTTATTATTTTGATTGATACATAAAGCAATATTATTATCTAAAGATAGCTGTTAAAATTACGGATCTATTGATGGCATTTTTATTGCGAAGTCTTAAGACTAGTAAACAAAATTTTAACCTTGAAAATCAAACAACACTATCGTGATGTTTAGGCATAACTCCATTTTTAGCGTCCTTTAGTAATGAGTGACATTTAGTGGATTTCGTAGTTAATATTTTACTTTTTGCAGGAACGGAGCTTACTAGTGACATTGTGCTTGAGTTACTGGGAGATGGAAATGATTCCGAGGTTGAAGGCTTAGATATTGACGAAGACTGGCCTTTCGAAGGGCTATCTAATCCTCCGGTGAGCCAAGTTCAATCTACAGCCTCAATATCGCCCCCGCCTCAACCTCAACCTACAAATACAGCTCAGAATCGACGTAGAGCAGAAATTAGAAGAAGAATCTGGAGACAGGTACCGTATACTCAAAAAGAACATGCTTTTCCGGAACGTCCACAACCAGGTGTAATCCGAGAACCCTTAGAGTACTTGACTGACTACTTCAATGACCAGTTTTTTGAAAAATGCGCTATGTGTACTAATAACTATTACATGCGCAAAACCGGCCGAATTTTAAACACCAATGCCAATGAAATAAAAAAACTGGTGGGTATTCATTTCTTCATGGGATGTATTCCGTACCCGCGGATGCACATGTATTGGCGAGAAGGACTGAGATTAGACATAATAGCAAAAGTCATGGCTAGAGACAGGTTCAAGACTGTTCGATCAGCATTGCACGTTGTCGACAGCGACACACCTCCAACAGGTAGTACCAACTCGCTCTGGAAAGTCCAACCAATGCTAGACCAAGTCAAACAAACATGCGATCAACTCGAAAGACAGTCGGGACACTATTCCATCGACGAACAGATGATCCCCTTTAGTGGCGTATGTCCGCGTGGTCTGCGACAGGTTATCAAATCTAAACCACGACCCCAAGGCTTAAAAGCGTTTGTGGCCACTACGCATGATGGTCTTATGATCGATTTTGAGGTATACAGGGGCGCCAACACTCCCTTTGATGACAGATCGTTAGGAGTCGGGGCAGCCATTGTGTTGCATCTTTGCAAGTCAATCCCAAGAGGAAGTTGCTTATTTTTTGACCGTTAATTTACCTCAATACCATTGCTTGAAAAGCTGAATACTCTGGGGCTCCATGGCACAGGAACATTAATGATGAACCGCATACCTGAGCGAAGAAATATCGATTTCAAACCTGATCGTCGTATGCAGCGTGGTGAATCGCAACAATTCGTAAGTGACGATGTGGTTGTCGTGAAGTGGATGGACAATAAATCCGTTCTAGTTGCATCTAACTGCACGTCGGCAGACGACACAACCACAGTACGCCGTTGGGATAAAAACGTTTCAGCTTTTACTCATATCACCGCCCCGAAAATCATCGCTAATTACAACAAGCACATGGGCGGTGTTGATATTCTTGATCAATCAATGGAGTATTATCGCACTTTCATGAAAACAAAAAAATGGACGCTAAAAGTACTACTCCATTTCTTTGATTTGGCTCTTTGCAATTCTTGGCGCCTCTACAAGTTGGAATGTGCAGCAGCGGCAATCCCAAACAATAAAGTTATGGACTTATTGGAGTTCCGAATGCAAGTAGCAGATGGACTCACTAACAGACCTGGTCGCCCAAGGAGGTCCACAGAGAGTGATGATGAGCCAGATGAAAACTTCAGTCCAAATTTGGGCAGAAGATTTAGGCGATCCAACGAGCCCTCCCAAGCCAGAAGATTCGATGGTTACGACCATCTGCCTTACTTTGATGAGATACTTCAACCTCGCGCTTGCAGGATGGAAAACTGCAAAAGCCGATCAAAGATTAAATGCAAAAAGTGCGACGTGTATCTGTGTCTCTCAAGAAAGCAAAACTGCTTTGCAGACTATCATAAAAAGTAGAATAAGACCGCAAAAAATTTTTTTTGAGACTGATTCAAGTAATTAAAGAGACTGATTTATAAATAAAAGGGAAGATTGATTATGTTTTTGTTATTTTTTGTGATCTCAATAGTTTCTTGATATTATGATTATGTTACATCAAAACTACATTATATAAATATTTACTTTGCCTCGTTGTCTTTTTTTTTTCAAATTTAATGTACCACAAAAGCCATAAACCCAACAACATCACAATCGTGCATAAGTATAGTTAAAGCCCACAAGTCACGATCGTGCAGGGGCTATAAGCTACTTTGGGGGTAGTTTGGATTTTTTTTTATATTTTTCGAAGATGCCTTTTAGGCTCACTTTCCATTACTAACACAGAAAACATGACATTTACAAAAAAAATAATTTAGGCCTGAAAGGGTTAAGTGAGAGATGAGGGATTTACGACAATTACCAAGGTTGGCCAAATCGTTTACTGATTTTAATCGTACTGTACGTATCTATGTACAGTACGATTAAAATCAATAAACTCTCCAACGTGTATTACCACAAAAATGCTAGGTAACTTAAATAGTGTATATTACAATATGACGTCGCGGTTTCCGTCCCATTTGTATGGAGTGTTTTTTTATTGATATACCCTCCGGCAGGTTGTCTCCTTCACGATTATTTATTCACTGATGCCGGTGAGTCGCCCATTAGCTTATTGGAAAGAGCGCTGGCACGGACAGCCGGAGGTCGCGGGTTCGAATC
Organism: Yponomeuta sedellus; assembly: GCA_934045075.1. Taxonomy (NCBI): domain Eukaryota; kingdom Metazoa; phylum Arthropoda; class Insecta; order Lepidoptera; family Yponomeutidae; genus Yponomeuta; species Yponomeuta sedellus. The sequence goes on from OW203743.1 coordinate 7,148,727, forward strand.
CCGGCATGGGTGGAATTTTTAGCCTCTAAGTAGGTTTTAAATCGTCCTTAGCACGGATTAGTGCATTAAAAAAAGATTATTTATCTATCATGAAATATATATTTCATGATACATTGCTTCTGGCCCCACACTAGGAAACCCTGTGTCGTGGGAACCAAAAACAGCGAAAAACCTGGGTACTTTGTCCCCAGCCGGGGCCGAACCCGGGACCTATCGCACGGTAGAAGCGCTACCACTGCGCCATAGATGGTGACTTCAATCTATTCAAGGATTAACGGACCTATTTATAAAAACACAAACTTAAGATATTAAGGGAAAACTCTGTAAACGCTGTCCAAAATAGTCTTTGGTGGAGATGTTAAGTGGAAAAAACTTAACATACTACGAAAGGCTACGGGAGACTACGAAAAGGCTACAAAAGACATAAAACTCAATACATGGTGTACGTCAAAGATTGCGGAGTTTTTAGTTTGTGGCAATTTTTGTGGTGAAAGACGTCATGATTAGTGAAAGGTAATTACGGTACTTTTTTTAGAACTTCTTGTATACCAAACTAATTAAGGCGCTTAGGGGTGCTACCTAGCGCCACCAATGGAACAACTGTGAGTTCTAAAAATTGTTATAGAGATATTACGATTTTAGACGACTTTTTGAAAAAAATATATTATAACACGAGTTATGATTTTGTGGCACCGCAAATCATAACAATAGCACCGCAAAAACGCCTTAAAGAAAAAACACACACATGCACGGAGGTATGTTATTGAGATTTGAAGGACTCTGGAGCTAACTAGTGAAAAGTGGATCAGTAAAACAAATCAAATCTGCATTTATATTTATTGACAAGATCTGATGATATAGGATAGGAAGCGCCAGTGACCTAGTCGAACCAAGTGATTGGAATCAATCACTTGAGTTAAGCAACAACAGGCGTGGTCAGGAGCAGGCAGGTTGACCGTCCCGTGACTATCGCTAGTGGCATTTTTCCGTGCTTCGCAAGGCACGTTAAGCCGTTGGTGCCGGCTGTCATGTAATGGCAGTCGTTAAGCCATGTCCGAGGCCTTATGGGCGGCTTGACAACTTCTGACAGTAAGACCCGCCACTGTCTTACAAACCTCCACCAACCCGGCCTTGGCTCACGTGGTGGAGTATGGCCTAACCTTCCTGCGATGCATTAAGAGACCTGTGACCCAGCAGTGGGGACATACAACGGTTGATATCGATATAACATCATGAGGAGATTCCGAGTGTTCACGTACTTCCTCAGCGCTTGAAATCAATCCGCTGTTGGCACGCGTGGTGATAAAACCCACAATCTCTCCCTGAGAGTGTGGGATTTACCCTGGGATATAGTTTTTAGGTGGTGTAGGCTTGCCCAGCACCTATACCATCCCGACAACTTAGTCGGCCTAGCCCACAGGAAAGACTAGTCAATACGTGCGGAGCCAGTCGCGGGTTTCCTCACGATGTTTTCGTTCACCCTTAGCGTGTATTCTAGTTTTGCTACGCTAGTGTCGTTATTTCGGTAACATTAAAATGAAATAAAATTTAGACAGACTTCGTTAAAATTTAATTATTAGTTATCACCATCAACTGTTGTTGACTGTACTTAAGATCCCTAACGAATTGCACTTTTGGCTGCAGAGCGTTTCTAATTTACTTGATTAATTAGACACATTTATATATCTTATCCAAAGGTGAAGATGACATGAAGGGACAACATCGCAAGTAAGGTGCAGATGTGATATTAAATCTTACAACAGAATCACTTCACCTGGTCCCAAACTAGGATACACTGTACTATGGTAACCAGGCAACGACGCCACAAACACGGAAACACACCCAGACTGAGGCCAAAAGTACAAATGTATGGCGGCCTCCAGTAGGAATCGTACCCACGACCTCTGTCTTGCTACTTAAGCGCCTCAACGGCTAGACCAACGAGGCAGTTACGTCGAGGGAAACTCACGAAGCGGTTTCCTTATAAAAGTAGTTTGGTTTTAATTTACAAAACGTATAGAATAGAGACCCGTTCCCCAGCAGTGGGGACATACAAGGGTTGAAATCGAATAGAATAGTTATTTAAAAAATTATTTAGAGGCTAAAAATTTCACCCATGCCGGGATTCGAACCCGCAACCTCTGGCTTTCCGTGCCAGCGCTCTACCAATTGAGCCAATGGGCGACTCACCGGCATCAGTGAAATTTCGAAGCGCTGGCACGGATAGCCAGAGGTTGCGGGTTCGAATCCCGGCATGGGTGAAATTTTTAGCCTCTAAATAGGTTTTTTAATTTGTCCTTAGCACGGGTTAGTGCATTAAAAATAAAAATAGTATAGAATAGTTATTTGTTATACAAGAGTGCAAAGTTGCTTTTTGAGCACGCGGGATCTCAACTTTGATCACCGAGCAAGCGATGGATTCTAAAATGAGAAGCCTGAGCGTTGGCTAGGGATTCAAAGGGCACGAGGGGAAAAATATTTGCACTCGAGTGTAACCAAGAAGTGTAGCCAGAGTTCGCGGGTTCGAATCCCGGCATGGGTGGAATTTTTAGCCTCTAAATAGGTTTTTAAAATTGTCCTTAGCACGGGTTAGTGCATTAAAAATAAAAATAGTATAACCAAGAAGTTGTTAAAACCTCCTTGAGTGCAACACGTACAGCGCCACCAAGTTCTGTTCAGGTGGGCAAAATTGAAACTACGGCCTTGTCATCAGCCATATTGAAAAGAAACACTCCGCTGTATGTTGATTTATAGATATATTTTATTTACATTTAAAGGCCTTTAAATTTTCCATTTTTTTGTTAGTAAATTTCTTAAATGACACCCCCAAATTCTGCACTAGCGCTGCTATCAACTGAACAGATAAGATGGTGGCACTTATCAGACGGTTCATCTTACCTCAGCGAGGAAATGACCACTAAATACACAGACTAAATAGAGATACTAAATGCAAAAAACCGGCCAAGTGCGAGTCAGACTCGCGCACCGAGGGTTCCGTACAAACTTGTATTATAGACCTGAGTATTTGGTATGAATTTCAATTTAATACCTCTACGCGTTTATGAGGAAATGGGTAGTAAGTTTAAAATTATTAAAAAAAAATATATTATGTGATGTAACTAAAAATTTATGGTTTTCGTAATTTTTCCTTTATCTATGCTATAAGACGTTGCTTCGTACCAAATTTCAAGATTCTGAGTTCACGGGAAGCACCCTGTAGGTTTTGATTCCCTTGCAAGTGTCGAAAATTTGCGGCATAAACGGCTGTATCTTTTGATTGCGTTGGCTTAGAAGTTTGATTTTTTCACAGCTTCAAGGGACAGTAGACTTGAGTAATTGATATAAATTTCAGCTTCATACCTCTACGCGTTCCTGAGAAAAAGGGTCTTGACAGACGGACGGACGGACAGACGGACAACAAAGTGATCCTATAAGGGTTCCGTTTTTTCCTTTTGAGGTACGGAACCCTAAAAAAATGTTAAGATAAGATAAGAATATTCTTTATTGTACACCAGGGCACATATTATAAAACATGTAAAGATACAAAGCACAATTGGCGGCCTTATTGCTAAAAGCAATTTCTTCCAGACAACCTTACGACGGAAAGTTGCTGAAGGAAATAAGAGACGGGTAGTCGGTGCAAATGTTTGAACAAACACGGATGTAAACATCCGTGTGAACAATATGACGTGAAAAGAAAATGGTGCGCACAAAACAAATTTAAAAAAAAAATACGCCAAGAAGATTCCGAGGCTGAGTTTAAAAAAAATTAAAAATGGTAGTTAATAGGTGTAATGATGTTTTGAATTCACAAACCAAGTGCACACGTTGTTCTAAATAAAAGGAGACTAGGTATTCACACTTCATTAAGTTGCGCCCAAACATGAAAGTGCCGGCCAGCGAAAAAAAAACTATTCTAAACGATGGGCCACATTGATTTGTTGATTTCATACGAAGAAACTTATATCGTAAAATGAATACCTTAAGTACTAGTAGACGTTAAAATTCAGATTTTTCTATACATTTTTAATAATGCAGAACAGACGTTAAAAGCAATACTTTTTAATATTTGAAGTTTGTGTATCAATCTGTGACATGTGTTATTTCTGTGTCTTAATTATCTGTGTGAATGTGTATGGATCTCGGTCTGAAATAAAAACGTTTCATTTCAATACCTACATGCCTTATACATTTATGTTAGATGATTAACACTCCGTCTAGTAGCAATAGTTGTTAGTTTACTTTAATAAACAATACAATATAGTAGCTTCATGCCCTTTTCTAGATCTTGTAAAAGTGTTGAGGAAGACTCCCTACACAAACCCTAATACGTATATTTTATAAACACGTTACAATATTTTTCTTTTTCAATGTATGGGAATATAAGATTTTCAATGTCTGACAGTAGCTTAACGATAGGCTTCACTGTTTTGGTGCCATAGTATCAAATGTTCTGGACAATGTGCGTAACAGTTTGGAAATGTTTGTTTCGTTGGCCGGCACTTTGAGTTTTGGGCCCAATTTAAATGGTCTCCTTTTACTTAATCCTCTAGACGGAAAAAAACGTCTTTTTTGCGCTCAAATATCGAAAAGCGAAAATACTCTCTCCGAGATGGAGATATGAAAATAAAATTTTATTAATATGTTAAGAAAATGATCGCGCAAAGTATGGAAAAAACGTATTAAACAGTAATTCTTCACAAGACTCAAAGTAATTTTTAGTTAGTCAGTTCCTTTAAAGACCGGTGGTAGTAGAGCAGTAGAAAGTCGGCTTCTCGATTGGAAGATCCTGAGTTCGAATCCCAGCATATACCAACGACTTTGCTTTCTAAGTTATGTACATTCGTGAAGTTATAGTAGCAACACCACTCTGTAACTGAGGAAAAAATCGTGAGTAAATCCTAGTGTCTGACGTGTTAAAATATCTCCGCTTGCCACGCACAATGGCCCAACTATGAGGCTGTGTGGAAATCGTAGGTCTAAGTAACTAGCATTCCTTGCTTTTATAATTCCTATCTAGAAAAGATTGTAACGGTGCAAACCTCTTTACTCCATTTTTTTATATTTCTTTTTTTATCACTTTCAAATGACTATTTAAAATTATGTCTCACATTTTCGAGATTTCCCTCATTTACATCATTACCACCAAAGAGTATATAACCAACTACCACTTTACATCTCGACTAGATCTGACTATTTGACCTGCTTATCCGTTTTTATCCAGTTATGTGTTTTTATTATAAACTAGCTGACCCAGCGTACTTCGTACCGCCTAACAATCGATTTTTTTTTCTCTTCGTAAGAACGACCCTCGTACTTCAAGAAATATTTTCTAAAAAAAGAATTAGCGAAATCGGTTCAGCTGCTCTCGAAATTTGCGCTTACCAACACATTCAGCGATTTATTTTTATATTATAGATATAAACTAAATAAAATAATATAAATATAGCACAAAGTTAAAGTCATTCCCGTTTTATTATTTATAAAAGTTCTACTAGATTAAGCTGTTAGGTGAGCGATTCGAGACAATCTAAAAATCTCTTGACTATTTCAGCTTCAAAGCTCACTTAGTTGCAGGTAGACCGACAAATTCATCCAATCTGCGGATAAGCGAGTTTCACAAAACGCTGCATTTTATTTACTACACCATTTCCAAAACAAATTACCCACTTTGCACGTTGAACCCACTTCAAAATGAACTTTACTATCTGTGGGGTAGAGGCTAGTTTAGAAACTGGCAGGAATGACATTAAATTTACAGCACTGAAGTGTTTTGTAGTCTCGCAGAGATGGACGCTGTAAAATAGATTTTCGTTTGAGATATTTCTTTATGGCTTCTTTAAACCTAACTCCTTTTGAGCTTTATAACGATACTTACTGTTTCTGCGACTTCATTTGCACGAAGTTTGTTTAGAATTATCACATCGCACTTCACACTAATATTACCTACTGAGGCGAAACTTTGTGTTTATTTTAGTTACTTCTTGACGTCTAAACGGCTAGAGCGATTTTAATAAAATTTAGTATGGTGTTAACTGACACCCTGGCTTAACACAACGGCTACGTTTTACTGCGGTAAAATATCTTATTCCAAAGGGAAAATAAATTATTTTCCTTAATAAACGGCGGGTAACACTGCGGGGCACAGCTAGTCAGAAATATTATTCGACACTGAAGCGGTGGTAGCCCAGTGGATAGAACCATGGACCTGAAAGCGTGAGACCCAGGTTCGATTCCCAGTACAGGTATTCACTAAAGACTTTGTTTAATTTTAAAGTTACGTAGGTACTTATATTTGCGAATTTGTAGTAGCAATGCTACACGCTAACGGCGATGGAAAACATGTTGAGGAAATCCGCGGAGTGGTTGGCTCCGCACGTGTGGTGTGACTAGTCACAGGCACCGCAGCGTCCGAGTGTTCCCTTCACTAATCTAGTGTGAGTGAAGGTGCCACTGGACACTGTATAAATCATCCACACTAGACATAATAATATATGTGCTGTAGGCTGTAGGTAATAGGGTGCTAATACTCTAAATATAGTTTTACATAAGTGTATTAGGTTTTACTAATAATTTAATAAAAACAGAATTATTTAAATAGCTTAGGCCCACTTGCGTCAGCCCAAATTACCACATTTAACCGGTTAACTCGAGTTAAATGAGCTAACCCAGGCTGACGCAAGTGGGCCTTACAGTTTAATAGCGTAGTATTAGGTGTGACTCAGTGCGTGTGACCGTGTGTTTTTGTTATATTATTACTTCTGCTTTCAACACAATTGCCTCCTTAAGAACTTTGCCGAAGATCAATAGCCTTCTTGTCTTCTGGACAATAAACTTTTATTATTTAATTTGTTTTGTTTACACTGCCGCGAACCCTTCGGCGAACCCTAAACATTGTTAGTTAAAGCAGTTTGTTTACGCTTGAGAAAGTCTCGTTAGGTACACAGGAAAGAAGTTGGCTATCCTCGGCCAGTCCTTAAATACGAATAAATAAGCAAGGAGGCAAATATCGACCGTCAGTTTTGGGCGTGCCGGCGCAATATCGCGTCTGCATCTTTTATGAGCTCGCCGCAAGACGGGCGGGCTGGTGGCAAGCCCGGCACGAGAGTAAGGACAGCACAGAAGACCGGATCAACACTTATGTTGACTTCTCTGAAAATTAGGGCCCTAGTAGTAGAAAGCGCTTGCGCGCCCGGAACGCTGCCCTTTGGGCGCGTGGCGATATGCGTTGGACGCCTATGTTACGGTTTTTAAATATGCTAGATTGAGCGCACTTTACGTTGTACTTTAGAGCTATCAACATGCTTACTGGAACTGTAATTATTTTTATTATATTACTAATATGGAGAAAACGACCAAGAAGAAATGAAAAAAAAAAGAAAAGACTGCGAAGATATCGCTTACATCCAATATCAGTGCATTGACGCGCGCACCACGGACGCAGACTAGATAGAACTTCCCACAATTTTAAAGAGTGTCTGAAACGCAGCGTATCGTGCACCCGCCTCGAGCGTTTTGCTATGAGTAGAGCCTAATAGTCATAACTGCCTACACAACACAATCAAAACAATGTTGAACGTAAAGAATTTATATTCTGTTTGCTGAATGTACAATGTAAACTGTTAACAGCTGTTAAGTAGCCAAATTTCATAGAGAGAAAGACACTTGATATATGCTCAAACAGCAAATTAACAGATTCGTCGCTTATGAAATACCTAGCAGGAGGTAGATTACTGCGGTTTAAAATCAATTTCATTCGAGCATATTTAGTAGGTACTTAACATACATTTAGTATCTATCATTATTTACATTAATACTTATTATTAACTTAACTAAGAAATTATTTTTGTCGGAAGAGTCCGACCTGCTAGAGGAGCACAAGGTCAAGATAAAAGTTTTATCATGCTATCAGGTAGCGGCATCTCGCTCTACGTGGTGAAATAAAGCAAGACGGCGCTAGCTGATAATGAGATAAAGCTTTTATCGTGATTTTGTGCTCCTTAAGCAGGTCTCGCTCTTATTCGTAGAGCATAATCATGTTGAATAGAGACGGAGCTCGCATCGTCGGTTGTTTGTCTCTGATTGTGTGAGATCCGTGAAAAATTATTGAAAAACCGCGACAAAAATTCAAGTAAGTGATTCCGGAGTTAGGTTAAGACGCTACCAAAGGAATAAAAATCATAACTAGTTTTATAATTCCTTTTTTTTAAGTAAACGTCAACAATCTTAATATGTATAATAACCCTCTTTTTAACATACAGCCTAGACTGTAGTATCAACATCCTAGCACATTGATCGATTTCCGATTAACACGGCCGTTATTGGCGGAAATCGATTAAAGTGCTTGGTAGTTGATCCTAGGTTCTAGGCTGTAGTTTCTAAACATAGTTGTTATAGTGGTTAAGAGTTATGATGTATGCGTTTTGAAAAAAAAACGTATTATAAAACAAGTTACGATTTTTATTCCATTGGTGGCGCTATTTACCACCCCGAAGCGCCTTAATAGTGCTTACAAAAAAATACAGTGCTTACAAAAAAAATGTTCAGCGGCACTGATTAGCGCTTGCGGTGCAATGTGAAACTTCTGTTCAATATCACTCTAGCTAGGTTTGAAGGGTGTATGTTTCATGTTTATGTTATTGTGAACTTGTGGTAAAACGTAGCTTGCTTGCTGGATGTAATGTAGAGCCGAGCTCCCCTTGCTACAATAACCTTAAGCACCTTCTTGAGAACAATTTAAACCCTTCTTGCGGTGGTTATGGATTTCAAGGGTTTGATCACTATAAACAACAACCATATCTCTAAACTCACGCCTGTATTCCAAACGAGGACGCAGAAAAGGTCTAGTAGCTTATTTACTTAAACATTGTGTAAATCTGCAATCTTGCCTTGTTTTGGAAGGTAACTTCTGAATACTTCTGAATCTAAACACACATCATTAATGAAAAGATTTTATGAATGTCCCTTTAAAGGTTACAAGAACCTTAAGACCTAAATATTTCGCTTATAGTATAGGTAGGTAGCCCTTATGGGCAACCGAAAGAGGGGGCGGCCAAGGACCATCTGAAAAAGATCAATAGACCAACAGGCCAAGTCGATCGACAGGCCTTATGCTCCCCTTGAAGAAGAAGTGTAGGTTAATGATACCTCCCACATCACACATGTAATAGTTAATCATCATTGCATTATCGCTCGAATTAGAATCGCTCGTTGCCCCGGCTGTCTGAGTGATCTTAAACGATCACGAAGGTTAAGCAACACAGGGCGCGTTCAGTGCATGAATGGGTAAATCGTCTACGACTAACGCTAGTGGCATATTTCCGAGCGATTCCGTGCTTTGCAAGGCACGTTAAGCAGTTGGTGTCGGCTGCCGTCGACAAATGGCAGTCGTAAAGCCACGTCAGAGGCCTTACGGCGGCTTAAAAACTGCTGACAGTACGACCAGCCACTAGTCTTGCAAGCCTCTACGAACCCGGACTTGGTTTCCGTGGCGGAATAAGGCCTATACCATCCTCAGGGAAGAGACCCGTGCCCCTTTGTGGGGATATAATGGGTTGATGATGATGTTGATCGCATTATCATAGTTAAGCAAGAATAGTGGTTATTTTAAATGGGTTTCAGTTCTGGGGTACAGCGGAATCCCAAGGTGTTTTTCATTAAACGTTATGTAGTTCAAAGGTGCGCAATTGTAGCCTTGTAGGGTAATAGAAGGTACCAGAGTAAACGTAAGTAGAAATGCCTTCATTGTCTTCCGGCTAAGCAAAATTGGCGCAAGCAATTTTCTTATACGGATTTAATTTGAGCTTTTATTGCTCCAGACATTCGGTACACATGCCGGCAAAGTTGGATCTTCACTGGCATTTAATACTCACTTCTCGAAAAACACAGACAGTAAATTGGTCTATTCAGCTTATAGATTCTAAATGAGCCCAAATTAATAATAAGTATGATGCTCTGTTATTCTGAACATTCATCATCATCATCATAATCAACCCATTGTGTCCCCACCGAGGGGCCCGGGTCCATTCCCATAAGGAAGGTATTGGCCATAATCCACCACGAGGTCCAAGTCCGCATTGGTGGAAGCTTGCAAAACTAGTGGCTAGTCTAACAGAAGTCCGTCAGAAGTTTTCAAGCCGCCTTAAGGCCTCTAACTTGTCTTAACGCCATCTATCGACGGCAGCCGGCACTAACTGCTTAACGTGCCTTGCGAAGCACGGAACCGCTTGGAAAAATGATATTAGCGTTAGTAATAGACGGTCACCCATCCATGCACTGAAGGCGCCCTACGTTGCTTACCTTTCGTGATCGTTTAAGATCACTCAGGCATTAGATACTTATTAAGTTCTATTTCAAAATATCAATCGTTTTTCTTTGTTGAGCATGCTGCGCTGCGGCTGTCTGTAAGTGTACTTAGCTTAGCTTGGTTTTTTTTTTGTGAATAAATTTGATTTATTCTCTTGTATATTCGTGCATATCTTGTATCAAGTCTTATAGTTTTAATAAAATAAAGAAAAGAAGCTGACGCGTGATATTTTAAAAAGATACCTGTCATAAATACAAAAGTTGTTTAGAATCCCACTAAAATACTATCTACTATGTACAATTAACAGCACAAAGCCGTGCAAAGATTCCAGATTTCGACAAATTTTGAGTGATTGAGTAGAGAAATTGTTACATATAGTACATACGTATAGTACATACGTATAGTACATATAGTACAAACATTTCTCTACTTAAATAAGTTAATAGTAGTTTCAAGTTACTGTTCAGTTGTATCTGCACGGCCATAACAATCATAACAATGTGTTTACCATGTTTATTATTCAGTTCTTTGTTTTGTCGCTCCACGCGCCAAGCTACCTCCAACTTGGTTTGCGTGCGTGCAAAGACGATGGAGCTATGATTCTCGTTTTAAAAAGCTCAAAGCGGCGGGATCCGGCTAAATATGCAGCTTTTAAATGAAGTTTTAGATACGGTACGTTTCCATTCCGCGCCTTACATCTGATGGAAAAGGAATTTTTACTCGAAATGGAGTTTTTTTCCGTTCGAAGATGACTTCCTCAAAGTTTTCTCAGTAAACTAATGATGTTTTATAATGAAAATATAGATGCTTGTGTCAGTGTTTGTTATGAAATTGTGGACTCATTAATAAGGCAAAACGACGTTTGCCGGATCAGCTGGTATTTTATAACATGTAGCGTACTGTAGTTATTTGTTATATTTCGCATTATGTAGTAACAATATAAAAGACGCCACTGCCGCTACCTTGCAGGAACGTCGTGAGGAAACCCGAAAAGTGATCTCCGTGGTATTTTCATACTTTAGCCTAACCAGGGTGGGCACGCGTGCCCCGGAAAGAGAGAGATATCCATACATATTCCGAGGCGTGGTTGGAGTGTTTATTTTGTAAACAACTTTAATTTATTTTTTGTTTTTACAATATGATTATTTATATTCATTTTAATGCACTAACCCGTGCTAAGGACAATTTTAAAAAACTACAATTTTTAGCCTCTAAATAGGTTTTTAAAATATGATTATTTTCACAAAATCGCGCAATACATGCTCGACCAGTGTTGCATTTTCGATCATTGTCCTGCAATGAAGAATACCTATTCTGTTCAACTCGTATCGTTTTAAGGAATAACTATCAAAACGTTCCAATAAAAATTAAAATAGAGCGATAGAAAAAAAGTGTAACAATATATATAACATGGAAATTGTTAACTCGTACAACATTTTGTGGACAACAAATGAATAATTGACGTGACTCATGAATTGGGCATTTTTGAACTTACCGTGTATATGACCTACTAAAGGATCAGAACTTCTCGCAGAGAGAGAATGTGACCCATCGCAGATTGGCAATTTCAAAGCAATAGCGATAAATAGAATAAAAAAACTGGTCAAATCACGTGGCATGTATTATATTAATTTTATTGCACTAACCCGTGCTAAGGAAAATTTTTAAAAACCTATTTAGAAAACCTGTAGGTAAGACAGAGATTATTGTAAAGAGGTTCGAAATTTCACTGATGCCGGTGAATCGCCCTTGAGCCAATCAATTGGAAGAGCGCTGGCACGGATAGCCAGAGGTCACGGGTTCGAATCCCGGCATGGGTGGAATTTATAGCCTCTAAATAGGTTTTTAAAAACATGGCATGATGTTGGCTGCAATGAGATCTTGCAAAAGTAATGTTCAATCAGTTATATTTCTGTGAATATTTCAACGGTCTAGCTAAAGCAGAACATGTGATAAACACGTGACTGACAGACAGACAGACGGACAGTGGAGTCTTAATAATAGGGTGCCTTAGTCCCTTGCCTGGTGCCTTAGGCCTAGTTTTTTTTACTATGAAACCCAAGCAAAAAAATGTCACATGGCCCGACCTTGTACTATAGGTAATGCACTAACAGAACCAAGGTCCTGTCCTGTTGAAAACCATGGAAATAGTCTCCACCAAAACCTCCTCGGCTTGGCGGCCATTTATTACAGAACTGAATACTCAATTACGACAGCCCGACGTTTAAGTGCCGATCTTGTGCCGATAAATTCTGCTATATCCGCGTTTAAGGAGTCAGTCGCTCTAAGGAGTGGGCTCTCCGGGAGATTTTGCTCCGGGAGAAATTTGCGATTCTTTTTCTCTGTGTCAGATTGTGTATATCACCTACCTGAACTTAACAGCAAATCCGCAATCATTTTCATCTTCAACTGTTGGGGCTGGTTTCAGAATTGAGCTGAGCTGAATTTGCTGAGCACTTCATACAGCACTACAATTAAGTATTTACTATACCTTGGATTACCTTGCCATATTGCGGAAAATCACAGGGACCAACGGTCATATTGATAGAAATACTATTACTTAAAACAAACTGCCTCTACGGAGTGTTTTAGGGGAATCGTGTTTGTATAAATAAGTTTGTAATTCTTTTACTGGCAGAACAACTTTAAGCATCATAAATGAATGTCGATTTCTGTCAAACTATCTGAAACTTGTTTTAGCTTTAGCAAGTTTTTAACGACGAAAACTATTCCAAGATGCCAAAACAAAAGTATTCGTCGGATATAAAGTCTGCTGGACTCTGCTGGGTATTCCTTTAAATAACAATATTGATTAAGTTCAACACGTAACATAGAACACGCCAAAATAAGCAAACATACAGTTCTGAATCGCACATTAATAAACTTCAAGTAAGTACAGTCGACAGCTTTAACATTTCAACTAAAAAGTCACCCCTAATGCAACTGAGTAGAGCGCAAGAATGTTATTGATTAATTACACGAAGTCTTCTAATCTAAACACAAATTAAATGAAAATATCTAACCACAACCTTCCATAAACCTTCTTTAACTCCGTCTTGGGTATGGTTTAGAGGAATCGACGTTTCATAAACAAGGCTGAAGTCCACAAAAACAGCGCAAAAGCGCGCCTCTTGACCCATCACTACCCGTTTAAAAAGCTTTCACGGCCTACCGGCACGAGCGGCGCGCGCGCTGCATAATTTTTAATCACACGATTGGGTAAGCAGCTAATACCGTAGAAAGCGCGATATCGGGGGAGTAAGCTTACTGAGGGAAAGCGGGCTGGAACGAATCTATTTTAGCGTTATGATGAGCTGGGAGTTTTTGATCGTATGCGTTTGAGGCGGCATTTTGTTACGAGTGGATAGGGCTTATGATAATGCAGCATATATAGGTCCCAAGATAAGGTACCAGCCTTCTCTCAGAGAGAGAGTGTGGGATTAATTACCACGCGTGCCAACAGCGGATTGGCAGTTTAAAGCTCTGAGGAATTACGTGAACACTCGGATTTCCTCATGATGTTTTATCGATATCAACCCTTGTATATCCCCACTGCTGGGGCACGGGTTTGTTCCTGTATCGCAGAAAGGTTTGGCCATACTCCACCACGGGCCAAGTCCGGGTTGGTGGAGGTTTGTAAGACAGTGGCGGGTCTTACTGTCAGAAGTTGTCAAGCCGCCCATAAGGCCTATGGCTTTACGTCTGCCATTACATGACAGCCGGCACCAACGGCTTAACGTGCCATGCTAGCTCGAATGATTGATTTCAATCACTCGGTTCGACAGGCCACGAGCGCTTCAGCTGATGTTTTATAAATATGGCTAAATAGAGAGCGAAAACAATTTTTGGGCTCCAGTAGTTAGGTTCTAATTAGATTAAGGTAAGAAGTAATTGAACATACAAAGTATTATTATCATTTATTTTTAGCTTGAATTTACATTAAGCATGTTTTCAATGTATGTATTAAATACTTATTAGTACAGTATTTTCTAAGGTTAACACGAGCAGTAGACATAATTAAAACTGTTTTTATACGGATTTATGCTCGTTTATTACATTTTTACAATTTTCCGATGTTTCGGCACTTTTTCAGGTGCCGTGGTCCCGGATGACTGAGGTGACGGACGTCTTTTAGAAAGTATTAACGGTTAGTTTACTATCCTCGGCAAAAATTACAAAAGTTAATTATGAAGTTACGTTCCAAAATAGTCAAGCCAATTTTTTTTCCGATCAATCCGTATAAAACAGTTTTAATTACTTATTATTTAAGCTCGCATTTGTGCCATAAAGAATTTTTCAATTCAATTCAAAGTTAGCTGCAATTTTACCAAAAAAAAAAAAAAAATGTATTGCTTGGCCTCTCCTTTTGGTTAGGTTAGGAGATTGTTCGTGTTATAACTCAATATGACATAGTTTTTTTGACAGACTTTTGGATACTTAACAGTTTTTAAGTACGTAGGTTGAGAATAATCAGTAAGAATACCGTCTAGAATATTAACATAGTAGGTACCTTCAACTTTAAGACTGAGTACAAAACTTACAAAAATCTATTAATATTTGAAGCCGTCAAGTTCAAGAAAGTTCAAGTAAAATATTGGACTTCGCTTAGTTACGAGAAATTGAACAATTTGTCAAGCTAAAGCCCATTCTGAAAAGAAGAAAGAAATGATAGCGCACAAAGTATCCAAGTGGCATGAGCGATTAATCCCCATCGAATTCGTCTATTGTCATGTTAAGCAGCCCGTTGTACTGTGATTTAGTTTTTAATTACGCGCTCCAGTGACTAATTAATAAGGGTGAAAATTGCTTGCATTCGGAGGTCGTTGAACAATTTTATTTCGATAACTATGTTACCCAATGTCAGGATTGAAATAATTCATTAATGAGGTACGTATGTAAAAATTTTTTTTCTAAGATTTTCATAATATTATTCGTATACTCAGACAGGAGGTAGGTACTTTTATAACCTTTGTGCTGCTGGCTGGTTAATTTGAAACTCAAAATCCAAAAAAGAAATTAAGTACTTAACTTTTCTTCTTCCGAAGGCATTAATAGCTGCCAGTATTTTGCAACTCTTACAAAACGACCAAAAAGGAAAATTTAAAAACTTTTTGCTAAAAAAAGTGTTTTTGCCGCGCGTTCAGAGATCGTTCCCGCAGCCAAGTCTATATTTTTTCATGAAGCTTAAAAACTTGTCCGCAAAGTGGGTTCGGGCGGCGTCGGGCGCGTTCATCCATGAAATGGGACGCTCTTACCGTATATCGATTTAGCTACAAAACAAAAATACGACCGAACGCTAACAGTGTCATACAAAAAAATATAAAAAATCGTTAAAGTGTAATCTTCATGTCATTAATTGGACTTTGGGATTAAATCAACACAGTAGGTACTTCGTTACCAGGATATCGCAGTAATTTCAATTAATAACTCAGGTCTTTACATAATACTAAAAGTATTAATGCATTGAACTGGAATTAATTCCAGACATCTTTGTGGTATATAAATAATCTTTAATAGTATGATTGTAACTAACAAACCTTTTACACCATTTTTTTTATTTCTTTAATTCTGTCTATCATATTCAAGAATTTAAAATTACGTCACTAATTTTTGAGATTTCCTTAAATTTTAGCATTAGGTACTACTTTAAATCTTCACTAGACCTGACAATTTTTACCTGCTTATTCCGTTTTTATCCAGTTTTCTGTTTTTATTATAAATAAAACATACTAGATATAAATGAAGTCGTTCCAGTTTTATTATTTATTAAAAGATATACAACATTACATGTTTAATAGTTGATGCTAGGTTCTAGACTGTATACAGGGCGTCCCACGGCTATGCCACATGGAGGGAAAGTACCTTTAATATTGTACTGAAGTAAGATATTATTTTAATTTAAAACACCCGCTACACGAGAAAAAAAATACCCTCTAGCTTTATCACACCGATCGGAAGGCTTCATCATAAGCATATTTTTTTGCTAAATAACATACAATCAGAAATAAAAGGAAGACCATGAATTAAAAAAAAAATGTTTTTTTTTTAATTCATGGTCTTTCTTTTAAAAAAGCTAGAGGGTATATTTTTTTCTCGTGTAGCGGGTTCAATTCCCGGTTCAACCGTGTAATTATTTAAAAATCTATGAATGCAGTGTAGATGGTTTTTGAAATTAAAATATTGGCTTCTTTCAGAAAAATGATCCATCTACAATGGGACGCCCTGCATATTATGTTTACTATAAAAAAAAAGTATTATAAAACAGGTTATGATTTTGATTCCATTGGTGGCGCAAGTTAGCACCCCAAAGCGCCTGAACGTCTCTAATTAATTGACCAACTGTAAAATGCCACAGTAACTGCTATCGCAAACGTCAGGATTCCGACAGGATTTGGTGCGCAATTAGGGCTCTGTATGCATAAAATAAAATGTTTTCAAGCTCAAAACAAAACTGCCATTCTGTATTTATCATAGTAGAGCCAACCCCCGAGTCTTGAAAGGAATTAATAGACTTAGGTTAGGGAGGGGGGATTTGAAAAGAGGGGATGTGTGTGGTTCGTATAAAAAATGTAATGGAACTTTAAATCTGCGTTTCAGACTTGTTTCAATTATAGGAAAACGGAGTGGGTGAAGAAAGAAGAGAATGCATACTTTTTCTTCTTTATAAGTACAGTCGACAGAGTATAAACTTTTACATGCGTGAACTCTAGTCAGTTGTTTTACATGCTACGAATAAGTATGTTCGTTAATATTTTTAAGGGATGAACTTGTGTCAGAAATATAAATGTCGACTGGTCTATGGCACTAGCCCTGGATTTCTCGTACGCTCACAATAAATTAATGTACTTGAAAACCCTGTCAGTTGATTTTTTTCGTATACACTTGGGCTAAGTGACAGCTGTTGTAGATTGTTCGTATACGAGGAACTGGGGGTAAGAAGAACAGAATCCAGTATTTTTAGTCAAGCTTGCCCTGCGGGATAGAAGCGTGAATTTTTGCATGTAATATAGGAAAGAACATTATTACTGTGGCTACGTATCTGCACTCTCAACGCATTGCAGTATGGCTGGAAAAACATATGATAAAATTTACTTCTCTCCTCTTGACCAGCCAAGTATGGGTCGGACTCCCATCAGAGGTCGCGAACTTAGAAAAAACGTATTTAATACAGAGAGTATTTATTGTAAAGAGGTTCAAAATTTCACTGATGTCGGTGGTCGCCCATTAGCTCAGTTGGGAGAGTGCTGGTACGGTTAGCCCGAGGTCGCGGGTTTGAGTCCCGGCATAGGAGGAATTTTTAGCCTCTAAATAGGTTTTTCGGATCGGTAAACGTAGTGTAGGACGTCCACAGACTCGGTGGAGCGATAATCTTCGCAGGGCGGCTGGCAACAGCTGGATGAGAGTAGCTGAGGACCGTGCTCAGTGGCGTGCAATAGGAGAGGCCTATGCCCAGCAGTGGACAATCGTAGGCCGATGATGATGAATAGGTTTTAAAAAAACGTATTTGTGTCACAATATTATTTATCATAGTACTGACTCCGAGCGCGCTAATACGACTTGAACTTGGCGAGTTTCTTTCTAACATTATTTTGCCATTGTGGCTTAAATTACTTAAATTTGGGAATGGTAGTAGCAATACCACTGGCTAACAGTCAAGGAACCTCGTAAGGGAACCTGAGGTGGTCATATTGTAGTGTTGTAAAAAGTTTCATAAATAATAAAGTGCTTTACACTTTATTGTACACGAAAAACACAAAAAAGAAATACAATGAAAGAAAATACATGTACAAAGGCGAGCTTATCTCTGTAAGAGATTTCTTCCAGCAAACCTTGGGGAGTCGGAGTGGGCAATGACTTCAACCTTGTGCTTTATCTATACTGTTTTATTTATTATAAATATAATAAAAACAGAAAACTGGATAAAAACGGATTTAGTAGGTAAAAGTAGACAGATCAAGTCAAGATCTAAAGTAGTAGGTACCTAATGATGAAAATGAGGGAAATCTCGAAAATGCGTGACATAATTTTAACTATTTGAAAGTGATAGATCGTTATCGTTATAACCCTTGTATGTCCCCACTGCTGGAGCACGGGTCTCTTCCTGCATCGCAGGAAGGTTAGGCCATACTCGACGCAATGAACAGAAAGCACGCCCACCCAGTGCTATCATTTATAACTATTGCAATGGGGTGCTCACCTGTCCGCATTGTGCGCAGAAATTCATTAATAGGTAAGATCGGCTATGTTAGCTAAGCACGAGCACACCAGCGACGATTAGAACGGGGCTGAAGCGGTCGCCGTGGCCGGAATCGGTCGAGAAGGATATACCTATAGTGTTTTACATTTTAAACGTTTTGCAACTTTAATTAGGCTACCGCTTATTCTCAGGACCTTCTAAATGTACACAAAAAAATCATAACAATCGGTGAAGCCGTTTCGGAGGAGATCGATAACACTCTGACACGACATTGTTATATTAAAAACCTATTTAGAGGCTAAAAATTTCACCCATGCCGGGATTCGAACCCGCAACCTCTGGCTATCCGTACCAGCGCTCTACCAATTGAGCCAATGGGCGACTCACGGCATCAGTGAAATTTCGAACCTCTTTACAATATTCTCTGTATTACGTACAGGCAGCGACATCTGACTTAAGCAAATTGCATTACTTACAGCCCCGACTACCTACTTTGCAGTTAGGTTTAACATCGGAACGATATCACTGTACCTACATGATTACACTATTTTTTATTTTTAATGCACTAACCCGTGCTAAGGAACAAATTTAAAAACCTTTAGAAAATTAAAAATTCCTTAGCACGGGGTAGTGCATTAAAAATAAAAAATAGTGTAATTTAAAAACCTATTTAGAGGCTAAAAATTTCACCCATGCCGGGATTCGAACCCGCAACCTCTGGCTATCCGTACCAGCGCTCTACCAATTGAGCAATAGTGTAATAGTGTAATTGTTATATTAGATAGATAGAGAAAACTTTCTTATGCATAAAAATGGAAATTGCACTGATATTTCTTAACCTAAGAGTTCAGACGGCAGCCTTATCACTAAAAGTGAAGTGATATATTAGACTGAGTGAATCACAACACAAGGCAAATCCGCAAATAGTTTACAAAAAAGTTTTTTTCTTATTATACTTATTAGTTACTTTAATGCGCACGAAATATTAAACAGGACATTACGTAAGAAATAACGTGTACAAAGGCGAGCTTGTCTTTGAAAGAAATAAACTCTCCAATAAAGAATTAATAGTAATAATACATGACGTCTCTCTGTAGGGCATAAGACTTCTCTCAAAGAGGGAGACTTTGTATGAGCTTAATCATCACGCTTGTACGAAGCGGATTGACAATATCAAGCGTTAGGATACAGTGTAACGGTGCTAACCTCTTTTCACCATTTTTTATATTTCTTTTTCTATCTATCACTTGAAGCGCTCGTGGCCTAGGCGAACCGAGTGATTGGAATCAATTACTTGGTTAAGCAACAACAGGCGCGGTCAGGTACAGGATGGGTGAGCGTCCCTTGACTACCACTAGTGCCATTTTTCCGAGCGCTTCCGTGCTTTGCAAGGCACGTTAAGCCGTCGGTGCCGGCTGTCATATAATGGCAGTCGTTAAGCCATGTCAGAGGCCTTATGGGCGGCTTGATAACTTCTGACAGTAAGGCCCGCCACTGTCTTGCAATCCTCCACCAACCCGGACATGGCCCCCGTGGTCAGCATTACACAATTTAAATCGGTCTGATGACAGTTTTTCCGCCGCACCTCAGCTCTCTTGGCGCCGCGCACACCGGGTACCGGCAGAATATCAGCGCTGAAGTTTTTTTCCAAACTTCCAGCACATGCTGAGTCGGAGCCCATTTACGTTTGCCACACCTAAGTTAGTCACTCTTAGTCCAGTACCTACATAGTCCGGGTACATTGCTGTACCGTGTATGGCTAATTGTCTGTGTGTTTCGCTTTCCATGTATGTTACTGTTTTGTTTATGCTTTCTTCGTGCTGTGACTTGTAACTAGATTTCTATGGCTTCACTTTGTATAGGTACATCTTTATACCTGAGGAGTTGAAAAGTAAAACACTGCGAATCGCATCCAAAACGATGGCAATACAATTGTGGCGAGCACATGTCAACTCTACGCGCGCACTACAAACTCCAACCTGCCTCGCGCAATCAGTGTTTCAATGACGTACCATAAATATAACGTCCGACTAACAACAGTTGGACCGATCGTACTCATACGATCTGCCTGGCGGGAAATTTCCCTTTACAGTGGAAGAGCACGATCACCCGCTCTTCTCGATACAATCATTATTGCAGAAGGCCTGTCTGTCCACCTGTATCTGCAGTGCAGAACCAGGCTTGCCAGGCATTTTACCCGGCCCTCATCCCGGGAGCGGCTCTCCTTGGCTCTCAATTCCGCTGCGGCTTTGTGATGCAGATAACCGTAATCCGTGTCTGTCGGCGACGTGTCAACAGCAGCCGCCGCCGGAAGGGTTGGCGTGGATATTACCGGCACAAGACACGGAGCAAACACGATTTCTTAAAAAACTCCTTAGGTTTCGTTTATCATATCACATCACATAAATATTAATACTACCCGTCTTTCAGTTCTTTTGTGTTTTCCATCAAGGGTTGTCTGGAAGAAATTACTTTTAGTAATAAGACCGCCAATTGTACCTTAATCTGTATCTTCTTATTTTCTAAATTGTAATTCCTGGTGTGCAATAAAGTATATTCATTTCATTCATTTCATTATAAAGGCGAAAGTTTGTGAGTGTGTATGTTTGTTACTACTTCACGTCTAAACGACTGGAGCTATTTTAATAAAATTTGGTATGGAGTTAGCTGACACCCTGGATTAACACATAGGCTAGTTTTTTTGGAGTTTTTTTATCCATTTTTTGTTGACTTGTAGTTTGTACTGTAACGTTAGTTTGACTTGTAACATTCATTAAGCCGCAGTTTCTGCGCTACTTTGAATAACACCTTTTTATTTCATTTCATTTTACTGCGGGATTAAGATAGGAGTAAGATATTTTCCCATGGGAAAATCAATAAACCTCGGGTAACACCGCGGGGCACAGCTAGTATAATCTAGGGTAAAGGTGAATGTTAAAGAACGGCGGTAGTAGAGCGGAGGAACGCCAAGTTCTCATTCGGAAGGTCGGGGGTTCGAATCTCGGCATGTACTAATGACTTTGTTTTCTATAAGCACATTTTAATGCACTAACCCGTGCTAAGGACAATTTTATAAACCTATTTAGAGGCTAAAAATTCCACCCATGCCGGGACTCGAACCCGCGACCTTTGGCTAACCGTGCCAGTGCTCTCCCAACTGAGCTAATGGGCGACTCACCGGTGTCAGTGAAATTTCGAACGTCTTTACAATACTCTCTGTATTACGTACATGCAGGCAGCAACGTCTGGCTGGCACATTTGTGAAGTTATTAGTAGCAATACCACTCGCTAAGTGAAGAAACACGTCGTGAGGAAACCTGGGTACAGAGGTGTTCACATAACTTAGCGCTTGAAATTGCCCATCCGCGGTGGGCAACCATGGTAATTCATTGATTGTCCAAGTTCTCTCTCTGAGACCTACAGTGAATTATGGCGATAAACAATTCTAGTTATAAACAGTTTATTCCACTAATAAAGACGGAGGTAAAGGCGGTTTGTAAGAGGAAATCCTCCCATAAACCAGCTTTAACCCTATCTTAAGAGCGTTTTAAGTGCTTCAAAAAAGGAGGTTATCAATTCGACGCGTATATTACTTACAGTGTAATCGAGTTTTTATAAATAAGACCGAAAACGTTTACCGCATAGGTCTACAGAATGTTGTTGCAATAACTCCAATGTTACACCTTTTTTTCTTCAGCAGAAGATTAAAGTTGGATAACCTTATTTTAAAGTACATTTAAACGTACCTCTAACAATTATATGTTTACTAGCTGACCCCCAAAACTTTGTTTTGCCATATTAATTATCCTGTCCTATTTTCGGACCTACCAACAATACGAAAAAAACATAACAATTAATGTAACCGATTCGATAACAAACACTGAGACACGAGATTTTTATATATTAGATTTTTGATTAAGCGAAGGGGTCAGGATCATGGCAAGTGGCAGTACCTGGTCTCTGCCTACCCCTCTGGATTACGGATAGGCGTGAGGATTTGTATGTATGTAAACGTCTGAAAGTTTTAATTTAGAGCACAGCGCAAAATACGCCGCACGTCTCATCCACCAAGCTTGTCCTATCAAAACGGGTGCAAGCGAACGGTGTGAAAGGATTATGAAGGGCTGAGATAGCAATTTGCGGCGTATTTAATTACAAGATAAATTAGTATGTAAATTAATAGCCGCCGAGGCTCTCCGTTTACGCTGATATTACGCGGTTTGGTGGGATTAATCTGTTTGTGACGTCACTGGCTTGAAATAACGTGAACTCACGCATTTTGATATGCAGGGGCGAGTCACAGACGTCTTAAAGACTGTGGACTTCAAATATCACGAATAGTGACAGGATTACCGGACTATAGGATTACAGAAACTGGGTTCTCGTAGGTTGAGTAGCGGCTGAAAGTCAAAACAAATAATAAGATCATCTAAAACGGCAACGAACACTTTTGTCTTATATCTATTAATAGTTAGGTTATAAAATTACAAAGTGTCACTGACAATAGGCATTTGTTGTTAAAAACGGAAACTATTTTTTTAATACGAGCACCCGATCCAATTAATTAAAACATCCACAAACCAAATATGCACTCAAGAAATCATTCCCCTAAAGTCAAACAACTAGTTTACTTAGGGTTTACTAAATAAAGAGGCACCCTCAAAAAAAAAGGGGAAGAACAAGAACAATTACTAAATTGTGTTTGAGCAGCGTGTGTGCAGTCTTTTCAGATATAATATTAATCGCATATTAATAACAATTTCTATTTCCGTTATCGGTGGCCATGTTTGCTTAGCTGTCAAAGTTATTACACGCGCGTGCGCGCCACGTGGCGGAATTGACGTAATCTGCGCACTATTATGACTTCATGCCATGCGATTCATGACCACATAGGAGGGATTCGTTACACGATGGTTTCAATTTTCGCAAAATGTTATTACCCATCTGAAATACACAATAAAATGTATACTTGTAACGGTGCAAACCTCTTAACACCATTTATTATATTTCTTTAATTGTGTCTATCATTTTGAAAATTTTAAAATGTATCTAAAACTCGCTCTCTCTCTCTAAAACAATATCCCAGTCAGCGTCCGAGTGGTCCGTTCACTCATCTAGTGTGAGTGAAGGTGCCAATGGACGCTGTTCAAATCATATCACAACGTAGTTGTAAGGGCCTACACGTCATATCAAACGCTACCAGGGCCCCAAGGCGTTGGCCCTACGTTAGGCGCCAATGTGATAAATAAATAATACAACTGAAATGACTTCAACTTTGTGCTTTATTTGTGGTATGTTTTATTTATAATAAAAGCAGAAAACTGGATAAAACAGAATAAGCAAGTAAAAATTGTCAGGTCTAGTCAAGATGTAAAGTAGTAGGTAATGCTAAAAATGAGGGAAATCTCGTAATGTGTGACATAATTTTAAATATTTGAAAATGATAGATAGAAAAAGAAATATAAAAAATGGTATAAAGAGGTTTGCACCGTTACAAGATAATTCAATTCCATTCCACTCAAATACATCAGTGCAAATTGTTATTCGTGGTGAACTTACGCCTCACCCAAGGTACGCTACTTCTTCCTGCCTTCATCTATTCGCATACAACAGCCAGCGGTCTCATTTTTCAACCTGAAATAAAAAAACTTCAAATCCTAGTCGAGTAGATCAGATAAATAATATCTCACGATAACCACAAACAAACTTATTACAGGCTTAATTTTCAAGCACCTATACCTAGGGCGAGTGGGATGATTATGGGATATCAAATCGCAATTCTGATTGATATCGCCGGATCCGCGGGCGATAAGCGCTCCCTTGTTTATTTGATTAGGTGTTTTTTGTTACATTCCCCCCTAATTTGTGGTGTCGGAAAAGCAAATTATAATTTTTCGTGGGGTAACGTGATATAGGAATGGAGTTAGGGTAAATTGGTTTTTGTTTGCTTTATTTAGATTGGGCGAGCGAGACGACATGCCAGGCGTAACAGCAGCCTTATTACAAAAGTACAAGAACACGTAATTGTGTTGCGGAGTTTAAGTATTGAGTTATTAATGAGTGTGGCGGACATTGAGAAAATATTAGATTAACTACCACGTACTAAAATTATGTTATCCAGTAGCGGGTAGGAACTTCAACCTTGGTAACAGTTCTACTGTTACCTTTATTCAGGACTAGCTCGCTATATCGTTCAAATTGCATTAAAATTGTGTATAGTAACCCGGTCATCAAGTCAAAACTGAAAGTATACTCGTAAATACGAACGAAGACAAAAGGAATTAGTAAACGAGGCAAAATAATTACAGATTGATTGTTACCTTTTAGTGATGGTAACAATCAATCTGAAAAAAATCGCGTTTGAGTAAACGCGCGGTTTATCTTTAGTTCAAACTCATTTCATAGCATGCAATAGTTTTTTATTCCATATCAAACGCAGTCCATCTCTGCTAACACTGCAGAGATGGACTGCGTTTGTTTGTCAACTTACCTATTTAAGTCTCTTCTTCTTCAGGCTTTATCAGTCCACTGCTGGACATAGCCCTCCCTTAATGAGCGTAAGGTTGTGCCGTCATTGGGGGGTAATGCCCATAATCCCCACGCTGGGCATGCGGGTTGGGGATCGCAGTTTGGTGGAATTGTACTGCAGGGGGCGCTGCTGCCCACCCCCGGGTTTGTATCCCTTAGTCGCCTTTTACGACACCCGCGGGAAGAATTTGGGTTGGTGCTATTCTCTAGGCCGACACCACACAGCCTCTCTAGGCCGACACCACACAGCCTCTCTAGGCCGACACCACACAGCCTATTTAAGTCTATTGTACCTATATGTAATGTGTCTTTTTTCGGTAATCTGTTATTTTAATTTTTTTTCCGTTTTGTTAGCAATAAATAAAAATATCTCCTAATACTACCTAATTAACACAAGATTATACTGGCAACTTTAGAAAAGTTCACTAGCTCCTTGTTCGAAACTTAATTCAAGTTTCGAAATCGCTCGCCCCCGCCTAATTTGAAGCCGATTTGGGCGCGTTCTGCGATAGCTTTGACATTTCTCTTTAAAAACATAATGGAATAAAGAAACAGTAAATTGGCCCCTTGTTTAGGGGAGCACTTCGTCATGGGATGTAGAGTCAGAACAAAAAATCTTGATCATAAACATGGCCATTCCGTTATACGAAGGCACAGTCAACCGCAGGACATCCTTTAAAGTTTTGTTGCAAAGTTGTCCTTAACGTAACTAATTAGAGTGCTTAAGGTGGATATGCAGTCGACTGTATCTACTCATAACTGTTGATATTTCGTTGTTAATTCGATACAAAATCAGCTTCTAATTATAAGACTGTTAATTAAATAAGGTTATAGAATAAGATTAACAACTATTTCCCTCTCGCTCATACAATATTGCCGCCTATAATAAAAAAATGCCTTATTTAAAATAGCACAAAAACTTGACGACTTAGTGTACGTTACAAGTTAAACTAGTAATCCATTTCAAAATCTAGATCATATGAAGGAAAAATGGACAAGAAAACTGCAAACTTAGGCTTTTCAAAGTCCTTAGTTGTCAGAGTTTAGGTAATTACTTAACTTTAAGACTTTAAGAAGAACGCTTTAATTCCAGAGTGCATTGCCTGATAAACTGACCTTTACACATCTATGTCGTGTGAGGCAAAGAGACATATAGTTATTCAATCCCTTTCTTAAATTGAAATTAAGCCGCTATACGTAAGTAAGTAAATAGGTACTTTTACAGACAAAACTCAGATAATCTGAGTTCGCGCTACAACTGCTTCACGGCACGGATCAAGTCCTTGCCATCCCACTAGCCAAAACGCGCCAAGGTAGCACCATTCAGAACGAATCACCGTACAAAATGATATTATTTGTAACACAATCCGCGAACAACTACGCGCGAGATTGATATTACACTAGGGTGATATTGACATTAATTTATATGGATACGGTTTAAAAAATTATAATGGGCCGGGGACCCGGGGCTCGCGCCGCTAATAAAGTCCCCAGACGACGCGACGTTGGGGCGCGAATTTTTGGCGCGCGCATAAATACATATTTCGGCGGGAAACTCGGCCGGGGTGCGTTCGGAAATGATTGATCGGCCGATTGTGGAGGATGACGCGGTGAACTGACTATCTTTATGTCATTCATTATGTGTGAGACTTTTCTTCTCCGATGACAGTAAAAAAGGCCTAGAGAAAAAAAAAGTATGCTAGCGGGTTTTATCGCGATTATTTATTAGGTAAACTTTACCTTAATTACAAACCTTCCGCCGTGGTTGCAGTGGCCGTGGTCACGTCGGGAAAGGAGAACATGCGCCAAAATATCTCTTGAAATCGGAAAGGCCATTTATAGTTGAAAAAATGTGGTTATTGATTTGATTTTTTTCTCTCTCTACTTCTTAATGTATACTGCAGAAAGTGAATGAAGTCACGTGGTACAAAAAAATCTTCATACAAATCGAGCTCAAGCTATGACGTTATAACTTGCATGTATCGCCTTATAACGTATGAAGAGTTTATCAATAGGTATTTGAGTTACGTCGTAATTTTTTTTAACTGTTGGGTGTAAACCTTAGAAGAAAACTTTAAGAATTAAATGAAACAATCAAATGTAATAAGAGCTTTTTTATTATAATAGTAACTATAGTAACTATTTTCGCATTTTTTGTGACCCTGAAAATTCTTTAAAAATGGTTTTCTTTTAACTTTTCCCATTTTTACTTTTTGTATTAACATACGCATACGCAACGTTACTCCAATTTAAGCTAGATGCAAGTTGCCTATTGAATTAGGTTCGCTTAAGAAATAAACGAAAGAAATAAGAAACAAAGTTCTTAATTAGGTACATTAGTACCTAATAGCGATTACTACCTTATAGCGATTGATTAGTGTCTAATAGCGACAAGTTCCTAAGTACAAGTACCGGCAAACTAAGGATCAAAAAACAGTTCAAATGTGGAAAGTTCCTAAAATCGGTACTGTTCCAGATGTTTGCAGGCATTTGTAGTTATTAAGCCTTAATAGAAAGAAGAATAAACAGAGACATAGAGAGCTGCCATCCAGTTTGTAGATTAGCAAATGTTAATGGAATTAATTTGGCACACTAAACGCTTATAATCGAACTATATTCTAAATTATACGCAATTGCGACGTAATTACAATAATCTGTTCGTTTGATTTGCATAATTTCTTTTATTACCGCTCACGTGTCCGTGTAGAAATTATATTGTAAATAACTTGTTAAATAGCGTGTAAAATCCAGTCTTCCTTTGTTGCGGACTAGACAAACGGGATTTTGCATTAAAATTTGTTGTCCAGCGACATGTTGGTTATTCAAACTCAACTGCGTGGAAAATTTAAATAAACGATTCGATTTCTAATTTGAATTTCGAACGCTGACGACGCAGTTATGATATGACACAAAGTGTACAGAGAAATGCGACTCATTTAATTTTTATGTATAAAAATGGGTTTATGTATATTTTATTTATTTATTTAGAACACAAAACAGGTTACAGACATATTTACCAAATTGACATTCATCATAGATCAGATCTAGCCTATAACCCTAACATTGTGTACCTAACATGGACTTAGAGTAACTAGATTAGACTGAAAACTAAGTTTGGAATTTTTTTGTCCATTTTTTTCTACAAAATGATTGATAGATTTTGAAATGGACACCTAGTTTGAATTGTAACGTTCATTAAGCCGAAGTTCCTGCGCTACTTTCAATAAAACCTTTTCATTTCATTTTATAGCATTTCATTTCGGGTGTAATCGCGATTATTTATCAGGTAGATTTTAATTACATTACATTTCGTACGTTTCGGCAGCGTTAAGGGTTATACTAGCAATTAGACCAGTTTTCATTTGAAAGTCCTTAAAAAATACTAATGGGTACATTTTTCGCATTCGCATTCGAGAAAAATAACGTATTTAAGAAGGTAAATGTAAATTTTTAGGTAATTTTGCATGTGTGTAGGTACAGACGACAGTACATCAACCTATGGACGATAGCTGATACATTTATGTTTATACTACGAGCAGAGACGTTTAAGATCGTTATAACTTCCACCTCTGCAAGCATATAGGCCGAATTCAACTAATACATTAATAATAATAATAGTTCAATTTAATACTTTCAAAATTTTTACAAGTTGTTTACATTTTAGGGGTACTACTTACAATATTTGAGGCACAGCTGCATATAAACAATTATCTTCTGTGCCTGAACTAGGTTCTAGACCTGTATCTCAGGCCACAGTGCTCTTCTCGTTCAATACAGTATGTAGCTTAGACATGTGTACGTTAAAAGCAGTACAATACAAAAGTTAACAATTACGGTATTCTTACTATAAAGATAATATAAATTAATGTAGGTATTAATAGTTAATAGGTAGGTAGTAATTAATAGAAATAGATTTTTTCGACAACCATCAGCCGGAGTGGTCTGAGGTGGCTCAGGACAGAAAACTCAGGATTTGGGAAGGCCTTTGCCTAGCAGTGGGACACAAACATAGAGGCTACAAAAAAATAGAAAGACTGTCCTTCGGTTGTATTTATTCATAGTCGCGGTTTTGACGACTTATTTGAAATCGGAATAATTAGTTATCAGACGCGCATGGCTGAGTCGTTTTCATATTTTAAAATCGCTGCAAATGTATCAATTATGTAAATAACAGTTCGTAGTAGTTCTTTTATGTTTAATTTAATAGTAACTAAATATGTCACTGGTTAGCAGTGTGATTTATGGGCTGCCTTAATAACACTGGGTTGATCTAACATTAAATAAAAACAACTTTTTCCTCACCCCATCTCGGAAATGGTATTTTTGCTACAATAGTATTTAAATAAAATAGAATTTAGAACGTCGTGTGCGCTAAATTTGTTAATTCAAAATATTATTAAATCTATTTACTTCTACCATTACCTACTTTTTTTTATTTGCTCTCCGCCATTTTCTTTTCACATCATAATCCGCTATTTGACACGTATCAAATTTGACGCAATAAATGAATATTTTCTATAGTATTTAACGTAAGAAACCGAAATATATTGATTTTCCCCGTTTAATTCGTAACGGCGAAAACGCTATCCGCCATCTTGAAACCATCTAAAGTATGTAAACAAACATCTTTTAGCCAGAGCCAGTGGACATTGATTAATGATTAATGGACTTACATCAAAGTGATCTTCACATAAATACACCTAAGTTTGCAGTCGCCGTGATCACGGGTAGACTCGTGACCACGGCAACTGCAACGCTAATTCAATTACGTTATAGTTAATAAATAATCGCGATTAGACCGGTTAAACATACAACTATATACCTGTTGTCTGTCATAATCTTCAGCCCACTTCCTTTATCATCAGAAACTATCAGCCAAGCCGTGAACGGCACAGTCTAACAACGCGTCTCCCGGTACAAAACACCCCATTACGTGGGTTGACAGCGCGTCCCGCAGGACAGTTATGTTTCAGCTGATTTATCGTTCCCTGTAGCTAGGTGCCATTAGCGGGATAGCCGTGCTGTTTTGCGGATGATTACTGGTTCTTACGGCTTTCTTAGAGAGCTGGACTTTGCGTATATACAGGTGTAATAAATCCATTCAAAAATAAGGGATCCTATTCGGAAATACCTAACGACTTTTCCTACGGATAAAACTTCGATATTGCAAAAAAAATTCAGCTGTCCCATACCTCCTAAACTTACCATCCGAGGCAGTAACGTTTTGAACAGTTAATGTTTTTTCGCGATTTCTAAGTTTTCCCTTTTATTACATAAGTAGTGAAGCGCTCGTGGCCTAGTCGAATCGAGTGATTGAAATCAATCACTTGAGTTAAGCAACAACAGGCGCAGTCAGGTGCAGGATGGGTGATTGTCCCGTGACTACCACTAGTGGCATTTTTAGAGCGCTTCCGTGCTTCGCAAGGCACGTTAAGCCGTTGGTGCCGGCTGTCATGTGATGGCAGTCGTTAAGCTATGTCAGAGGCCTTATGGCGGCTTGATAACTTCTGACAGTAAGGCCCGCCACTGTCCTACAATCCCCCATCAACCCGGACTTGACCCCCGTGGTGGAGTATGGCCTAACCTTTCATAACCTTCGTGCCCCAGCAGTGGGGACATGCAAGGGTTGACATCGACATAGTAAAAGTAATCCCCCCAAATGTCATCTCTCAGGGTCCCTTGTCGACTCAACTATATCGTCCGACCATAGGACGCTGGTCTGCGCACTGACCATCGTCCAGTTCTCCGCTTATACCCAGCAGTGGGCAGCGGTGGGCTAAAGTTGATGATGATGAAAAGTTATTTATTTTGACGAGTAGAACCCTCAATTTTCGGTTGCCAATATGTTTCGGTTATGTTGAAGGTTTTATTACAACCTGCATAATATTTACAAAATACTCGTAGAAAACACATTGGTGGAACTCACATATTAGTTAAGAGCGCAGTAAAGTGGTCATGTCTGTCCACATCATCTTAAATGCATCTTTTTGATTTCACATATCCTTTTAAAAAAAGATTCTTTCCAGCCTTTCTCTTATTACGAGAATCGGGGGAGTAAAATTACGACGTCAGCCCTTTAAAATAATATGACGGCATTGACAATCGCATGATGTCATAAAGATTAGACTAACCTCATAGAGATTATAATAACTTTATATGCCAACAATGGCATCGCCGCGATGACAATCTAAGCCAGACGAGCCAACAAACAGACAAACACACAGACAACGTTGGCGCGTGCGTCTAATTTTCCCCCGCATTGCGCTTTCCCATTAAGATCCCGATGGATTAGCGGAATCAATGAGGGCTGTTGCCGGCTTGTCATTGCCCCTAACTGCGGTGAGTGGGGGCACTCGGAATATTGGTGTTATTAGTGAAATCAGCACGTATAATATACACCTTGGATTCTCAGAGTTAGTGATAGACTCTTAAAATCATAATAATTTATTGCCTGTTATGGTGGTAAAAATCAATCCCATCAACCTCAGCGTAGAGTTAATCTTTTGAGGTAAGTTTATAGTTTCAGGTTAGTTAATTGCGAATGTGAGTCTAAGGGTTGGTAAGGGTCGTCCCAGGCGGACATTATGTCCCAGGGATGTATTAGCAAAGGGAAAGATAAAAAGTACCCGGAACCGGCGTGCGTGCATGCAACGACTTATGAACGTTGATGAAGCGAAGGTGATCTGTCAGGATCGTGGCAAGTGGCAGCCCCTGGTCTCTGCCTACCCCTCTTGGATACAGGCGTGAGGTTATGTATGTATGTATGTATGTATGTATGTATGTATGTATGTATGTATGTATGTATGTATGTATGTATGTATGTATGTATGTATGTATGTATGTATGTATGTATGTATGTATGTATGTATGTATGTATGTATGTATGTATGTATGTATGTATGTATGTATGTATGTATGTATGTATGTATGTATGTATGTATGTATGTATGTATGTATGTTAGTTAATTAGGTCTATATCTAATTAATTCCCTAATGAGCACTATAGCGCCCTGTCTTCAGCTTGCCGCATCCAGCATTTGCCTGCAGTTTTCCGCAGTTCTGTATCCCACCTGGTCGAAGGGCGTCCTACACTGCGTTTGCCGAGTCGCGGTCTCCACTCAAGAACACGTTTACTCCAGCGGTTGTCGGTTCGTCGCGAGATATGGCCAGCCCACTGCCACTTCAGCTCGCTAGTTCTCTGAGCTATGTCGATAACTTTGGTTCTCTGTCGGATGCATTCGTTACGAATCCTATCCTTTAGAGAAATTCCGAGCATAGCTCTCTCCAAAGCTCACTGAGCGAGTTTGAACTGGTGGACCAGCCCTTTCATGAGTGTCCATGTCGAGGCTCCGTAGGTCATCACAGGTAAGACGCAGTGATTGAAAACTTTCGGTTTCAAACATTACGGTATGGATGACGAGAAGACTCGGCGTAGTTATCCAAACGCTGTCCGGCCCAGTAAACTATTGTCTGCTTGAAAAGTAGGTATCCACGTGACTCAACACGAATCACCCCACCGACGTGGACCATTGTCACTGGAGTCCCTCGGTGCGCGCAACAGTGATTTATTGCAGGACCCACCTGTTAGGCCGAATTATCGTTGCTAAGGGGCTCTTTGGAATTTTGGATGGATAGATCGAAGCATTGTAGTAATTTTCTTACCAGAGTTTTGTTTTCTTCAGCATGCTAGCGTCATATTCTTGTGCAACATAGACAGTTTCATTGGGCAGTTAGAGAAATAATAATTTCTTTTGTATGATTTTTTTACTTTTTTTAATTACTTAAAAGATAACACACAGAATACACAGGGTTATTTCCGAAAAGAGAAGTTGCTGAGACGCCGAAATTAGAGTTTGTGTTTGAAAACAGTTTTTATCCGTGAATTTTTCTCTGATATTTTTATTTCGAAATATCATAGTTTATATACCTACTCGTTTAGTTTTTATTACTGGTATGCAATAAGGAGCTGTCTATATATTTTAATTAATTTCGCGGCTTAGGCATTCTACCAGTTTTGCAGCTTAACTGTAGTGCTGTCTCTTTCGAATTTCTCAGCAAAAGGCGTGACAGAACGTTACTTAAGTATTTACTTTGTGAAATTCTCAATTTAGAAACCAGCCATGAAACTTTAATATCACTTTAAACATCATGTGTAGTCAAGCCGACCATCTGATTGGTATATTCTGTACTCCGTTATGACTCTGGTGGCATGTCATCGAGATCCCGCCATAATAGAATCCCATTACGTCGCCTCCTCGAGCGGTCCCCGGAGGTTTCAGAACGCATCGATTGCGTGTTCGAATTTCGAATCGGGCGAGGTTTGTGAGCAGACCCCGATTGATAGTGTTTGGTCAGGTCCAACGGCGTGGTCGGATATTTGACTGGAGAAATTGAGCTTTTTAGTTGGCTTGGAGAGTATCCACAGTCGATAGCTGATCATATCAACCTTTTCACACAAGCAATCAACTTAATAAATGTGAAGGTTATTTTCTTTCTTTAATGGGCATTATACTTTGTACTTTGCACAAATGATTTGTCTATTTATCTAAATACATGAACGTATTGTACACGTCTCACTCCAGAGTACAGGCCTTCGCTAAGCATTACCAATATTTGATCAGCAATAAAAATAAACCAAAATTTAAAAGAAAAACCACTATTTTGATCACTAGAGTAAATAAATGAGTAACGCCTGTTCAAATCCCATATTTGGAAGATGAATTTATTTTGAATTTTCTGCTGATTTGTTATGTTCTGATTACTTAGCATAACATGGCGCTCTTTTGTAGGGGAGGACTATGTCCACCAGTGGACTTTTATAGCCTGACGACGACGATTACTTTGGAATATTTATTTTGATCTATTTTGAATTTTCTGATGCTCTTTTTTATTGTGTTCCTACTCAATTTTATATTTTCTACTGACTACCAGTTGCTCTCCAAACACTTTTAGGTACCGCCGACAGAGATAATTTTATTTACCAAATCAGTATATTTTCTGATGGCTTATATTAGGTTATTTATTTAATTATTTCATTCCATTCAGCTTTCGTCCAGATATCATCAAAGTTTTTTAAATAAAAGTCAACGAGTTGATAATAGAGGTCGATATTTATTAAATAATGTGAGGAATGAATGCTCTAGTAAATGCTTCCTATATAAGTTACATGAAATAAAATACAGAAATATTGCTTTTAAATTGTATATTGCGAAGCACTCGTGGCCTAGTCGAACCAAGTGATTGGTTCACTTGGTTCGACTAGGCCACGCTTTAGTTAAGCAAGAACAGGCGCGGTCAAGCGCAGGATGGGTGACCATCCTGTGACTACCGCTAGTGGCATTTTTCCGAGCGTTCCCGTGTTTCGCAAGGCACGTAATGTCAGTCGTTAAGCCATAATAACTTCAGACAGTAAGGCCCGCCACTGTCTTACAGTCCTCCACCAACCCGGACTTGGCCCCCGTGGTGGAGTATGGCCTAACCTTCCTGCGATACAGGAAGAGATCTATGCCCCAGCAGTGGGGATATACCTACAGCGATTGATATTTTATAATGATTTTAAGTGCGCAGCGGATACTTTCGAGACCACAGTCAAAGACCTATAACTGTGTTCGGGACCAATCAAGCTCAGTTTCACAAAACCAAACCCACTTTAAAAGATAGTAGAGTTTCTTCTCGATAAATCTAACTGACCATTCCCTTAGTAAAAGATGCACCAAGGGGGTGAGACGGGGGGTGATCCGACAGAAAAGGGGGCCCCGTTAAAATGTTAATCGAATCTGAACCTAATGGGATTTCTTTCTTGAGGGGGCATGCCGAAAGGATTAATTTATATCAATTTAAATGGGTCATCCGTGTGTAGGGGTGATGCTTTTTTGTTGGCGAGCTCTCCTCCTTTTTTATATTATTCCATGCTTTGTATGTCGGTTGGTTAGTTCAGACGGAAGTCTGCCTATCCGGGTGTGTCTAGACTAGGTGGACAGACTTTTCTGCGTCTCTGTGATCCACCATCTCTGGATTTTATAAAGGCATTTGTTACTGCCGGCGATTTCATGGGGTTAGATCTGAGTGGCATGCGGTCGGCAACATGTCAACCTTAACACGCGTACTCTACTAATAGTGATGTTTCGGATGACTTTACAACAAAAATATGCAGCTTCACGTACTTTCAAGAGTACCTTATATTTCCATAGGCCAACTGCGAGGTACGATACTTCTTTCTGACCTCTATCATTTAAGAATCTGCCTTATGTCGTCGGTCCAGCGAGCTGACGGGCATCTTAAGCTGCGTGAAGTGCTTTATGGGAGGCCTATGTTCATGCGCCATGTATTAGATAGTAAGTAAGTATATAACTATATGAATAAATACCTGGCAGTTAGATGAAGTATTATCTTCTTAAATAGGTAAGTACAATACGCCCATTGTCTACCTACTTAATAGAGAACAAAAAAATAAAAATACTCTTATAGAAAATTTACACTCCGATAAGTAATTTCACTTCTGTAGACTTTTAGTCCGATTCTACTTACGGGTGTTGTTATATCGGAAGAGCCGGACTAAAAGTCTACAATGTGTTGTGCTTACGAAAGTTTTAGTTCAAAAATTTCACTTCTGTCAAAAACCACGCAGAATGTAGGCGCTGGATCCATTAAATCCATATTTACACATAAATAAATGCATTAAATCACGCCTGTGTCCCGGTGGTGTGGGCAGAGACCAGGGTTGGCCACTCAACTCGACTCCAAAGAACAACTCCGTCGATATACTGAAAAATAAATACAGCTTTTACAAAGTGGTAGATACATTATCCACCCTATTCCCACCGATATAGCCACATGCCACAGACTAAAAAAATACAATACTCTTTTTTAAATTATCCATAGCTGTATCCCACTGCTCGACAAAGGTCTCCCCTTCAGATTTCCACTCCTCCTTGTCTTTGGCCAACTCTTACCATCCAAGTTTAATATTTGGCCAGGTCGTCACACTATCTCCTTCTTGGTCTGCCACGTCACCGATAGCAGGTTAAGCAAAACTTTATCGATATCAACCCCTGTATGTCACCACCGCTGCTGCAGGGGCACGGGTCTCTTCCTGCATCGCATGAAGGTTAGGCCATACTCCACCACGGGGGCCAAGTCCGGGTTGGTGGAGAATTGTAAGACAGTGGCGGGCCTTATTCTCAGAAGATATCAAGCAGCCCATAAGGCCTCTAACATGGTTTTACGACTGCCATTACATGACAGCCGGCACCAACGGCTTAACGTGCCTTGAGAAGCACGAAAGCGCTCGGAAAAAATGCCACTAGCAGTAGTCACGGGACGGTCACCCATCCTGCACCACACTGCGCCTGTTGTTGCTTAAATCAAGTGATTGATTCCAATCACTCGGTTCGACTAGGCCACAAGCGCGTCCTATCAAAAGTTTATCACTATTAAAATTGAAAAAATGTAGACGCTCGTTTCACAACAGCCTGTACACGCGCGGGTCACACAGAGCACTCCTACAGGGTGCCCTAATCCGCGCCTAAGCGTTTGTTTATAGCGTCGTCGTAATGTATGTGGGAGAGAGCGCGTGTGGGCAAATTAAAAACACGACTACACGAGAGGAGACAAATTCAACCGTTGCTACAACGTTGCTGCAATTGGATCGTTTTAAATCTAATCATGTCTTTTATATTTGGCTGTTGTCAGTTTAGCGATATCACGTCTGTTTACTATGCGGTCGTGGGTTCGATTACTACTGGAGGCAAGTATCAACCCATGTATGTCCCCACTGCTAGGGCACGGATCACTTGCTGCATCGCAGGAAGGTTGGGCCATACTCCACCACGAGGGCCAAGTCCAGGTTGGTGGAGGGTTGTAAGACAGTGGCAGGCCTTACTGTCAGAAGTTATCAAGCCGCCCATAAGGCCTCTGATATGGCTTACCAACTGCCATTACATGACAACCGGCACCAACGGCTTAACGTGCCTTGCGAAGCACGGAAGTACGGGCTTTTTTCCTACTGGAGGCCGCCGAACATTTGTACGATTGGCCATATTCAAGGACATCACAAACATAGAAATACATTCTATGTTTGTGATGTCCTTCCCTGGTTATGGCTTCCCAAGGCACAGGGTATCCTAATTTGGGACCAGGACAAGTGATTGTGTTGTGTGGAATTTATTTATTATGTAAGATTATCAAAATAATAGTTTCGATTATATCCGTTAAATGAATAATAATGGCGTTGTTAAATAAACCTAAACTTTCGTTCCCACCATTTAGGCTTGCAAAGAGATTTAAAATAATATTAACTCTGTCAATTAAGGACTTGAAAAGACGAAGTTTAGAGTTTTTGTCCATTTTTTCTCTAACATCATACAGATTTTGAAATAAACACCTAGGTTGTATCACTGGTTAATTTCAATAAGTCACAGTTTCTGTGTTATTTTGAATAAAATACTTCAATTTGATGTAGGATAGGATGTATGATCATCACACATCACAACAACACGGCAAAGAGATTTAAAATAATATTAACTCTGTCAATTAAGGACTTGAAAAGACGAAGTTTAGAGTTTTTGTCCATTTTTTCTCTAACATCATACAGATTTTGAAATAAACACCTAGGTTGTATCACTGGTTAATTTCAATAAGTCACAGTTTCTGAGTTATTTTGAATAAAATACTTCAATTTGATGTAGGATAGGCGTACGATCATCACAATGCGATATTTGCTTTGCCAGAGGGTTGAAAAAACATAAACAAAAATGTTTGGTCCCTAATGTAACGTTAATTAAGCGACAGTGTCTGAGGTACTTCGAATAAAACATTTTTTAATTTTGTTAAGGAATTAACCCCCGCATGCCTTACGTGCACAGAATAGGCCCTTCTGACTTTTTTTTAGCGCAAAGCTTGCACCAAAACGATTGGGTTAGAGTTCTTTTTGCACTTGTTATATTGCACTGCACTATCGGGGATCTCTTACAAAGGACCGAGGCTCGTATCGTGTGTGGTGAATATACAAGCACATCTCTTCCCTAAGTGACATTTCATCGTTTATATTGCAAAATATCACATGACAAGAAAAAAAATGTTTTTTAACTGAATTAGCAAGACATCATAATGAACACAACTTACACTTACATTAAGAATCAAGTTTTCCTTCAATTTAGATGAAAATTGGAAAATCACGTTTTTTTAAATATGAGGTGTTGCCGACGAATATAGCATTGGTGATAGAATCCCATGACAAACGTGGAGATTAGAGGGTTCTTAGCAGTCCGAAAGGAGAGTAGGATGGGCTATCTTGGCTAACAGTGACGGAATAACAGAGTAGTCAATCGAAAGTAAAGGGAAGAATGGACTATTAATTGCACGTCAATCATAGTAAAACCTCCGTAACTCGACATAGCTTCTTGGGTGATGCGATTTCCTTGACATGCATTGGCACGGAGTAGTAACTATATCACGAAGGTTATAAATCTGGACAATTTTATTTATTAAAAACAAAACACCTTTATGAAATTGAAATTATAGTTTTGAACTAAAACTTTCGTAACCTACATATTATCAAGCAAGTGAATCCGGAACTGCGTTATCAATTTAAAATTATACTTATATCTAAAATCTATAAAACGGGGTCTCTATATAACAATGACCGCAAGTTGTTCGAAATCTAGTACAGTTCGCGCAAATCTATTTGTTAGCTCAGAAGTTGACGCTGCAGCCACTGATGTTCCATTTCGCTGACACTCATTTTTTGCTCTGCAACGCGAAGCTCGCTAACTTCACAGCTAACTATACCTTGATTTTTTTTAGGTGGACTAAACTGACAGTTGGTGGGTAGCCACGTAATGGAAAATAGAAAATAGTGTTGTACTCAGAGTGATTGAATAATAAACATTTTCATTCAAGCATTCGTTCATACAATTGCAGACTGGTGAATGTTATATAACTCGCTCCAACTATAAACTCTAAAATTAAATAATACTTAAGATTTAGTGATAAAATGACAGAACATGACAGACATGCCATGTTCATTCCTTTCTGTTTAGGAATAGGAAAAAAAATCAGATTAAAAATTTTAATCACCATTTATTTCCGAACTATCATTTTCTGAATCAGAATTCGTGACAGATAGATATTCGTGCAACCGATCGACTACGAAAATGGCAGACGATTGAAGCGCATGACATGAACTTTGACATGTATGCGTCATCAGTGCTACCAACTATGCGATAATTTAGAGGTGCATATTTTTTAAAGTATACTCCTAGAAATTACAGAATATTTTGTAAAGTTTATGGGTTTTTAGATGTAGGTATGTTTGTTTAATTGGTAGGTATTTAATGATTACAATTAAGATACATTATTTTCCCCAAATAAAGGAAATGAAACTGAACAGTGAATGGTTGAATTAAATCGATCATTCAATCAACACATGAAGTCACATCACTACGATCTTGCTCTGACAACATTTAAAAAAAAATAAGAGCATTTTCAGCTGTCAGTTTAGTCCACCTAATGAAAAATCAAGGATAGAAAATTTGCACGGACTGTACAACGATGCCGTGCAGTTACGGTTCCCATCCGGTGTGGAAACCGTCCAATCGGTAATACCGACGGAAATGCCTTTTTTCTTGTACTATGGTATCGCGTACGTTGTATGAGCACGGGAGCTGCAATCCGATCGTCTTTGGCCTTTTGTACGACATTGAAGATCTGGTTCGGGGTTTTAATGGAGATTAGAGGAGATTGATGAATTGTATCAAGATGAGCTTTTTCAGTTTCGAGTTCTGTAAAGTATTCTACATTTGATCAAGACCTTATATGATCTCCATGATGTTCTTGCAGCTTACTGATTTAAGGTGATTGTTTATTCGTGAGATCGTCACTCACAAGCTGATGAATTTGAAAATGGACTAGTTTTGTGTTACGTTGTTGAATTGAATAAGATAATATGACCGTTGAACGGAGTTTGGAAAATCTGTCTTAGTTTTTGCATTAATTACAATGGGCATACTTAGTGACTTTGTTTTCTAAGTTATGTATGTACACAT
The DNA here is from genome assembly GCA_934045075.1 of Yponomeuta sedellus. Taxonomy (NCBI): domain Eukaryota; kingdom Metazoa; phylum Arthropoda; class Insecta; order Lepidoptera; family Yponomeutidae; genus Yponomeuta; species Yponomeuta sedellus. Next base: position 7,188,802 of record OW203743.1, read on the forward strand.
GTGAAGTCATAGCAATACGAAGTAAAACATCGTGAGGAAACCTGAGTCTCTGAGGTTCGAGCTAAGGTGAATTTCGTGAGCTCAGTGCTTGAAATTCAGTGATTAAGCCCATATTGTATCTCTGTGGGAGAAGGCCTGTGCCGTGCATTGGGCGTACATAAGCTGCATTATTTAAAATTAATCTAATTTAGATTTCTTCTGCGTTTACACATACTATTTACAGTTATATATTAAACGAGTCCAATCATTACAATCCAATTGGGTAAAACGTAATTACCTTAGCTACTCGCTATACGCGAGTCATTAACAAACACTAACATTTTTAAACAAACACTAACAATTTGTATGGCAAGCAATAAAGTCTTAAATAGACTTATGAAATGCAGATTATCGACACTAGAGTACCAGTAATTAAGTGAACTAAAGAATTTAAGATGTTTTTAAAAGTCAATAATCATTTAAAAACCTATTTAGAGGCTAAAAATTCCACCCATGCCGGGATTCGAACCCTCGACCTCTGGCTATCCGTGCCAGCGCTCTTTCCAACTAAGTGACTCACCGGCATCAGTGAAATTTCGAACCTCTTTACAATACTCTGTATTACGTACAGGCAGCGACATCTGGCTGAAGTAATTTGCATGACTTGCAGCATTTATGATCTTTTATTCATTGTTGTTTTGTAAAATCTTGTAAAACACGAGAGTCATTAAAACGTTTAAAACGACCAATTAAAAATTCTAATTTCAAGAACCATAAAGCTCTACCACTGACTGCTACCGTAACAATGTCAAAGTGGGGCTTCAGATTTAGAGCTCCATAATAAGTTCCTTATACTACTGCATAATTTCTTGACGATAACTTAGCGCTATCCAAATACATATCAAAATGTAGGTAGACAATAGTTATGCAAACTATGCACAAACACTACATAACTAGTCCGAAACACAAATAATCTCACTTCCAGTTGCAACCGCGTGCTACACCGTTGGCCGTAAAAAAAAGCTACACGGATTCGAAATTCAAAAATAGAATCAAAAGAGCAACTGTTGCTCGATAGGATTTTCAGTACGCTTTGTCACTTCGCGTTTGTGCGCCCGCCATGACAGTTCTATGAGCGGTTGCCTAGCAACGCGGCCTAATTGGCGGGAAATCGCTTGCTACTTCCCAACGGATTATAGCGCGCGTATGAGGTGCTTTGTTCATTTAATTATTATATCTCGTTGCACTGTGATGTTCGGCGAAATGAGATAAATACTGTGTACAGAGGTACCTATTTTATTAAATACGACGTATTATATCACTGTTAATATGAAAAAAATCGCGATAATCTAATAGGCATACTATTAAATTACTATTATGTCTCTCTCTCTCGCACAACGTCCATATTAATGAAAAAGATGGTAGCAAATAGACCCTTTATCATACTATATAATCAGCGTTATTTAGAAGACCGAAGGCAAATAACGTAAAAACTGACAACCATTCAATCGCGGTATCGCCAAATAAACCAACAAAGAACGTTTAAAATTGCTTATTTTTGACATAAATTAGCTCATAATTTCTGATTATTAAAAAACTAAATAAAATATAGGTATATTTTAATATCGTGCATAATTTCTATAATAATATTGATCTTACACTTATTTTCTGTTTTAGGTACGTAAGTATTCCTTTAAACACTTGAACTATTTATTAATAGATTTTAAAAAGGCACGATTGCCATTGTAAACGCTGGTGGGCAAAATTGCAACTGCTAGAATGGAAAAAATCATGAAAAAAAGTCCGAATCGTGTTCGAAATTGCAAATGGCGCCCAACGAACCGTTTGCACTTTCCAGTTTAGTTAATAGTTTAATCTCCAACACTGATCGGGAGTCAGCAGCTCGGAATAACCAATCGGTGAATATTTCATTTTGTAGGTATTTCCCTAGCATTTTCCAATAGCACCGGGGCTTGTTAGCGGATTAAAGTATTTTGGCTTTTATACCGATTGTAACAGAAGTTATTTCAATAAAAAAATATAAAATAAAAGGTTTCATTGGATGATTGGAAAACTGCTCTACAATATCGCCTGGGTACTTCAGTTAGGTGTCCAGGACATATTTTAGATAGGATACCTAAGTATAGGGCCTCTGCAGCGTATAATAATAAGAAAAGTGTATAATAATATTGCGTATTAATACACGTTCCTTCGCCCGCCCCCGTCAGTTTAACCAAAACTTTGCTGTTTGAAAATTTTAAAATTTACCGCTGTTGATCAATGCCACTAACTGTGAAGGAATAATTTTGGAAGGTGACATATAGGTACAAACCTAATGAAATGAAATTAATTTCATTTCAACGTAAAGAATTTACATTATTTTTGCTGAATGTACTGTGTAAAATTATAAAGGCTGCCTGGAACAGAACACTTTCAGTGATAAGGCCGTTGTCAGGTTAATCTTAGGTTAAGAAATATCTGCGTACTTTAATACTGCGTATAAAGAATACTTTACTCAACATAAGAAAGGTAATTTTCTTATGTTCAATAAAGTATATCAATCAATTCGTGTAGGGCAGACCAACTTTACTATGCCATGGTTGTATAGTTCTAGTTTCAGAAATTGGTAAATTTTATTGAACATAAGAAAATTACCTTTCTTAAAAAATCATACCCAGCAAGCTGCAAAAATAGAAGGTACACCTACGAATGGGCATTGCCTTTGCTTGAACCAAACCCAGCTGAAAAAACAGAAGGAAAACCTAATAAAGGCACAAATAAAATGCCCTCATAACAATAAAAGGCAGAACACCTGTGCGAGATTACGGTAATTATTTTGTGACGTCACACGGTCTGGTGGGCTATGAACAATTAATTATAGTCGAAGTGAGACCAATGAAAGAAGGGATTATAAAATGTTGGACCTTTTTACGCTGCCATTGTGTGATTGATAAAATACAGGCGACCCTTCGCAGTTCTGTTTGTCGACCTGTGCCATTAACAGGATCGTTATAAGTAGAGTATAAATACCTACAGTTGGCAAGGAGACATAATAGGGAGAGTTTAAAACCACCAAAAATTTAAAAACGCATTTGTAGTAACATAATTCGAGTTTATATTTTCTGTCGGCGCCCATGCTAGGAAACCCCGTATCGTGTTATTACATTAGAATTTTTACTCACCTATAACAAAAAATATACTAGACATGCAACTCGGTAAGTGATATTTTATATTTTTTTAGAGAACATCGTGAAATATAATGTTTTTATAAAAACATAGATAGGCATACTGAGTGTCTGAGGAACTCACATACCTAAGAGCTTGAAACTGCCAATTCACATTGAGCACGCGAGGCGAAGCGCTCGTGGCCTAGTCGAACCGAGTGATTGGTGCCGGTTGTCATGTAATGGCAGTCGTTAAGCCATGTCAGAGGCCTTATGGGTGGTTTGATAACTTCTGACAGTAGGTAAGGCCTGCCACTGTTTTACAATTCTCCACCAACCCGGACTTGGCCCCCGTGGCCTAACCTTCCTGCGATGCAGGAAGAGACCCGTGCCCCAGCAGTGGGGACATACAAGGGTTGATACCTGATACCTACGCGTGGCGATTAACCCCATACTCTCTCTCTCTGCCTCTGAGAGAAGGCATGTGCCCTATAGACGTATATAAGCTGCATTATTATCTACATAAACTCCGCATGCACCGGCAAACAGCAATTTTGCACCAAATAAAAGGCCTCATAATTAAAGTGACTGCTAATGAGTCAGTGATTTAACGGCGTCGGTGCCAATTAAGTTAATGTAAACAGGAATAATTACGCCGCCGTTTCGGACAAAATTGTGTTTTGGCGCGTTTTACCACATAAGTGTTTAGCCGTTGCTATGTAGTCACCACCTATTTATTAGGTGTAGGATAACTTTATTTGATAGAATTTAGACATTGGTTACACATTTAGCAGGAACAGGTGTTATTAAAAATAGAACGCAATACTAACCTGAAGTTATTGTACCTGTTTTTTTCAGTAACAATAAACTACAACTATAAAATATTATGAAATTAATGTAAAGAAAGTTGAAACAATTTTTTTGATTTCAATAAAGATAGATAGATAATATAAAAGACTAAGTCTGGGCTTTGGACAAAATGGACACCTAGTTTGACTTGTAACGTTCATTAAGCCGCAGTTCCTGTGCTACTTTGAATAAAACCTTTTCATTTCATTTCAGATATTATTGGAAACCTGTGTATGAACAGACGGTATTTTTTTTATGTACCTTTGATTGTCCCACTGCTGGGCACATGCCGCCCTTTCAGTTTCCAACCCTCCCAGCCCATGGGTACCTCTTGCCCACCGATAAACAATACAATAATAGTATGATGGTACAATCTTTCAATCTTTTATTGCAGACTAAGTGTAGATAGGTGGTATACATTTTGTGGTACTTATTACTTAGTCACCCTTCACGGATATTGCAAAGTGGGTGAGACTTACATCTAACATCGAAGCATTTAGATTATACATCTAGGTACAAGTCTGAGCATTCAAGAATTTATCCAGTGAATAAAAGCATTTTTCCATTAAGAATGTTTTTAACCTAGTTATAAATGTAATACATTTTTTTTTCATTTTTTATTTCAAGCGGGAGTTTATTAATTTTTACTGACATGTGATATGGGCTACAGTTTAACATCTTGAGTCTCGAAGGAGGGAGTAGGAGTCTATTTTTATGTCGGGTATTAATATTGTGAATATCTTTAACTTGTTTAAATATTTGCGGATTTTTGTATACAAAAGTACATATATCAAGTATATAGATTGATGGTACAATAATAAATAATATTCGGCATCTTTTGACATTCTTTTGGACCCTATCAGTGCTCCATTTTTAGGCAGACCTGCACTACTTCCTAATTATGGCTTAAGCAGTATTTAACTATAATTCCCTGTATAAAAATCTATTTAATTATAACTTATATCATGTTTAGGAAGTGGTGCAAAAGGGCTTTAAAGAGAAGAGAGTGCTCGTTGGTAATATGAGCTCTGTATTTCCAGCAAAGATAATTAGGTTGGGTTTAAAAAAATTATTCGCAAAAGAACCAAATTAGTTCCCTTATAGAGAAAAATGTAGGTGCTCGTAAATAAAAATATTACTTAGTAGGAACACTACGCTCGTGTGCAAAAGTAAGTCATCTGATAAATGATTCTAGTTTTACCGTAATTCGTCGGCGGTTGTATTAACTGCAACTCATTGGTACTTCTTAGGCGTGTGTCACATATGCAGGGCGTGAGAGGAGGGCTCGGATAAGATGCGGCGACCTTTCAATTCGTTTTCATACAAAATGTACAGCAATGAGGCATAACCCACACAGATAAGACGGACTGAGGACGCGAACTCTGTATAATGCGTCGCGTCTTTTCCGCGTCCCACGTCCTTTCTATGTGCTTGAAAGCATAATAAATAAAAGCAAAACAGAGCTCTAATACAGCGTGGAGCGGTATTATCGTCCCATTATAAGTTAGCCGCAGCCACCCCAGGCTAGGGATACCATACTACTGGCATTTGGCGGCATTTTAAGGCCTACACAACAGCGTGCGGCAGGCGCCTTGAGTCTAAGACCATACAGTTTTTGAATAGAATAATTTTAGTACGCCAATAGTTGTTATTTACCTCTATTTAGTGGTTTTAAAGTTATAGGTGGCAATCATGAATTCTTATCATTCGTTTAGGAGGCAATTGATGTATTTGGTTTAAGACGACCTGAGAAAAGATAGTCAGAGTGGAGTTTTTTGTCCCGCTGCCGTTTTATCTATTACAATACGACCCGATGGCAGCAACTTATATTTTACATTATACATTGGCATTCAGCAAACAGAATGTATTTAAAAACCTATTTAGAGGCTTAAAATTTCACCCATGCCGGGATTCGAACCCGCAACCTCTGGCTATCCGTGCCAGCGCTCTACCAATCGAGCCAATGGGCGACTCACGGCATCAGTGAAATTTCGAACCTCTTTACACTATTCTCTGTATTTCGTACAGGCAGCGACATCTGACTTAAGCAAATTGCATTACTTACAGCCCCGACTACCTACTTTGCAGTTAGGTTTAACATCGGAACGATATCACTGTACCTACATGATTATACTATTTTTATTTTAATGCACTAACCCGTGCTAAGGAACAAATTTAAAAACCTATTTAGAGGCTTAAAATTTCACCCATGCCGGGATTCGAACCCGCAACCTCTGGCTATCCGTGCCAGCGCTCTACCAATCGAGCCAATGGGCGACTCACGGCATCAGTGAAATTTCGAACCTCTTTACACTATTCTCTGTATTTCGTACAGGCAGCGACATCTGACTTAAGCAAATTGCATTACTTACAGCCCCGACTACCTACTTTGCAGTTAGGTTTAACATCGGAACGATATCACTGTACCTACATGATTATACTATTTTTATTTTAATGCACTAACCCGTGCTAAGGAACAAATTTAAAAACCTATTTAGAGGCTTAAAATTTCACCCATGCCGGGATTCGAACCCGCAACCTCTGGCTATCCGTGCCAGCGCTCTACCAATCGAGCCAATGGGCGACTCACGGCATCAGTGAAATTTCGAACCTCTTTACACTATTCTCTGTATTTAATACGAAATACAGAGAATATTTGCTCGCCCATTGGCTCGATTGGTAGAGCGCTGGCACGGATAGCCAGAGGTTGCGGGTTCGAATCCCGGCATGGGTGAAATTTTAAGCCTCTAAATAGGTTTCTGTATTTAATACGAAATACAGAGAATAGTGTAAAGAGGTTCGAAATTTCACTGATGCCGTGAGTCGCCCATTGGCTCGATTGGTAGAGCGCTGGCACGGATAGCCAGAGGTTGCGGGTTCGAATCCCGGCATGGGTGAAATTTTAAGCCTCTAAATAGGTTTTTAAATTTGTTCCTTAGCACGGGTTAGTGCATTAAAATAAAAATAGTATAATCATGTAGGTACAGTGATATCGTTCCGATGTTAAACCTAACTGCAAAGTAGGTAGTCGGGGCTGTAAGTAATGCAATTTGCTTAAGTCAGATGTCGCTGCCTGTACGAAATACAGAGAATAGTGTAAAGAGGTTCGAAATTTCACTGATGCCGTGAGTCGCCCATTGGCTCGATTGGTAGAGCGCTGGCACGGATAGCCAGAGGTTGCGGGTTCGAATCCCGGCATGGGTAAAATTTTAAGCCTCTAAATAGGTTTTTGAATTTGTTCCTTAGCACGGGTTAGTGCATTAAAATAAAAATAGTATAATCAGAATGTATTTTTTTACTTTGAAATAAATTGAATTAAATAGTCTACAAAACATTAAGCAGTACAAACCACGTCGTAACAATGGTATGACCCGCGCAAGTTAAATTTAATTACATCGCAAACATGAATTGCGATCATCGAAAATCGATGCGCGCAAGGAGCCGCTATTGCAAGGGTTCTAATAGTGACAATGAAACAACCACTACTGTAGGTACTAATATGACTATTGAACAACAATGCGTTTTATGAAAAACGAGAAGATTTCATTTCATTACCGCTTCGGGTCTACGCGCGCACATATGTTAAACCATCTAAGAGACATTGCAACGTAAAATCATGTTACGTAAGCCGACCCTGAAACTGCCATTTTCCTAGTAAATTAAGGCCCTGCATGATCTAAGACAGGCAATGTTGAAAATTTCGTAAAGGAGTAGAGTGCACTGATGTAAAGGTTGATTTGACGCAGACACACGCTGGCTTACATATCACTGGCTGGACGGAACTGATGTACTAAATGGTTTTTTACTTCTTGATATCAACCCTTGTATGTCCCCACTGCTGGGGCATGGGTCTCTTCCTGCATAACAGGAAGGTTAGGCCATACTCCACCACGTCGCCAAGTCCGGGTTGGTGGAGGATTATAAGACAGAGGCGGGCCTTACTGTCAGAACTTATCAAGTCGCCCTAAGGCCTCTGACTTGGCTTAACGACTGCCAAAAGATAACTCTGTAGTTTTTTAGGCATCGTAGACAGGGATCTCTGCAACTATAAATGGCAACCCTACCCGGGGCGGACTTAGTGGCCACTCTGCCATGCTGTAGGGATAGCAACGAAAGGCATAGCAAGGAGTATGTTTAAAAGTAGGCGTATGTTTTAAAAAAGTATCTGTCTAAAGTAAAAAAAAAGAAACTATACTATATTATATTTTTACGCTAGAACAAGCGCTTAATTTCAAAGAACTCTGTAGAAATATGTACAATAAAAGTGATTTTAAGAGCAATTCAAATTTACTTGTCTTTAAGGTTGGCTAGTGCTCACGGTATCTGACAGCTGTATATGTTTATCCATCGGTAAGCTCTATCTAGTGAAAAAGTCTAAAATCGTCTTAAAACGTTACATTCTCTGAGGTCAATCAAATGTGAGTCAAACTATAGGTCTATTTATTTATAAGACTATTGTAAATATTTTTGTGAGGCCGTTTTTTTTAATTAATCGGGAATCGAACCCACAACCACCGGTTCAGCAATAAGACATAATTCCTCTAGACCAACTAGTCAGCCACCTTAAAAGTCAAAAGCATCATTAATAGTTATTGTTTATGATTGCGGTCATCTCCACAGATTATCATCTGACCGTTGCTATCGCTCCACTCCCCCTCACAGCAGAAAGTCCCGCCCACCTCCCCACAGTTAAACAAAGGCAAGCCAATTATTATTAAATATTCCCGACGCAATTTACTGCCGCCCCGTGTAATTGCCACCGGCGACAATGACGTTTAATAAACGTTACATATCGCCTTAATTAGTGCTATTAATCTGTTTATGTGCAGCGCTTCGCAACGGGCATCAAAGTTTTTGGCGGGAAGCTAATTGCGAAAAACAAAATGGCGCGCGGAGTTTTCGCGCCCACTAATTGGGTTTCAGGAAAATTGCTGTGTTAAGTGCGTTATTAACGTTAATTTTTAAATAATCAATTTCGATTAATATTGGTGCCATTTTTAATAGCGTATGTGTTGTTATATGGAAGAGTAGTCCGTATACACTAGTTAATGCCTGCGACTTCGTTAGCGTGCGGTATTTTGATGTGTATTTTTCCGGAATAAAAACTACATCTGCTAATCATCATCAAGCAACTAACATAAACTTATAATAATAACTTCCACACAACACAATCACTTGACCTGGTCCCAAACTAGGATATCCTGTACTATGGTAACCAAGCAATGACGTCACAAACATGGAAATACAGCCAGACTGGCCACTTACGCAAATGTTACGGCGGCCCGCAGTGGGAATCGAACCCTCGACCTCTGTCTTTGTGCCCAACGGCGTGATCACCGATTTTTATGATTTTTTTGTGTATATGGCAAAGGAGGGTTTGCGGTGTCAACTGGTATAGGTAAATATATGTGCTATTTGTGCCAAATTTCATATGAATCAATAAGTCTAGCGTGGTTGAGTAACAAACATCCATACATCAAAATTAGGTATTCATAACAATAATATTTAGGAAAGAAAAGAAACAAAATATAGTAATAACAATATGTTTTTTACAAAAGTACCTAGTATAATATTTACTTGATTAATTTTTTCGGACATTTTTTCTTGAGAGGCTATTTTCTTATTAAAATCATATTTTCGTGAAAAATAGCAGCGATAAATCTTTCATCAGTCAATTAACCTAATCTTATCTCGCAAACAACAATTTCGCACAAAAAATCGACACAATTGTCCCCATTGTTGAAGTAACACAACAAAAGGCAATCTACGCCATATGGGTGCCTTGTAAACGCCTGCCATTACGAGTAAACTAGCAAAAGGGTGATATTAGAAGGAATAAAATCACAGTGGGTAAACTTCGAACGAAGCGCTCGTGGCTTAATTCAACCGAGTGATTGGAATAGTTAAGTAACAACAGACGCAGTCAGGCGCAGGATGGGTGACCATCCCGTGACTACCGCTAGTGGCATTTTCCAACGGCTTAACGTACCTTGCGAGCGCTTCCGTGCTTCGCGAGGCGCGTTAAGCCGTTGGTGCCAGTTGTCATGTAATGGCAGTCGTTAAGCCATGTCAGAGGCCCTATGGGCTTGATAACTTATGGCAGTATGGGCCGCCACTGTCTTATAAATTATAATCCAGAGAAGAGATAACTGTACCCTATACGCATGCTAAAAACCTATTAAATAGACAGCCTATTCGTTTGGTGACGTAATTATAAATACAAATATCTTTATATTATTTTTAATGCACTAACCCGTGCTAAGGACAATTCAAAAACCTATTTAGAGGATCTAAATTCCACCCATGCTGGAATTCGAACCCGCGACCTCTGGCTATCCGTGCCAGATACAAAGCTTCGTGTACAAATATCTTTATTAATTTTACTTAATTTGAAATTACACTGGATGAATCGCAGATGCAACCAAAGTCGGATGAATCTGTGCTATACTGGCTACCGCTTAAAAGAGCAAAGCAACTATTGGATTATGGTGTACGGCTAAGGATGTTTTGGGTAAAACGTTCTTGTGTACGGCTTAGAGTGAAAGAGGTAAAATTGAAGAGTAAAAAATATTCTAAAAATATTCTGGTATTACAAATTATTAAAAAGCGAAGACATTGCTATGTTCACAAACAACTATTCCCGCACACAATTTTTCTGTCTTGAGGTAACTTTTCATCTAAGTTGATGTGCACTTACTGTGTACTTTTACCGTATCAGTGCACTAGTCTCCAAGGAATACAGCGGGGTGTTGCGTTTATGTCAGATCGTTTATTTTAAATGCCACTAAATTATGTCGGACAATACCGCCGATAACCGGCTTGATTTGATACTTATCTCGCTTGCCACAACGTATTTATGGCCGCGTTGCAAATTGTGTCAAGTGTTTTTGCACCATCGGACATTGAGCCTTCAGTCGTCGTTTGCTGGTTAATCCGTAAATTTTTGTTTGCAAGTAATCGGATCAGGATCAACCCTTGTATGTCCCCTGCTGCTGCTGGGGCACGGGTCTCTTACTGCATCGCAGGAAGGTTAGGCCATACTCCACCACGGGGGCCAAGTCCGGGTTTGTGGAGGATTGTAAGACAGTGGCGGGCCTTACTGTCAGAAGTTATCAAGCCGCCCATTAGGCCTCTGACGTGGCTTAACGACTGCCGTTATATGACAGCCGGCACCAACGGCTTAACGTGCCTTGCGAAGCACGGAAGCGCTCGGAAAAATGCCACTAGCGGTAGTCACGGGACGGTCACCCATCCTGTACCTGACCGCGCCTGTTGTTGCTTAACATAAGTAATTGATTGCAATCAATCGGTTCGCCTAGGCCACGAGCGCTTCAATGTTTGTGTCTGTATGTAAATGAAGGAAGGGAAATAACCAGTTTTTTCCTTTTAAGATGAGGTACGGAACCCTAAAATAGCTCTTTTTCTAAACGACGCAAAAGCGCAACATTTTGACATTTCTGTTTGTTTAGCTGGTTGAGTTTAGATTTCCACAGAGTTTTATCCCGTAATTTATTCTTTCTAATTTTAATTTTACTTCATAACATAACATTACATAACACTATGTATTCACAAAGAAAAAAAAATCCTATAGAACTAGTTACTATGTCTGGATCGTTACCAAGTAACAGACTAAGTAGGACTCGGTAAAGAAGTTCAATCTATCGACGCACTCAAACACGACCGACGGCTTGCTGTGTACTCAAAGTCGGGTTGCATTGCTAATAAATTGCATCCACAGCGGCATTCAAATAAACAAATAGTCAAACATTCTCTGCCCCAAACGTTTTGCCTATGCATGTCTCAAGGGAGAGGGCATCTGAATTTTGTATTCTAAAACACACTCCTCTTTATTTGTACTCCCTTCTCCAATATATTAGTCCAGTTCATCCAAAGGTTGTCTGGCAGAGATCACATTTAGTAAAAAGGCCGCCGCCTGTACTATTACTTTAAGAATGATAACAGTAAGTAATATCCATTTTTATATACAACTAGCTGACCCAGCGAACTTCGTACCGCCTAACAGTCGATTCTTTATTTTTTTTCATTTTTCTCCCCGTAAGAACCATCCTCGTACTTCAAGGAATATTCTAAAAAAATTATTAGCGAAATCGGTTCAGCTGCTCTCGAGATTTGCGCTTACCAACACATTCAACGACTCATTTTATATAATAGAAGATAGAAGACTAGCAGTGCCCCGAGGTGTTACACGCCGCTTATCGATCTTATCACGGTTTAAGATATTTTCCCGCAGTAAAACATAGCCTATGTGTTAATCCAGGGTGTCAGCTAACTGCATACCAAATTTGGTTAAAATCGCTCCAGCTGTTTAGACGTGAAGAAGTAACAAACAGGCACACTCACAAACTTACGCCTTCATAACATTAGTGTGATGTAATAAAGTGTTCTCTATCTCTATCTACTGTATCGCTACTATACAATCGATATCGACCTTTGTATGTCTCCACATGTGTGGTGTCGGCCTAGAGAATAGCACCAACCCAATTTCTTCCCGCGGGTGTCGTAAAAGGCGACTAAAGGACACAAACCGGGGAGTGGGCAGCAGCGCCCCCTGCAGTACAATTCCACCGAACTGCGATCCCCAACCCGCATGCCCAGCGTGGGGATTATGGGCATTACCCCCCAATGATGGCACAACCTTGCTCTATGCCGCTCATTGGGGAGGGCTATGTCCAGCAGTGGACTAATATAGCCTGAAGAAGAAGAAGATGTCTCCACAGCTGGGGCACGGGTCCCTTCTTCTTTACTATACAATAATGGCCGCTAATAACAGAGAAAATTAAATGATGGCGGAAAACATTTCGAGCGTCACTTTCTTGCCTTACATTCCATAACCGCTCCGGCGTTAGAAGGCCAGCGTCACATTCGGGAGGTCGCGGGTTCCAATCAACGACTTTGTCTTCTAAGTTACACATATTTAATTTTGCGCTTAGAAATTAGATATATGTTATATATTTTTATTCTTTTTATTTTATTATATTTTAATTAGATATATACTAATCTTTCGTAGTAGATTAGTATATATCTAATTAAAATATAATAAATAATAAATAAATTAATATTAATTAATATAATAAATTATAGTAGCAATACTACTCGCTGACGGTGAACGAAAACATCGTAAGGAAACCCTAGTGTCTGAGGTGTAAGCGTACCTCAGCGTTTGCTACGTACAATGGCCCAACTATGAGCCTAAGTGCAGAAATCTCAGGTCTAACTAACTAACATAATGTACTTTCTTTCTCAAGCTAGTTACTGTAATTACTCGGCAAACACGCTTCGAAATTCAATTTATCATTCATTGAAGCGCTCGTTGTCTACTGGAATCGAGTGATTGGAATCACTCGATTCCAGTAGAGTAGAGTCAGTGGGTTAAGCATCAACAGGCGCGGTCAGGTGCTGTAAAACCAGTGACTACCCCTAGTGGCATTTTTTCGAAGCGCTTCGGTGTTTGGCAAGGCACGATAAGTCGTTGATACAAGCTGTCATGTAATGGCAGTCGTTAAGCCGTATCAGTGGCCTTATGGGCGGCTTGATATCTTCTGATAGTAAGGCCCACCACTGCTTTACAATCGTCCACCGTCCCCGTGGTGAAGTATGGCCTAACCTTCCTGCGATGCAGGAGGAGACCCGTGACCCAGCAGAGGGGACATACAAAGGGTTGATATCTTTCATTAATCATTCTCAGATCAAGCCCCTTGAGCAAACAAAACAAAAATTAATCAAGCTTTTAACATTTTTGGTACGTATTCATTAATAAGGATAATGTAAGATAAACTATGTAATTTTATATCAAACTGTAAAAAAAATACTAAGTATAAGAGCAAACATCATTACTTGAAAATCGCTGCCAAGATTTTCCAATGATAATGTTGCCAGCCTCGAGCGTCAGTGCTGCACGCTGCAAAATTAATGAGCCAATCACGGCTCGGCTTAGAGGTCTATATTTTAGTAGGTGGTAATGCTCAGTAAAGCCTCCCGTTTCGGTAACCCCTTTTCTTTAAATGGCCCACTGTAGGTTGTTTTCCGACAGGTCAGCCATAGATAAAAAATGATAGATTAGCCGTTCTCAGTATTTTCGGAAGTACAAAGCTGATTGCGAATAGTACAGTACTTATTTTAGATAGGTACTCTACAGTAACTACTTTTTTAACAAAAAAACGGTTCTCTGCTGTTCGTAAAATAATGTTCGAGTGCATCTAGGTTCTTTTTAGAAAGCGTTGAGAATTCAATGAAAAAACGAAAGATTCTTTAGTATTAAACTATTTTGATTTTTCGCCCCCCAAAAGCTGAAACAAATAATGTTGAATTTTTATTTACAAAATAAATATAAATTCAAAAATAAATAGTGTTAAGAAAAAAAAAAATTTGGCCGATGGCGACCACCACACTGCAAATCATCCCGATTTTTTCTATATCTTCTATGGTATAAATCTACTAAAAGGCAACGAAACCCATAGTTTTGGCTCTGACTTGACTTATTATTATGACACCTTGTTTCGCATAAGAATGCACTTCAAAGTGCAGTCGTATATTCTCTCAGGCTTAGTTTTTGATCATCATAGAGATGGCAACGCCAATAGTATTTTAATCGTTAGTTCCAAAAGACTAAGCAGTCTACTATTACCGCCTACTATTAAGTCTATAACCAATATTATTTAGATGAAAATTATGTCTGGAATTAAAATCCAGTACAAGGCATGGGTTCTAGGTTTTAGAATAAATATATAAATTTTGTTAATTTAGAACTTTAAAAACATATTTAGAGGCTAAAAATTCCACCGATGCCGGGGCTCGAACCCGCGACCTCTGGCTAACCGTGCCTTTAAATAGGTTTAGAAAATTGTCCTTAGCACGGATTAGTGCAACAAAAAGAATATAATCATGTGGGTACAGCGATATCATTCCGATGTAAAACCTAACTGCAAAGTAGTTACTCGGGGCTGCAAGTGATACAAATAACTTCAGCCAGATGTTGCTGCTTGTAAATAATACAAAGAATATTGTAAACAGGTCCAAAATTTGGCTGATGCCGGCACTTGCCCATTAGCTCAGTTGGGAGAGCGCTGGCACAGTTAGCCAGAGGTCGCGGGTTCGAGTCCCGGCATTGGTGGAATTTTTACCCTCTAAATAGGTTTTTAAAATTTACCTTAGCACGAGTTAATGCAACAAAAAGAATATAATTAAGAACTTTAAAAAGACCATGTTTGGAGTTTCTTTCTCCATTTCTTCTCCAAAATTATCTTGATTTTAGAATGTTTACTTTTTCTTGGTTTAACTCGTAACGTTTATATTGGGATGAGCATGTACTTATCGAGCTCATAGATGATGAGCAAATAGATGATCCACCAGAAAGTATATTATTGCTGGTACTATATTAAGCGGGTTTTATTTCTCTCTCTCTCTCTCTCTTTTTCTTTGTGACATAACACCTTTATTCAAAAGCAAAAAGTGGTATGTAATGATCGTAGAATTCCAGTTCACTACTCAGTCATCCCTTATAATATAACTCTCCCAATTGCTTCACACGTGTACAGCGTCATACATAATTAAATTTCGGCAGTAAGACGCGACAATGGCTCGAGTTTCTAGGAGCTTCTAATGAGACCTCTCACGCCCATCTGCTGTGAAAGACAGGGGTTTCAGGAGGCACGCGGAGCGATAAGCGATAGCGGGCGACAAGAATGGTTATTTATTAAATCAGCCCATCTCCCCGCCCATATCAGTTTTAGCTTTATGATTCGTGTGCCTTCATATTGTAGTGGTAACGGTTAATTTTTTTTGTAAGACGAAGCTAGTGTAATGTAACTTTTATTTAAAAAGTCCGTTAATTAAGAACCTGTTAAGAAAAGTGGAGTTACTTTCTTAGCTTTCTCCTCATAATCAATTGTGAAACTAACAGATTTGACGTTCATTAAGTAAACATTTTATGACGTCCTTGTCTGGTTATCTAGTTTCAGGGTATCCTGGTTTGGGACCAGGTCAAGTAATTGTGCTACGTGGAAGTAATTATTGTTATTCTTATTATTCGGTTTTAATAGTGATTTTTTTTTCTATTTAAAGTACAGGTCGATTGTGCCTTTGTTATAATATTGACTTTACCATACCAGAGTGCTTAGTGCGAGTTTGACAGATCCAATCGAATGACTTTACTACCGCGTTAATCGAGCATCGAGTAGTGAGTATGAGTAAATTAACCGTTCGAACTGACAAAACGCTGTCACAGTACAACTCGCACTCGCGTTTATTCGTGTTTTAGCTGGTAAACGTGTTCACTTCTCAACGTAAACCATTACAACTCGCACGCAGCAATTTTAATTTCCATACTTGTCGCTAGGTGGCACTTCTTCGATGCCATAGAAATATGAGTTTACGTTAACGCGATCGAGTAGTTAAAAAACTCGCACTAAGCACTCTGTACCCGGAACCGGCGTGCGTGCATGCAACGACTTATGAACGTTGATGAAGCGAAGATGATCTGTCAGGATCGTGGCAAGTGGCAGTCCCTGGTTTCTGCCTACCCCTCTGGGTTACAGGCGGGAGGTTATGTATGTATGTATGACTTCACCATATTTTCGTAAACCACCGAAGCCAAAACAGGGTAAAACTCACTATAAAAACAAAAGCCACTAAGCCCGCAGCCCAAACAGGTAACAACGATCCATTGTCTCCGAAACTTAGTTCGCGAATAAACGGTACAAATGTGGCAATTAGCCGCGCGCTTCTGAATAATGTTCTCTGAGCCGTGATTAAGTCGGAACCTCCGGGGAGGAGCACAAACTGGAGACCTCCAGAAGTACCACTATTTCGTTAGCAAGCCTTGTATGTCCCTACTGCTGGGGCACGGGTCTTTTCCTGCATCGCAGAAATGTTAGGCCATACTCCACCACAGGGGCCAAGTCCGGGTTGGTGGAGGATTGTAAGACAGTGGCGGGCCTTACTGTCAGAAGTTATTAAGCCGCCCCTAAGGCCTCTGACATGGCTTAACGACTGCCATTCCATGACAGCTGACACCAACAGCTTAACGTGCCTTGCGAAGCACGGAAGCGCTCGGAAAAATGCCACTAGCGGTAGTCACGGGAGGGTCACCCATCCTGCACCTGACCGCGCCGGTTGTTGCATAACTCAAGTGATTGATTCCTATCACTCGGTTCGCCTAGGCCACGAGCGCTTCAACGCTTACCCTTAAACCTCTTTACCTCTATTTAGTTATATATTACATACATACATAACCTCACGCCTGTATCCTAGAGGGGTAGGCAGAGACCAATGGCTGCCACTTGCCACGATCCTGACAAATCACCTTCGCTTCATCGACGTTCATAAGTCGTTACGTTATATATTAAACGGGTCTAATCGCGATAATTTATTAGGTAAAAAGTAATTATCTTATTTCCCGACGTTTCGGCAGCGTTGCAGCGTCTTAAATAACTATGTATGAATATCGCGTCATTAAATCATTAAAAAATACTAGCACCACTATTTGCCACGTGCAATGCAATACAATCTATTAGACCTGAACTAAATTTGCGCCAACGCTATCTGATTCGTACACTCGTAAGTACGTATAAAAAACATGCTACTTAAAACGCTCCTCAAATCTAATTTACTGGGTCGTAAGCAAGAACGGTCATAAAATTTCTCTATGGAAATTTGTGCTCTGTCCATTGAACAGAGCTAATCAAAGATAAACAGAGAGATAGTGCTGTCAGTTAGCGTTGGCGCAAACCAGCCTAATGATATATATTTGGTTATTTGATCCATCAACAGAGGTTACATTATTTTCTAAAATTAGAGACGGGTAGTCGGTCGATATCGTCTCTAATTAATTTCTCTCTTCTATCCGTCTTTGGTTGCATGGAAGAAATTGCTTATAGTAATAAGGCCTCTAATTGTACTATATTTTTATATAATTTATGTTACTGTAATTTCTGCGTACAATAAAGAATATACTATCTATCTGTATTTGAGGAATGTTTTCGAGGAGTCGTGGTTTTATAAAGAATATACGCTGCATCTTCTGCCTCTCCCTACCTTGGGGTCCAAATGGGTCTAAGAGGCATATTGGCGCCCCACAAACGCGTACTGATAAGTTGTCGGGCGCCATCTTATTTGTTAAGTTTATACACCAGTTTGTTTTGCTTCCGATTGTATTCGGGCAATCCTCTTGCGCGCTGGCGAGCTTTGCGGCTCCTGTGCAGTCTACGCCTTAGTAACTATATGAATTTGACTGCTTTTGACGCTTAGCCCCGGTTTCTGGTACAGTAACAAGCCGCTAATCTACTGTTAACACAGCTGTCAGTTGGCCAATATGCAGTAAAAAAAAAATTGACAGCTGTTAACAGTAGACTCACTCACTGTTAACACAGACTGTTAGTGTACGAGAAACTGGGGGTTTGTTACCAAAACAGAAGTCATGGCCTCTAGAGGTCACCGTCCTTGATTTGTATAAATGATCTCAGTATGGATTGTTTCCGTGTTAACGATGTCCTTATTAATCCCGGCATACAAATATTTTCTAAGTTAGGTATGTTTGTGAAGTTATTATAGCAATACCACTGGCTAACCGTGAAGGAAAATGTCGTGAAGAAACCTGAGTGTCTTAGGTGTTCACATGCATCAGCGCTTCAAATCGCCAATTCGCTGTGGGCACCCATTATGATTAAGCCCATATTCTGGGTTGTTCCACTAATCCCCATTGAAAATCCCCATTGATGGGGATTTGTGAACTTTTTGTCCGTAAATCCCCATTGGCGTATCTTAGTATTGGCAATGGGGATTTGTGGACAAAAAGTTCATAAATCCCCATTGGGGTATAAAACGAAATATAAAGGACACATTAATTATGAATCACAAAGTACTTATTTTGTAATACCAATACCTACATTATACAAACACAGTTTTTCAACAATTTATAAAATCAGAGTTGTAATCATGAAATGAAAAGGTTTTATTCAAAGTAGCACAGAAACTGCGGCTTAATGAACGTACAATTCAGACTAGGTGTCCATTTCAAAATCTAGATCATTTAGGAGAAAAAATGGACAAAAAAACTCCTAACTTAGTATTTTCAAAAGTCCTTAATTAACATAGTTTACATAATTATTATAAACATAGAACTGATACATTGTACTGGCTTTAATTCCAGACCTCGTTGTCATCTAAATAATCCTTTATGTTATAGTAGCCCTTTTGGCACAAAGTGTGCTCAACATATTTTTTTAATCAGACATCCTTACCTAAATTGAACATGAGTTTCACATTTACTAAGTAAATCACAGATTCTATGTAACTAGGTATTACATTATTATGGGCATTACCTCCCAATGATGGCACAACCTTGCGCTATGGCGCTCATTAGGGGAGGGCTATGTCCAGCAGTTGACTAATATAGCCTGAAGAGGAAGAGGAGGTATTACATAAAAATCACATTTTCACCGTCATTGATAAAATCACACGTTTCTTATTAACTAAACTAAATCAGTTTTTTTTTACTATCTTTATTTACTTAGAAGCCTTGTTCAATGGGTAAAAGAGGACTTCATTCAAATATGGTGTGCATTTTGTCAGAGCCATCGCACTAATAATTTAGTCGAATCATGGAACAAACAAATCAAACATCGCGTGGTGAAAAAGAATCCTAATCTTATGAAGCTTTTAACTTCGTTGGCTGAAGATGCATTGTACTACGAAGTGCTTGCATTGCGGCTTACTCAAGTATTGACGTCCTCACAGTTAGGGAATCCTCACAGGGTAACTTTTAAAAAAAAAATAAACCACTTGGGTTACAAAATCAGGATATATTTCAGAAATACAATAATTCACCATTTATTCATAATATTCGGAAATATAATCGATGTTTTCGGACAACCTCTCGGAACGACTGCCGAGGGCAGAATGGCCTGGCGAGCGTCCGCGCTACGCCTTTTATAACGTTTGGGTGGGGCGGACGACTTGTTGTATTCTAGTAAAGTTGAATTAAAAGTCAAGAGTTATTAATTGTGCTGTTGTTATACTAGTGTTTTAACACAAGGGAGCATAGGGATTACAGAAAGATCAATCCAAAGTATTAATCGCGATGTTTACATACGGGAGGTCCAATTGGAGCTTGTTAATGGCGAAATTACGATTGGCCATTGCTTGGAAAAATTAAGATGATTGAAATATAGAATTTAATTGACAATAAATATGTGATTTTATTAATGACGGTGAAAATGTGATTGTGTTGTAATAACAAGTTAATTCTATTAATTTTATATTAACGTTATTTACGTTAGTGTAAAACTAATCCATCATCTCTGATTTGATAAATTGTTATAAACTGTGTTTGTATAATATATGTATTAGTAGTAATACAATATAAATACTTGTTTCATACTAATGTGTTGTTCTTTATATTTGTTTTAAGTATATACCAATGGGGATTTCTGAACTTTTTGTTCACAAATCCCCATTGGCGTATCTTAGTATTGGCAATGGGGATTTGTGAACAAAAAGTTCAGAAATCCCCATCAATGGGGATTTTCAATGGGGATTAGTGGAATAACCCCATATTCTCTCCCCTGGCTGCACAGGGTAACCTAGTTTGGGGCCAGGACAAGTGACTGTGTTGCGTAGAAATTATTATTATTATGAAAGATCCACGAGAGACCAATATTACATAGATCTTATTATCATTTGATATCATAATAAGTAATATAGCCCGTAAATAAGATACACCAGGAAAAAAGAAAAACCAAAAATTATTACAAAGATTAAATTTAAATTAAATAATAATATAAAATAATGTAACTTGTGTTGATGATGAATGATGGATCAAATAAATCAAATAACAAATCAAATAATTAGGCTGGTTTGCGCCGACGGTATCTGACAGCACTATATCACTGTTTATCCATGGGTTAGCTCTATTCAATGGATAGAACGCACCTATCCAATGGATAAGTACCACGACAGTTGCAAAGCGATCCACACAGAAATTTTGTGACTTACAACCAAGGATGTTGGGTATAAAGGTTCTTGCTTACCCTTGCTTACAACCCAGTAAATTAGCCATTTATTCCTATACTAGCTTTTCCCGCGACTCCGTACTCGTGGACTTTAGTTTTTTGCAACCCCCGTTCACTCCTTAAAGGTTAAATTAAAAAAAAAAACGACGAAACACGTGTTCTTTCAATTGTGTTGAAGAGTATTTATTTTAAGTTTCAAGAAAATTAGAAATTTTTTTACCTGCCATAAAAATTTTGGCAACCCTTTTCGCCTCCTTAGGGATTGAATTGAAATAAAACCGGTTTTATTTCTTACTTACATTATAATATAGACCCTCTGTGCAAAATTTCAGCTTCCTAGGTCCAACGGCTTGGGCTGGGCATTGATGAGTGAGTCAGTCAGTCAAGACTTTGAATTTTATTTATATAGATAAGCAATTACCAATTTAAGTAAATACTTAATAATAACATGTTTTAGGTATCATTATTTGCATTTTTATGAACCCTACATTTTGTACCTACTGTAACCTTTCTCACTCCTCAGCAAAAGACCTATACGTACCGCAGTTTGTTGTCTTTCCGAACCCATTTGTATTCGTAGTGCTTTGTCGGTGGATGGATCGGCTAATTTGGGATCTTCGGATTGATAAGGTGGGCTCGCGTGATTGCCTTCTGGGAATCGGGAGCCCGGTTTTGCCTTCGATTTATCGTGAACACTTCTGTCCTGGCCAATCAGATCCTGCAATGAACGATGATGAATGATGAACGTACCGAACATCCTACTATCCTACTTCCTACTTAATATTATAAACGCGAAAGTTTGTAAGTATGGATGGACGTTTAGTTCATTAAAATCATAATATCACGGTGATTTCTACGCTTTTATTATCAATCACTAGCTGACCCAGCGGACTTTGCACCGCGTAACGGTCGATTCTTTAAAATTTTGAATTTTTTCTCTCCGTAAGAACCGTCCTCGTACTTCAAGGGATATTCTAAAAAACTAAAAGGCGAAATCGGTTCAGCTGCTCTCGAGATTTACGCTTAGCAACACATTCAGCGATTCATTTTTATATTATAGAAGATAGATATATAACACTCATACGGTTCATTACATTCCTTCGTTTTCAGCAGCAGTAGTAAGTGTATTGCGACTACAAATTTGGTACAAACACGCTAACGGTGAAGGAAAACATCGTGAGAAAACCCGCTGCTTGGTTGGTTCCGCACGTATTGACTAGTCCTGTGGGCTAGGCCGACTAAGCCGTTCGGATGGTATAGGTGCTGGGCAAGCCTACACCATCTATAAAAAACATCTCATTAAAGTAAGTGTGAAGGCCTCTGAATCTACGTAATGAGATGATTTATACAGCGTCCAGTCTCATTTTTACTCACACTAGATGGATGAAGGGACCACTCCGACGCTGCAGTGCCTGGGACATGTTTTTTTTAGATGGTATAGACTTGCCCAGCCTGACAGCGTATACCGTCCTGACAGCTTAGTCGGCCTAGCCCACAGGAATGACTAGTCAATACGTGCGGAGCCAACCAAACTACGTTTTTCCTCATAATATTGTTGTCCTTCACCGTTAGCGTGTTGTATTGCGACAACAAATTCGTAAATCTACGTAACTTTGAAATAAAATAAATTCATTGGTACCATCCTGCACTGGGGATCAAACCTGGATCTCTCGCTTGCCAGTCCATTGTTCTACCCACTGAGCTGCCACCGCTGTGAGTAGTAGGTACTACATCACATCACATCACACTAATAAGTAATATTATAAAAGCGAAAGTTTGTGAGTGTGTATGTTTGTTACTTCTTCACGTCTAAACGGCTGGAGCGATTTTAATAATATTTGGTATGGAGTTAGCAGGCACCCTGGACTGACACATAGGCTACGTTTTACTGCGGGAAAATATATTATTCTCGTGGGAAAATCGATAAACCGCGAGTAACACAGCCGCGCACAGCTAGTTGGATATAAGCATTCTTTGGCCAAACACGCGCTCCCGCCCAAAGGTTTTTCACTTAGCCCCGATAAACACGAATCACGTTAGAGTGTTTGCTCAGGATCGATGGCCGCAGGGTTAGCTTTCAATTTGCACGCGGATCTCGGTCTAACCCTAAACGAGGTGGAGTGTGTCCGCAAATTGACTAGCGAGCGAAATTGGTTGAGCAAATCTAGGTATACCTCGTTTTGTGTGCGAGAGAGGGTTACTCTCACTCGTATTATTATTATTATTGTTATTATAGTACATTACACAACTAGGGTGGTAATACAAAGAAAGGCCGAGATCGCAGAAGTTTGCGGCCCGAGCTGCAAGCGAGGGACGTAAATATGCGATCGAGAGCTTTCTTTATTACCTCCCGTGTTGTGTACATCTTTTTATGTCTACACTTGGCCAGAAAGCGGCTTTTTCCGTACGCGCAGCGTGCGGAAAAAGCCACTTTATTGGCAGGTGTGGCATAAAATTCTTTATTGTACTAGTAAATATTGTACATAATTGGCGGGCTTAAAACTAAATTTAAGCGCATTTTTTTATCTCTGCGAGGCCCGACACGCACTTGACCGGTTTTTTAAATTATTCGTTAATTTGACGTTTCGGCAGCGTTGCAGTGGCCGTGGTCACGGGTAGAGCAAATAGACCAGTGCTAAGTAAATACAAATCAGGCGCCTTATAACTGGACCGACTACCTTACAACTGGACCGACGACTAAAAGCGACTACCCACACTAATTGACTGTACTCGCCACTTCAGTCTACCCGTGACCACGGCAACTGCAACGCTGCTGAAACGTCGGGAATTAAGGTAATTACGTTTTACCTAATAAATAATCTTGATTAAAAATGATTAATATATATCTATGTATGAGAATTCCGAAACCTTAAGAGATACAGTTGCTGATTCATCTGTATCGAACTATTATTGGCAATAATTTTTAAAAACCTATTTAGAGACTAAAAATTCCACCCATGCCGGGACTCAAACCCGCGACCTCTGGCTAACCGTGCCAGCGCTCTCCCAACTGGGCAAGTATCAGCGAAACTTCGAACCTCTTTACATCTGGCTGACGTAATTTGCATCACTTGCAGCCCCGAGCACCTACTTAGCAGTTAGGTTTTTAAATCGGAATGATATCGCTGCACCCACATGATTATATTCTTTTTGTTACACTAACGTTGCACTATTTTTAACTTGCAAATGATATATTTTTCCTGTTCATTCTGACCAGTCTTATTTCTACAGTTTTGAAATAGACACAGTGTTCTGAAAGTCAAACACATTACCGCGAGAATTCTGCACTCACGTATCGTTATTACCCCTAGAATCAGCTTCAGAATCAAATATAAATTCCAACTACAAATAAAAATCTTTTCTAACTTTGATTAAACTGTGATTAAACTCCATTAGAACGCTCCTCCATATTTAAGTACACTTTTTCGCAAGCCTTCCGAAGGCTTTAGCGGACAACATTTGTCCCTCGTGTTTGTTGGGAGAGAGTAAAAAACTTTTAAATCCGTTGTCGCATTTACATTGTGACTGCTGCAACTGAAGTGACTGGAGAATTGTAGTATTATATTTTAAGATATGGCCAGGCTGATAGTCAGCCTATTGTTTGATTTTACCTGAATCCTTCTAATATTATAAATGTGAAAGCTCGTAAATATGATTGGATTTTGGTTATTCAATCACGCAATAACTGCTGAACATACATAGAACTTGGCGTACAGACAGACAAATATTTGAACTAAGACATAGGATGGTTGATATCCCGGCAATAGGTTTCTGGAATAAAGCTAGTATTACATAATTGCTTTTAGCAATAAAGCCACCAGTCAGTACAACTGGTGGCTTGTATTTTTATGTTATGTGCATGTAGTGTCTTATATTATCTTATATTTTCCGAGATATGATTTTTAAAGCACTCACCATCTTGCTTTGCGCAAAGCAATGTGGTGAGATTTCGATCTAGATGCATCTCTCGATACGGAATGTAGAAAAACAGTTGCGATTAACCGTTTTTGAGTAACACAGAAACCGAACATTATTATATTTTCTCTCAAGTGAGATCAGTAACCAAAAGCATTAGCAGAATGAGGAGCAGCTCGAGAGAATGTGTGTAAACGGTCAAAGAGGATTGTCGCCCGACCCGGGATCGACACAACTTTCTCGGCCTTTTTTATCCCCTAAAACCTCCGAAAACTCTGTCGAAAGTAGCCTTTTTTTATGGAGATTTGTCCTTTATTTATTGGTTTCATTTGGGAGTGAAAAAATACAGTAAAGGCATTCTAGGTACTTAAAAAGTAGATAGTTACCAGAGTTTAACAGAGTAAAATAATATGGTTCCTTCTTTTGTAGTAGTATTCTCTTTATTTAGAAATAATACAAATGTTAACACAAAATACAAAGAACAAACAATATATTTTTATATTGATATATTAATATTTTCCAACACAAATTATACCCACCGATATGTGTTTTCTACAAATTATTATATTAATGTTAAAATGGGAGTTTTTGGACAGTCAGCCTTTAAAAAAACGTCACTTAAAAATGTTACATTGACGATAGTTAATGATAGATAGTAAGTGGAGCCAATAAAAGGACCCTACAAGCGACCATACATCTGGCGCATAATCGAACCGAATGGAGAGCGTTGGTGGCGAAAACTTGCCCATAGTCAATCATAGTCGTCCAAGAAGAAGAAGGTTTTACAGATGGCTACTGTTTTTGACTTTTGACGCAAAGATTCAAAGTTTCTCCTTTCGATCGAAACAGCTCTCAATCGTCCGTGGGGCACCGTATCAATATCCACAGCCAATACGCTGACTTCGCAATCCGACGTCTCATCAAATAGCTGTTTTACAGCGAGGGGGCACGTTCAGAACCGCCGAGGAGGCGTGGGTAATAATTGATGAGTGCATTAGAGACACGTGTTGGCCATCTTTTATTCAGCGAGCTTTCCGAACGTACGCGGAGACGCCGGTGCCGCGATTTGCGAACGAAAATTTACTGGTGCGAATATATTATGTGTGCACAACGTATCTGATCCATACCTACGCGTTGTTTCGGTAGTTGCAAATAAGGTGGTGATTTGGCTGACTGAAAATTTGAGTAGGCTTAGGCTTAAGTGTGTAAAATTAGCTATCAAACTAGGAATGGAATGAAGAAAACCATCGAAGCATAAAAAGCTGATCTGAAATGAGTATTGGGTTATATGTCGTACAGAAATCAATTAAAATATGCAACCATACATTTATTACGACATTTTTCTGTACGCTTGTGCAATTTTCTTAAAGGAGAGCTTACTTAAAATTCTTCAGACGATTCGGCTTAGTACCTCTATGAAAATCAAAGTGGAAAGTAATCTTAATTATAGTTACATCGGGTCTAATTATTTATTAGGCGGGGAATTCAGAGTTCAGGTAATTACATTTTACCTAATAAATAATCGCGATTGATATATAACTATGTATGCGCATCGACTATACTTAATTTTATTTTCTAGTACCGCCACAGACACATTATTCAAAAGTAATCTCATTATTTAACACTCGTCAGAGCAAACGACAAGGGACAGAGCAGCTTTAATAAATTAATACAGAGGCCTAATTATGCCCACCAAATCTGCCGGAATCCTGACGATAGCGAATGGCACGAAAAAATTGTATGGCATTTGATAGACGATTAGAAATGTTCAGCATAGATAGTACGACGACGCGAGTTGCGCGTTTTAACGCCCAAATTGACGACTTTCCGATTCCAGTTACTGTCATTTTTTTTACATTTTACCACTACCATCACGCGTGAATCCAAAATCCTGAAAATATACAGGAAATTAGAAGCCACGTCTCCTGCCAAAAAACATTACACAAAACAGTCCTTTGTTTTCTTTGTGCAAAACGTTATCGTTGTTAGCGGAAACAAAGCAATAGAAAAACAACAATTTTAACATTATAAACCTATTGTTTTGTATAATATTTCATACAGGAGACGCGCGTTAAGAGTTGAACCTTTTTTAAAGGTTGCTACGCCAGCTACGCCACCGTTACTACGCCGATGCTACGAAACTGCTACGAAGGTAGGTACTACCAATTTGCTAAGATTTTCCACAGCACTACATAATTTATTTGGACTGCTTGGAATCGGTGCCTGTGGAGGTGTAATTGCTGTCGTAGCAGACGTAGGTTCGGCAGTTTTGTCCGCATGCCTTGGAAATGAACATGAAAATGAAAAAATATTTATTTAAAGGAATGGTTACAAAGACTTACATTCTTGTGTTTATATTATTCTAGAAGAAAAACATAACGAAAACGTAATTTTATGTGACTACTACCATAACTATATATCTAGTAGCCTGTATTTTTGGTTAGTAGGCCTCTTGCAAAAGGCGGAAGCCAGTGGGTGGTGATGTCATGTTTATCAAACAATATTGAATCTAGTAGAAGATACACGTGAGGCAAAATATACTAATATTCAACATGCGGCATGCAATTTATGTGTGTATGTGTGTGTCTCTTCTCTTTGAAATATCTCTTCTCTTTGAATGAGTAAAGTGTATGTTTCAGTTTAAAACTATTTTTTCACTTCTTCGTGCCTCTCCACTAGGTTGGTTGGTCATTAGCTCTCCATATTCATCTTCTTTTGTTGCCAACCGAAAGCTCTTTAAAGAGCGAGTTCCCTGACGTTTTCAGTTTTCTTGCTTACAATTTAGGCTCGTTCCATTTTCTTAGCGTAATCTATGTAGACTTCAGTCTTCTCATGCAACTTAAATCTATCCGTAAACTATCACAAATGGAAAAGCGGACTAAGTAACCATACAACTTAACATGACAGACATTAGCCAGTACATTTTCAAAATATATATTTTTTTAATAATAAATAAATATATTCATGTATATATTACACAGATCTCGTTAGCCTCATACTAAGTACAAATAAATGACTTGGGTTACTGGTGCTACTCGACGATAGATTATAAACAATAAATACATAGATAACATCCAAGACCTAAAAAAAACTAGCAAAGTTCGTATCCTACTTTGACCCGGACGGAGATTGAACCCGAGACCTTCGGTTTTACAGTCAGCGTGTCAAACCACCGGGGCCGTCCGTATTTTATTTATTTACAAACATTACGATCTAGACTAATCTCGAAACACGGGCACAAAAACAAAAAGCACCACTGCGTCACAAGATGGTAAAAATTGTAAGCTCCAAATGCAAACTCTATTTCGATTTTGCTATTATTTGAAATTCACTGACGGTTGCAAAGCCACGTCTCGGAATAACCCGCAGTGTATTATATTCCGCTGCTATTCTTTTTTTATTAAAGAGTAAGCTAACAAACAACACCAAAATGTACCACAAAAATCAGAGCAATTCTATTCGTATTCATATTGCTCTAAATTTTGTCGTACATTTTGTTCATACTATTGAGATACTTAAGGAAAACCCACAGGCGATAATTATAACAATAAAACAATGATACTCGTATTTATGTACCTATGTGATATACAGGTCAGAAAATATACAATACAATGTAACAAAGAGCCCACTTTTGGAACTTAATTAGCCATTTGCGTTCAAAGAAGGCTTAAATTTACCCTAAATTTATGTATATTTAAAAGGTCCGTTAATTGAATATGTCACAAGTTGAACGGGCTTTTAATTTGGGCCTCGCATTAAAACTCCATCAAAAACGGCCGATCCGATCCTTTCTAAATCATTTAAAAGCATATCCGACCCGAGAAACGATATTGAACAGTTATAGTAACTATACTACCGACAATTGCCAGCAATGGTTTACTCTACAAATATTATAGAATACAGATTTAAACGTAATTTCGACTGTGAACTGGCAATAACTTCTATCTCGTTTTTTTTTTTGGACAATACACCTTTTTACTTTATTTTGTCAATTACTCCAAACTTTACCGAGCCACATCGTTACATTTTGACTTGAAAATTTGGAAGTAAATTGACTTCATTGCACGCCTCCCATCATTTTCGTCTATGGAATTGAAACCATATTTTTGTCCGTACTGTAAAGTACTTCTTCTTCTTCTTCAGGCTATATTATGTAGTCCACTGCTGGACATAGCTCTCTCCTAATGAGCGCCATAGCGCCCTGTCTTCTGCTTGCCGCATCCAGCGTCTGCCGGCAGTTTTTCGCAGATCGTCATCCCACCTGGTCGGAGGGTGTCCTACACTACGTAAAGTACGGACAAAACAATTGCAGATAGGACATATTTGCCAGATCACAGTCGATCTACACTTCTAAAGACAAAACAAAGCAGACTTGTATAAATTGTTAACATTATTATGCCACTGTCAAGTGTACAGAATTATCGAGCTTAAGTAAGCCATAAAAGCTGTTAAGTTATATTGTAAGACGGTACGGTGGTGGATGAGCTCTAACAAAGTTTTTTTTATTAGTATGAAGTTGAAATAAGACTTTTTGTGTTATGGGATGAAATAAGCGTGACAAAAGATTTTTAATTATTATTTACCAAAAAACCTATATTTTAGTAATAAACTAAATTTTGAAGTTTCATATCACCCGTGCGACATTTAATTTCATCAAAACATATAAAAAGCGCTGGGCGTGTCTGGGGGGGCTTTTTTAAAGGTGTTCGTCAACGATCAGGAAGTGACCAGCTAATTAGATTACATTAATACTCTTTACTGTACACATTTAGCGAGTACACGAAAAACTTAAATTGGAAGTTACTTAGTATACAATGATTATGATGGCACAAAAAGCACACACACAAACACAGCCCAAACTCACACATTTCACTTGAAAATGTGCTGTTATCTAACTCGTACACGATTGTGCACGGTTGACATGCTGTACTCCCTTTACCTCGCCCGCAAAGGTCCGACCGTGCGAACGAGCACAGTTTTTCCTCCAGCACCAACACACTTGATAATCTCCAGGCTTTGGAGGGAGGGCGGAGTTTTTTATACGCCCCCGGTTGAGAGCAACAATAAACAAGTGTGTGTCGAAGGACAGAAAGTAACTTTAAAAAGTAGATATCAACCCTTTGTATGTCCCTACTGCTGGGGCACGGGTTTCTTCTTATATCGCAGGAAGGTTACGCCATACTCCACCATGGCGGCCAAGTCCGGGTTGGTGGATGATTGTAAGACAGTGGCGGGCCTTACCGTCAGAAGTTATCAAGCCGCTTGTAAGGCTCCTGACATGGCTTAACGACTAGCATTACATGACAGCCGGCACCAACGGCTTCACGTGCCTTGAGAAGCACGGAAGCGCTCGGAGAAAAATTCCACTAGCGGTAGTCACGGGATGATCACTCATCCGGACCTGACCGCGCCTGTTGTTGCTTAACTCTAGTGATTGGTTCCAATCACTATGTTCCACTAGGTCACGAGCGCTTCTTAGTTGAATACAAGTTGTGAGATACTAAATACTACGATCTGAGGCAGATTTCTGACAGAGGATGATCGAAAACAGAAAGAAGTAGCTTTGGGGGAGATCAAAGTCTAGCAGTGGACTTATACGGGCTGACTGATTCATCGATTTAAACACTTATGCGACACCATTCATATTAAGGGGCTATCCATAAATTACGTCACAAGAATTTCATTATTTTTTTACCCTTCCCCCGTCCTTGTCACAGCTGGTCACATTTTGTGAAACTCCCCCCTCTTTGTGACGTCACATAGTAATAATAAATAATATTCATGGACATATTACACAGATCTCTTTAGCCCTATGCTAAGTAACAACTAACTGACTTGTGGTACACGTGCTAACTCGACGATAGATTTAATACAATAAATACAGAGATAACATCCAAGACCCGGGACAAACTAGAAAAGTTCGTTTCCTAGTTTGACCCGGCCGGGGATCGAACCCGAGACCGTCGGTTTTATAGTCAGCGACATAGTAGGCAATCTTACGTTTAGAAATTATTGAATTCAAACAGCAGTTCCAAAATTAGTTTCTTATCAAGAACTGTAAATATTTTAATTATTTCGTTAATTGTGCAAAGCTAGTACGTAGGAACGGTGACGTCACGAAATTTAGGACCCCTCCACTCCCCTGTCACACAATGTCACACTTCGTCGACCCCCTCCCTCGTCCTTAACCTGTGACGTAATTCATGGATGGTCCCCGATGATGATGTACTGCTTCTGCCCGTATTTATTCTCTAGCGGGGGTATTAAAACTTGTGTCGTATAGGATTATACGGAAATTACGAAGTGCTAGCGAAGGGGCGAGCGAGTCAAGTGCAGTCTGTGGGTGTCGGGATGAGGTAGGATGAATCGAATAAAGCTTCGGTCTCGATTTGAAACGCCGCGTGTAAGTAGACCCAACTGAAGTGAGCAATGGAAGGCGAAATACGCATTTAGAACATTTATTCATTATAAAAACGCCCATTTTTATTAAAAAGAAAAGGTTCCATAACCAACAGATGCGTTTTATTTAATCTGTGGTTATGTTTTTTCGTTTTGAAATCTCCACCATGTAGGCACGGATGTACATCCGTGCATGTAGGCTATTTTAGTCAGCATTTTTGACGTGTTTTAAGGAATTGAGTTTCTCTAAATATAACTTGAAATGTTTACTTGATGAAGGTTACTGCAGTTTGTTTCAAGATTTAACAGATTATGTGGAGAAGAAATTAAAAGAAATTTATTATTTTTACAAAGTTTTAACTTAATTTAAAAAGTTTTCAATTTTAAGTTAATTTAACTATTTTTTTATGTAAAAAACCTATTTAAAAACCTATTTAGATGCTAAAAATTCCACCCATGTGGACATATTTTTTTATGTACCTACCTTATATTATTATAATAATTCTATTGCAAGGAAAAGGCCTTCTCTCAAAGTGAGAAAAACGTTTTATCTAATGCGCAATCGCAACCGTTGACCCGTTTATTATACAACTGTTATTTTTTATTTTATTTATTTGTTAATTCAAAAGGAAACATGAAAAAACCACAATTACATCATTTGAATTTGTTTTGCGCAAAAAAAATAACATTTTCTCAAATAGTAGTATTAATTCACAATTAGGTACGCTGCAGCCATAATCGTGCATGTAAACACTATTTGTCTTCCTAATCAGTGCTTTTCAATACTTCGAAGACCCGTGCGTACTAACATTTTGTAATATTTAGATACCCCAAAAAATTAATTATTTCCAAGCAACATTTAGTAGATAAGGTACAGTCTGTCAGCTTTTAGAAAATACCTCGGCTACTATCGGATAGAATCGCATTAGTAGTAGCGAGTCGTATCTGTTACACTCGTGTGCTTTCGGCGAAAACCGAAACCTAACCTACTCTAGAGCCCGAGGTATATTATAAAAGCTGACAGACTGTAGGTAGGTACTAGGTACAGTAGTTTTATAACATCTAAGTAAGTGTATCACTCTACCTCTACATATTTCTTGCAAACTCCGTCAGACAATGACATCGTCCTACTAACAACTTTCCGGCATCAGAGCCTCAATTAGAGCCCCAAAACTTGTTGGAAACACAACAACGTTGCTGGCACGTACCTCGTACAACCGACCGCAAAAGAAAACGACTCGAAAGTTCGGCTGACGGTGCGCCCGGCCGGTACAAAGGGGACTGGGAGCTGCTACTCTGTGGCCATGTTCTAGTTAACATGGCCACAGAGTAGCAGCGTCAAATCAACCAGCGTATTTTTTTCTTGATAGTCTTTTTTGAGTTTATATAGAAGAACTAGGGGGCGAGCCCCCTGCGCGCTTACGCGCGCCAACCCCCAGCCGCTCCGAGCTGCGCTCTCCGCGGCGCTCGGCCTAGGGCCTCGCTAGACACTTATTGTAGTGAATTGTTGCATGGGAACATGTATGGTCTCGGCCTTCGGCCTCGGCCTGGACGGAGCTCGGCCTTCGGCCTCGCCGCGGCGGGGTTCCTCGTGCCCGCTCCGCGGAGCTCGGCCTCCGGCCTCGCGAGTTTGTCTCTTTTTGCTCTTGCGCTGGTACTTGTGCGCCGTAACCTGAACGGTCTCGGCCTTCGGCCTCGGCCTGGACGGAGCTCGGCCTTCGGCCTCGCCGCGGCGGGGTTTCTCGTGCCCGCTCCGCGGAGCTCGGCCTGCGGCCTCGCAAGTTTGTCCCTTTTTGCTCTTGCGCTGGTACTTATGCGCCGCAATTTGAATGGTCTCGGCCTTCGGCCTCGGCCTAAACGGAGCTCGGCCTTCGGCCTTGCCGCGGCAGAACTTTTTGTGCCCGCTTCGCAAAGCTCGGCCTCCGGCCTCGCAAGTTTGTCTCATTTCTCTATGGAAAAGTCAATTTTGGTACTAAATCTCCATACAAAAATTTGTCATTTTCAATCATCAATGTCTCGGCCGC